>JAIWWG010000019.1:0-458861 GCA_025435555.1 Chytriomyces cf. hyalinus JEL632 | reverse complement strand
ATGGGAATGAATTATGACATTGAGTAGGGTAAACGTCTAGTAGATACTATAACAAGGAATGAATACACAAATACTCGTATTCTATAAAGGGTGCAGACTTGTAGATGATGATAGCTTATTCTACTACATGATTTCAACTATTCTTGCTCTGATCAAGCATAAACATGGTTGAAAGTAATTGTTTGGAATTCATATGATTCTGGCTTAGTTGTTAAGGTTCGCGACCAAAGACCCACAGGTCACTGGTTCAACCCACACTGCTGCCAACTTCATGCAGCTATCTTCTGATCTTTATAGAGAAATAAGCAGAAGAAGAAGAAATAGAAATCAACTTGGAAAAGTATTCTATTGCTACTTTTGTATGACTAATCTGTCAAGCCAGTCAAGCAATTAATCAATAACCTTACCCAGTGTGGGGATATTAATTATAATTGACAAGCCTTAACTGTCAGCCAGTAATGAATGACTAATCAGCTTGAAAAACTGAATTGTCAGCACTGACTCACTTTTTCAGCAATTTCAAATTGCAAATGAAAAATGGATGATTTCACATCAAATCTCATTTGTAGAAATGAAATGACAAATGAAATGGAAAAAAGGGTGGCTCAAAAGTGAAACTGAAGAAAGCCCAATGAGATTTTATAGGAGCCAAAAATGTATATAAGGAGAGCTGTTTTGATGTGTTGTGATTCACCTTAAGATAATAAATATCATAAAAGCCCAAGTTCAAAACCAAACACCATCGACCATATCTTAACAGCCATTTCAATCAGGTTCATGAGGGATTCAGGCTTAAACTTAACAAATACAGTTTTCAATGATCCAAAAATAAATGCGAACACGGTGAAAAGATTGAACACGGAACAATTTAAACACGAGAAACGTGTCAAGTTTGCTTGCAGATACAATAGCAATTGGATTGATAATCTTCAAGCTGGGTGAATGAAGTGCAAAGGATGTTGAATGAATTATGAAACGATGATTGAAGGAATTCTGAAACGCTGTTGAGAGTTCTTCACGTACGCCCTTCAAACATAATGAACAACACCCACACTTATGAACTCAAAATCATGCTTGAAACTTTCATGATGGACTTCAAAATAAACCTATAGAGCAAGTTGGATATGCTGTTGGTGTGTGTGTAGTTTTGAAACGCGTATATCCCACAGCAGTACTTATGCTACAACAGTCATTTGTTGGCGTGGAAATGGAAATGGGTGTTCCACTTGACACCTGAATGCCACTAACGTCTTTAACAAGTGCTGTTTAATTATTCATTGACTGCTTTGCATTTGGCTGGCTGTTCTCCGCGTTTCATTTCTGTTCACATTAACTTAAAATGAACTTGCAAAAGAAGAGCTCCACTGGCACCCTCATCTGAAGCACTGCCAGTGAGTGAGCATGCCCCAGTACCTTCTGCTTCTTATATAACATAACTCTCCAATTCATGCATGCAGAAGGGTATTTTTGCCACCAGCAGCCCTTGCAAGAGCTTCCAGTTGCCGATGCTCTCGAAACAATGCTGCACAGCAAATCTTGTGGCAGACATGTCTCTGTTCAAGAGTTACCTTGCCGACATTGATCTGTGGACCTGCTGCCAAGCTGACAGCTGCCTCTTCTCCTTTCCCAACCACAAGGCACAATCATCATTGAGACCAAGTACCCCATAGCCAATGTCGTATTCAGATTCAACGGTGGCGCTTATGGTAAATTTCCTTTCATTGTTGCTATTGTTTGAATGCTGACAGGGGGTTTGAATCAAGTCCGCAGTGCCTCTCTTGTTGAACAGCTGACTTCTCGGATTTGTGTGCTCGAATTTTCGATTAGGCCTGTGTGGGAATCAGCCGTCATCTCGGCATTTCATCTCAGCGTTTCATCTCGGGTGTTTCATCTCAGCGCTTCATCTCAGCGCTTCTTGTCGGCCGTTACAGCCTCTGTCAATCTGACAGTCAAATATTTGTCACAACCACACCTGCCAATCTGCGCGCACATCAAGATTGGAACATTGATTTAAAGCAGGAATCACCTTCGCTCTTGTGAGTTTCTGTATTTGCTTGTTTTAACACTGGCTGCTCATGTCATATTCCTCTCTCAGCCTCCACAAGATTGCATGCCAATGATCGACGAAAGAGCCTCAAAATCAATTTCATCAAAGTTTGTTGTACCAGCTGATTGGCCATTCTCACTGTAAGCAGGAGTTTTGAATTGAGTGCAGCCGGTGAATCCTGCTGCAACTAACGCTGCCTCCATTTCTCCAGCAGCCAGATTCAAGTCAATACCATCGTGTGATTGTTGAGATCCATTTGTTTGATCACTGGTAGCAGGAGACTCTTGGTCAGTTTCTAGAGATGCAGAAGATGCTTCTTTGTCATCATCTTCTGCACTTTTCACTAATTGCACTTGATTCCTTTCCAGTATATCTAACTCCTCCAAAGTGAAGTTTGCTGTCTTTTTCACCGCGTTTGGCCAGTCTATCTGTGTCTGTGGCACATATCATCAAAAACTGTTGGTAACGTACTTATCATTCTTATCCCTCTGACTTTTCCTTGCCGCAGTTCTGTAACGGGAACGTTCTTTGCATCAGGCCTAAAAACTTGGAACTTTCTGAACAAGTCTCCTTGGAATGTGGCACGCCTTGCCTGAATGCTGCCAACAGGCTTTGCGCGAGCAATAATCTTGTTTTTTGGATCAATATTTTGCCTGATATCCAAGTATGCAAGCACTTTATGTTGCTGGTACTGTTGCTCCCCTTTCGCTGCATGTCTCACTGCTTGTTCAGCCATATCACCAAGTGCGATTGTTTTTATGCGGTTTTTAGTTTCTGATTCATATGGCAGTCTGGATGTTCCAATATGCGTTCCACTGTTCTTGACTGGAGGAAGATTAGCATAGAACAAAATAAAGCAGTTGAACATCCAATCCAGCTCACCGAAGTTTTTGATTGCAGAAACCATAATGAAATAAGACTTCCGCTGCGCTTCCTGTATTTCTGCATCACTCTTTTGCACAGACATTGAACTGTCCTTATTCGCCAATGTCTGCATGCGTGCCATTTCGTTGTAACTATCACGCTCACTTTCACTCAACACTGCCCATTTGCTGCAAGCACCGGGATTCGAATCTGTCATTTGAAAGTCTTTCATCTGAATAAGTTCAGCTTGACTGTCTTCAGCTTTTCGCAGTTTGTTCGCGTCTGTTTCATCCTGTTGTTACACTGGTACAATTTTAAAGCAAGGGCTCACCTTCAAGGTCCTTCCCAAGCCTGCGCATAAACAAGAAGTATCCTGAAACCTTTCTGTGGCAGCAATTCGCATCTTGCGGGGTTTCAGCACAACAATTTTGTCCAGTTCACACAGCTGCTCAGGAATCGATGTGGTTTCCAGTTGCTCATCAGGCTGGATAGCTTCTTGCACCGCTTCGGAAGACGTGTGTGCGCTGATACCTTGCCCTTTCTGCTTCCGCTGATGGTTGCAAATGAGATTCTAAAAAGCAGTTGTTGAAGCATCGTTGAACAACATGGATCCGCATGAATAAAATGGGATTGTGTTTGATGAACCCACCTTAACTGCTGCCTCATCACATTGCAACTCTGTGCTTAAGTCTTTGATTCTCTGTTTGCAGCTGACGCGATTCACAAGACCTGCATGGTCAACTTCATGGCGTACTCGTCGGGCCTGCTCCTTTGTCAAAGGCATAAGAGTTCTCTGTACCACCGTGTGTGAATTGCCTGGTTCAGAAGAGAATGATGCTGTGCGTGTGTGTGCTGAGTCGTTTACTTTTTCTTGTGATTTTCACCACACGCTTGGTTTTTTGCATGCAGGTTGACATTTACACCATGTGCTTTTTTGCACCCTTTATATTCAGACTAGGTGAAACGCACAATATAATTCTGGAAATAAATATTTACAAAATGTCTATGTTCCGATCCGCTCTCAGCCTCAGAGCCAAGACCGCCACACGTGGCTTCAGCGCAAGCGCATTCAACGCACACTACTTTGCACGTGTGCAGCAACGTGCGCCTTCCTTCAGCGCACCCGCCGTCGTCGACAAGGCCTTTGAGACCGTCTCCCTTGACGATTACAAGGGAAAGTGGGTGCGTTATCAGATATTGTCCATTGCTTGTTTTCTCTTTTTGGGTTATTTTAACATGTATTCCGATACATAGGTCGCTCTCTTCTTTTACCCGCTTGACTTTACGTTCGTGTGTCCAACGGAAATCATCGAATTCTCGGAACGAGCTGAAGAGTTTAAAAAGATGGACTGTCAAGTCATTGGATGCTCTGTGGGTGAGTTGGGAAATGAAGACAGGGTTCCCGTATATCTCGAAGAGGTTCTGATATGGCGAGTTGTCCGTTTTTGCAGACTCAAAGTACTCGCATCTTGCCTGGATCAACCAACCGCGTAAAGAAGGCGGTCTTGGAGAAATGAAGATTCCAATCCGTTGAGTATAATGTTTTTTTTTTCACTTGTGAACCACGCGTCACTTATACTTGGAACACACGCGCAGTGTCCGACATCACCAAACAAATTTCATCCGATTACGGCGTCCTGATTGACAAGGGTCCCGATATTGGCCTTTCCCTGCGTGGAACGTTTCTGATTGACCCGAACCAAGTCGTGCGTCACATTAGTATCAACGATTTGCCTGTTGGGCGTAACGTGGATGAAACTTTGCGTCTTCTTGAAGCGTTCCAGTTTCATGCGAAACATGGTGAAGTTTGCCCGGCGTCGTGGAAAAAGTGAGGATTTCTTTTTTTTTGGTTTTTGTCTATGTTGGAGTGCTGACCATATTTGTCGCCCGTCTATCAGGGGTGCCAAGACTATGATTGATGACCCGGCAAAGTCGAAGGAGTACTTTTTCGCAATGTACCAGAACTGAGGGAAACCTTCGAAGGAAGCACTCCCATAAGATGTTCGCTGTGCAAAATAAAGTCTTGCCATTGTGCTGAGTGTAAATCTGTGTGAACATTGTTGACGATGGAAATCGGTCAAAACTGTAACTTGGAAGGATGCACGTGTCTTGGTAACAACGCAAGTTTTAGTGGAATGCTGAATGTTTGATAATGTGCTGACTTGCGCATGTCATCTTAAACAATAGACTTTCTGCCGTTCAAGTGTCCGTACTGTCTGTTGGTATTCTGGTGAGTTGGATGGGCGAATGGATGGATACCGCAGTTAGGATTACTGAACCAAGCGGAGAACGCCGGCTGGACCACAACTGCGCCAAAAGCGTTGACCGTGTGGTAACGATAAACGCAATGCTCTGCAGACCACCACGACTCACTCGAAACAAACCTCCACAGATCAGCCACGACCCCGCCACCGCCGGACAATCAACAACTCCATCAGAGAAACGCGCATGCAGTTTCGCCGAATGCAGTGCCGTCAAAAAGATTACATCTCTCTGTCCACATTGCACGAAAAACTTCTGCCTCGCGCATAGACACGCACGGGACCATAACTGTGATGTCGGTGACAAGTTGCTTGTTCAAGCTCAGGAGCGGAGAGAAGAGATTGCGAGTCTGGATGGGCGGCAGTGTTTTGACGAAAGAACCCCCGCCCCCCCCCCCCCCCCCCCCCCCCACCCCACCCCACCCGTTGACACGCCCGCACAGTTTTCTCTGTGGAGCTTCTCTAATAAAATTTTGAATTTCAAAGATTCTCCCTTCGGGTAGTGACAAATCAACTCAACTTTGAATAACGTGTTTTATTTACACTCAATGTTAGTGAGGAATAACGTGATTTATTTGATGCGAGTTTTCGTTGAGTTTCAATCGTCAACTGGTCACTTGAATCTATTGATGTTTTATTTGTTACTCATAGAGACAGATGCAATTGTCTATGCACAGAGACACTTTCGTATACATATGTAAACTCAACTTTGAATTTCATTCTCACTCCAGTATATATAGTGTTTTTGATGGGTGTTGTCGCTGAAAATATTGTATGTTGTTGTTTGGTCAAAAAGTTCAGCCAGCTGGATTTTTTATTTTCAAAAATGAATGAGAATGATGACGACGACTTCCAGCCCATTTGCCGCCATCGCCAACAACAACAACCACATCATCTATTCAATGAGAACAAGGAGGATGTCTCATTGAGAACGTCAATACCCTCATCTATGTCGAAAAATATTTCAGCCAAGCATCACTCCGCACAGTCTCTCCAACCTCTTACTACCATTAACGAGAAAAACAAAGAGAACAATGACAGTGACTTCCAACCAATTCACCATCGCCAACAACAACAAATCGTTAACAAGAATACGGATTCCACTTCGATGATGAAGTCTTCTTGTCTGTCCTCCTTAAAAACGGATTTCACAACTCCCAAGCATCAGTCCGAATCTTTTAAAAAGACCCTTGATACCTGCCAACCCCTTTCTGCTATTATTAATGGCGCCATATTGTCGTCACCATTCTGTCAAGAACTCTGTCATCCTCATCAAACGCTTCCTCTAGTGCATCCACAGACAACAAATACAACAATGATTTCCAGCCCAGTCATCACCCTCGTAAAAAGAAGTCTGTCAATGAAAGGCTGTCACCACCCACAAATATTCAAAGTTCCATACATTCATTGGCTTCAACAACCTCGAATAATCAAAGTAACCAAGTGACTTCAAAAATTCAATCTAAGAAGCATCTGAGGCATGACCAGGTTTATATACCTGAAACTGGAATTACTAAGGAGTCCTCTTTTGCTTCTGGATTGGAATGGAGGGAGTTGTACAAGAAAGGAATCATCCAACAACAAAATTCAATTCATTGATTCTCACTCCAGTAATTGTTGACATATTGAAGACCTGCGAAATATCCACTGCAACTACAATTTGTGGCTCGAAAGGCAAACATTATTGCCCAAAATCTAGGAGTTTCGGCCAAGAATGAAGGAAAGGACTGCAGTGGTACTACTCTGACTGTAGTTGGCAAGGCTGCTGGATTCAAGTATTTCCATGGGAGAACTTTGTCCACTGAAACTGCTGGTTTTATCTCCACCAGAGAAGTCTATGATTATTGTTGCTTTGGATGTGATAGTATTCAAAACAACTGCTGTAAGAATCCTTCTCCCCTCCACCCTTTTATTTGATTCTCCCCCTTGTTCCATCATACTCTACCTTTACTCCTTTCTGAATTCAATGTCAAATTCACCCCCTTCTTCCTGCCAAGATGCCCCTTCCCTAAACACGACCCTCAGCCAGGTCGTGTTCTCTTTCTTTGGACTTCTTACCACTTTGACACCCAATTGATTTTAAATACCAACTAACAAAAAAAAAACGAGGCAGAAGCGTTTCTCAAAAAGTTGGCAGATAACTTCAATGACAACCATAATTTCCAGTGTGGTACCTTGACACCCAATCAGCACTGTGGCAAGACATATTTCATCATCAAGTACTACCCTGAGAATGAGGTTGGTTTCACGATCACTGCTGAAAATCAAGCTGATTTTATTCGGGTTAGACTGATTCAAATTTACTTTATTTAAGAAGATAATTGCGTATGTCATCAAATAATAAATAAAATTGCTTAAATAAAGAGACTCAATCATCTTCGAATTCAACCAAATCAAAATCAGCTACTAAATCGTCATCATCAAAACCAACAGCAAAAGTCGAATCTCGATTGTGGATAGATGGAGCCTCTGGCAAAGATTTCCAATATTCGGCCAAGAGACAATTCTGTGGCTCTAAAGACTTGCACTCTGAACTTGTAAACCAAGCTTGAATCTTTTTCAATTTGAGACACAGTGCCATGAATGCGACTGGAGCAACCTTGAATCATTGAAAATCGTTAACAAACTCATAGTATGCCTTGTACAAATAGAAAGAAGCTGGTTTTAAATGCAACTCCTGGTCAATGTATCCAAAAATTCAGCAACTGTTCGCCTTTTGGATAGTCGTTTTTGCGAAACTCATCCAGTAACTGCAGAAGATGAGCGCCCACTTGCAAATGATAAAAGTTGACTTTTGTTTCTTGTGCTGCAACCATGTAAAGGCTCTTTCTGATTTGCTCAGTGAGCTTGATTTTCATATCAGCAAGCTCAGTGCCTTAATACTTGCGACGTTTCTTGGATTCCAATGTATTATATGTATTGTTGAACTCAGAATTTGCAACTGCATATTTGCGGGAGGTCAGAGGAGTGTACTTTGAGAGAAACTGTTTGACTTCTGCAAACTTATCGACTGCATTGGCAATCAAAGTTGATGCACATTGAATTATTGATTCTGGAATGTATGCTTCCATGCGCATTAGCTGCACAGGAGAAGGTGCTGTTGAGGCTTGAGAAGCTGAAGAAGTCAGAGAACTGCCTTGTTGACTTTCGGCTGCATAATCTGAACCTTGATATGTTGGCACGTTTGCCCCTACAAGTGTGCCACTATCATCATCACTTGTATTGCCATTTGTGGTTACAGGAAGAGCATCAAACTGAGAAAGTATTGTTCTGATGATAGGCAGTTTGATAGTGCACAAATCTTGATGTAAATTGTTGGCAGGTTTTGCTAGCTCTCCTCTCATCCACTTGATGAAAGCATCACAGTAGGCATCGAGTGGCATTTTGCAGTTGAAAGATTGTGTTCTAGAATTTCCAAAAAATACTTTTTGTCTAATTGCGTTGGACAAAATAACAAAAGTTGGACAAAATAACAAAAGTTGGATTTGGTAAAAAAAAAACTGAATTTATTTTGAAAACTTATTTTATTTTATAATACTAAACATGTTCTCGTTGGAAAGCATATGTCCTTTCTACCAAAGTATGCAACTATTTGAGCCAAATGATTTTGCCCTGACTTACAAAGGGCTGTTCATCCCTTGTAAGAGAAGAAGTAGAATGGTTGTCAACCAAATCAAGCCTCCTCGTAATGAAAAGGAGCATAAGATGTTGCAAACACACATTGCAATTCTTATTCAGAATAATAAAGCAACAATTATTGGCTAAAAAGAAACCTGTTGTTGTTGCCAAGAAGAAGGTGAATTATGCAATGAAGATGAAGTTGAGTGCAAAGGTGTGTGTTGTATTTGTTTTAGGTGATTGGGTTGGATTTATTGACTTGTCGCTTTTCAGGGTGAATTGTTTATTCCAACGGAATCGCGCGTATATCTGCACATTCATTTTCCTTGTGAAAGCATGATGGCATCGCAGGCCATGTTCTTTCACAAGGACTAAAGCTGGTCGACAAGCTTGCAACAGTTGCCAAAGTATCCAACGTCAACAACACGAGTGATGAAGCCATGGTAATACGTTTAATTTTTTGTTCTTTTCTTCAACAAGGTCATTTTAATATTGGTTTCATGTAATGCTGAGACTTGCAATGTTTTGACAATGAACGAGTCACTGTCTGCGTTGATTGCTAGGAAGGAGCTGCAGCAGGCTGTGGCTGTTGCGTTGGAACGCATTTCTGTTCCATTTGCTGGAGTATGAAAAAATAAAATGCGTCTCACAAGAGTCTTGCCCAACTCGGTGTCCCCCAATCGGATGCACGACGCCCAATAATAGCTGCACTTGGAAAAAGCGCAAAATAAAATTAAGAAAAAAAATAAGGCGATGGGTCCCAAACGAAAGGCATCGTCAGCCAATGAGAATGCCCGGAAAAAGACGCTGTCAGAAATTGCAGAGCCTGAAAGTATCCCCAAAACAACACCAACACCACCAAACATGACACCCAAGCTCAACCACCCCGCCCCACAATTCGACACCGCCGCTGTCGTCAACAAGCAGTTCAAGGACGTCAAGTTGTCTGACTACAAGGGGCAGTGGGTGCGTTCTCCCTTTTTTTGTTTCCCTTTGCTGTCAAGCGTTATCTTTCCCACTGCTTTTACTCACCACACGCTCTCTCGCTCTCTCTTTCTCTCGCACAGGTCGTTCTCTTCTTCTACCCACTCGACTTTACGTTCGTGTGCCCCACCGAAATCATTGCATTCTCTGAGGCTGCCGAGGAGTTCAAGAAGATCAACACCCGTAAGTCCTTTGTAAAACACACATCGCCACGTGTTTATTAACACGCTTCTTTATGCCCACGTTCATCAGAGGTCATTGGATGCTCTGTCGACTCCAAGTTCTCCCACCTGTATGCATACAAACCCACCCATCTGCGTTTTCTTCTTTTATGATGTCATCCATTCAAACCCTTGTGTCACTGATCCAACCCTTTTTATTTACACCCAAAACTGAACCGCATCTTCTCTCTCCTTTTATGCTGCTAGTGCCTGGATCAACCAGTCTCGCGACAATGGCGGTCTCGGCGAGATGAAGATCCCCTTGCGTGAGTAAACCGTTTTGCTTTTACTCGATCCCAAAGCCTCGTACTCAACATCCAAATCTATCGATAAACAGTTGCCGATGTCAAGAAGGAAATCGCCACCGCCTACGGAGTCCTCAAGGAAGACGAAGGAATCGCTTACCGTGGAACCTTTATCATTGACCCCAAGCAAAACTTGCGTCAAATCACCATCAACGACTTGGATGTTGGTCGTAACGTTGAGGAGGTGAAGCGTCTTGTTGATGCGTTCCAGTTTCACGATGAACACGGTATGTTTTGGTGGTGGATTTGGATTCGGTGTTTGTTGAACTGACGTTGTGATTTGCTCTCGCTCTCCCTCACTCGATGCAGGTGATGTCTGCCCAGTCAACTGGAAGAAGTAAGAATGCTTTTAATATCTTAAAGGGGAAGAGAAACTGATCAGTTTAAATTTGTCGACAGGGGTGGCAAGACCATGAAGGCCGATGTTGACGGCTCCAAGGAGTACTTCCAGGCCGCTTACAAGCAGTAAAAGTTCCAGCTTACTGCCCTTTGTTTTTGCCCTGTGTTTGTTGAGAAATAATAATAAAAAGAACACCCGATGATTTAGTTTTTTGCGATTGCTTTGGTGCAGTTGAAGCCGAGGATCAAAGTTTTCTGGCGGCTAAAACTAAACCTCATACCAGTATATATCCAACAGGGATCGCATCGCATGAACGAGATCTCGGGGTATCTACGGCTTGGTGGCTGGGTGTTGTTTGTGAGTTTCCATTGTATATTTTAGTGCATGAGGGATGGCCAAAATCTTGAGTCAAATCATCGTCACTCACTCATGAGTCAAAACAACAACATCACCTCACCCGCAAAGGGCGGCGCCTTCAGCTTCTCCTTCAATCCCTTCGCAAGCCGTGTTGCAGCCGCAGTGACCCCGCGAGAAAAGAAGCTGCTGAACCCGGATCTCAACATTCTGGCGGACAACTCATTGACGGCGTTTGTGGATATGCTCAAGACGAACAAGTTGCGGCGTATTGTTGTCATGACTGGGGCGGGGATATCTACTTCAGCTGGGATTCCTGGTATGATGTGTATTGAGTTTGCTTGCGCCTCTCTGTCTCTCTTTATTCATCGTATACACGTAACCAGACTTTCGATCGCCGTCCACGGGTCTGTATGCGAACCTGGCCAAATACAATCTTCCGTATCCCGAGGCCGTGTTTAGCATCAACTTTTTCAGGTGTGCACGCTCGTGTCTTTTACCCTCAATTTCGTTTCAGCTGATCGACCCTTGTGCTCATTTTTTTTTTCAAAGAAAATCGCCAAAGCCGTTCTATACTCTTGCTAAAGAGTTATATCCAGGATGCTTCCGTCCGACAGTGTGTCACTACTTTATCCGGTTGTTGGCGGAGGAGGGGATGTTGTTGAGGTGAGCAAGTCTTGTTTTTGTTTTGTTGTGACGTTGCATTCGAGCGTAAAGCGATGCGATGAAAAATCAAACATCTCTCTTTCTCTGATGGCCTTTTTTACCGCAATAGATGCTACACGCAAAACATTGACACGCTGGAACGCGTCGCTGGAATCGACGAGTCGTATTTAGTAGAAGCCCACGGCTCCTTTGCAAGCGCCAAATGTGTCGGAAAATACCGTAAACCCGAACCCGTCGTATCCACCGACGTCCCATCCCTCCAAGACGAAACTACCACCAGCGACAGCGACAGCGACATATTCCTAGAAGAAACCGACTTCAAAGCATGCGGCAAAGAGTATTCTCAAGATTGGGTCAAAGCCCACGTGTTTGACGACAAGATTCCCGAATGTGAGCGATGTCAAGGAATCGTGAAGCCGAATATTACCTTTTTTGGGGAGTCTTTGCCGAAACGGTTTCATGCCATGACGTATTCAGATTTTGGTCAAGCGGATGCGTTGATTGTGATTGGAACGAGTTTACAGGTGCAGCCGTTTGCGGGGTTGATAAACCGCGTTGGAGCCAAAGTTCCGCGGTTATTGTTGAATATGGAGTTGGTTGGAGTGGATGATGAGTCAAAGACGCATGGGTTTGATTTTGAGGGGGATCGGCATGTGAGTTTTTCTTTTTTTTTTCTTTTTTTTTTTTTTTGGTTGAGTGTGACTGACTTTTTTTTTTTAAAATTTGCAGGAGTATCGTCGAGATGCATTGTTTTTGGGCACTGCGGACACTGGATGTGAAACGCTTGCTGATTTGATGGGATTGGGTGACAAGTTGAAGGAATTGGTCAACCGCGAGCATGCCAAGTTGGATTGTGACGAAGCGGCAGATAAAGAAAAGTCTACACCCGTGCGGACAGAAAGTGAAGAAAAGCCGAAAGTTGCTACTGCAGAGGTGGTTTCGGCTGCGGCGGTTGCTGTTGATGAGGTTGGAGAGATTCTGAATGAGCTTAAACTGTAATTTTGTTTTTGTTTTTTGTTTCTTTTGTAGAAGTTTTTTTTAGTTTGCAGGGGAGGAAGGTGTGTTTTTCAGTACGACGTAACGTCCAATTTATACATATGACACGCAGCCTTGTTTGTTATTGTTCGATGACTGCGCTCCACCATTTTATTTCTGTGTGAAAATCACCCGCACACTTTTTCGTAAAGATTTTCATCTTCAGACTTGACACCGAGCGAGCGAGCGACCAGGATGAAAACCAACATAACCCTCGGCTTCATAGGATACTACTGCGGCCTCAAAGGCTTCCAGTTCAACAACCAATCCCTAGTCACATCCAACACTTCCTCCAAATACGATCCAACCCAAGTATCCTTCTACTCTGCCGAAGGCTGGCTATACTTTAACGACGCCATTATGCAAATGGCTGTAGACCACGTGAACGCGTCTCCAGACATTTTAGGAAATGTTCATGTAAATGTGAAACGGTTTTCAGATTGTGGGAGTATGTATAAACCGTTGGGTGCGTCGTACCGTGGAGATAAGGGTGGGTTTGGGGCTGCGGTGATGGCTGGGGCAGTTGTGGAGGAGTATCGGGATGTAGTTGGGGTTGCGGCGTATCAGTTTAGTACGACAGCAAAGTGAGTAATGAGAAGTTTTTTTGGTTCGAAGTGAGAGCGTGGTTTTACTGACTGTTTGCTTTTATTGGATTGGGGTTGAAATTAAGAGGTTCGGCTGCTGTGCTTTCGAATCAGCAGATTCCCATTTGTTCGTCGGGGTCGTCATCGCCGCGGTTTTCAAATAAGGATAATTACTTGTATTTCTGGCGTACGATGCGTGGGATGGGGATAGGCGGCCATATGGTGACATACTTTGTGCGAAAACGTTGAGTTGATGCTGACGGTGTGTTGACTACCAACCCCAGGTTCAACTTCTCCGTGCATGGAACGTTCAGCGAGTTGCAGTCATCTCACAAGCACGTGATGACATGGGACGACTTGCGGGGATCGAGATTTCAGACGCGTTGCATGCAAGCGGGATCCAAGTTGTTGTGCGGATGGCGCTTCTTGATACGAGTGATGCGACGCCGTATGATTATGCCGCGATTGTGCTCAAGAATTCAAATGTTCGGTACTTTATCTTGTGTATGGATCTTGTCGTTTGTTTTTGTGGCGGTGACTTGTTTGCTGACTGTTTTCGGACCTTTTCTTTTTTTTTTCGGGTAACGTGGACTGCCGTGCCCCTCTTTTTGTCGAAATTAGCCGGACAAAAGTCCTTCAATGCTCGCACAGCATACATGCTCGGCAAACGGGGCCTGACGGGCGATGAATACGTGTGGATGGGCAATAACCAACCAAAGCCGTTGGGAGACCCCCTCAAGCGTAGGTGCAATGCCACGTTTGCAAAAAAGTAATCTTGTATTTCTAAAACGTGAAGATCCTCCCCCAAAAAACACCATGATAGTTTACGGCCCCGACTTTTCCACCATAATCCGCGGCTTCATCATGTTTATCCAAATGCCACCCAACACCACCAAACCCCTATTCAAAAGCGTGTATAACCAGTTCAACAAAGCGCAAGGTGTTGAAATGTCGATTTCAGATTTTAATGTGTATTTCACGTTGCAAATGTCGTATGATTGTGTCCTGATGTTGTTGCTTGGGTTTGATAAGGTGAAGTTGTTTTGTGGTGTGGATGGGGTGCGCTGACTGCGTTTTTTTGGTGCACAGGCTGTAAAGGAGCAGGGTGTTGATTTACTGGCGCGTCGAGGACTGCGTGATCGTATGAACTTTACGTACTTTCAGGATTTGGGTGCGATGCTGGTTTTGCCCTTTTCTGGAACCTCGATTTTGGCTCATATCGTTTTATGATTCCAAAAACAGGTTACGACGGCCTGAGTGCAACCCCGAATCGATTAAACGCGTTTGGAGACTTGTCGACGGGATACCAAGCCGTCATGTATGGAGAAAATGGAACGCAAATTGAACTTGGCGAGACGGATGGAGAGGTTACCAAGTTTACATTTTATGAAGGTGCGGTACCTGTATTTCATGAAGGTATTTGATGGTTTTTTTATATTTCGTTGGTATGCTTTTTTGGTGATTGGAGGAATTTAATGTCAAGGTGGGACGGTTCCTCCGGATGATGGATCGATTGTGATACCTGATAGAGTGCATGGAATATCAAGCGCGTATGGTATCATAATTCTCGTAGCATCCGTGTTTGGAATTGTTTTGTGTCTCGGATCATCTTACATCCTCATCAAGTACCGGCGCAACGAAATCATTCGGGCTTCATCCGTGCCAGAGAGTCTACTCATGACAACAGGCCTGCTGATCGGATACGCAACACTGCTTCTATTCATTGACACGCAAACAACGTTTAAATGTAACCTCGTAGTAATTGGTTACGCGCTATCGTTTTGTTTTGTGTTTACGGGATTCTTGTCCAAAAATTGGATCACGATTTCAATTTTTGTGATTACGGCGAAATCAAGTCATGCGGAAATGTGGCAGCGCGCGAGTCGGTTCCGGATGTTGAATTTGGCGTTGATTTTTGGGGAGGTTGGGTTATTGTGGGCGTGGGTTGTGCAAGCGGGGATGGTGCCGGTGAAATTGACGGTGGATGGGTATTCGTTTCAAACGTGTATGCCGAGAGGTACGCTGAGCATGTTTGTTGGGTTGTATGTGTACAATGCAGTGTTGTTTGCGGCGGTTGTACCGACGATTGTTATGTCGAGTCAAGTGACGCATTTCCGGTACAATGATGCGACGCAGTTGGTTTCAGCGGCGGTGACGTTGGCGTTGTTGTTGATTTGCATTGTCGCGATTGAAGATGCGCAGGATTTTTACACGGATTTCAAAGTGGCAGTGTGCGTGTGGCTGTTGGTCACGATTTTGTATGTTTGTACAGTGTTGCGGCGGTTTATGGAGTTTTATTGGAGTCTTGAGGAGGTGAAGGTGATTTCGCGGGTGAGAATGTCAATTCAGGCGGTTGTGAGGGGGTCAAAGGTGTGGAAGCAGGGGAGGAAGATGGGGGTGCGGTTGGCGTTGCGGCAGGCTGAGGCGGTTGTGAAGCTACCGTATGCGTATGAGATGTTGACCAAGGTGAAATTTAGTGAAAATGTTGGACCTGATTTTCTGAATCATTTCTTTTGTTTTGTTAAACAGAGCGTGCGGTTGGTGCTCGTAAAGACTCTGCGTGGAAGTGGTGGGATGTTTTGGACTAGTTGGTGTTTTGCGCTGCCTGAGCTGCATGTGCTTTCAGATCGAGTTTGGTTGACGCTGCGGACGAATGACGCGTGTCCGTCGTTCCGGCTGTTGGAGTCAACAAGACTCTTTGTGAGAGATGCGATCCTGTGGATTGAAAGCACAGAAGATGGTGAGAACGCTTTCAGAGTGTGTATCGAGTTTTCGAGTGGATTGAAGGCGGATCTGTTTCTGAAGGAGTTGTATGAGGCCAAGGAGAAGATGGCGATGCGTATTTCAGCGACGCGGAGGACTTGAATCGTGTTTATACGTGCAGTAAAGCAGGTGTGTTGGGTTGGGAGGAGTGTGTGTATGTTGTTGGGTGCGCGTGTGTTGGGGTGGCGCTGGGGCTGAGCGGCAGACCAAGATTTTTCCGATTGCCGCTGATTGAAATGATTAAAACAAAATCAGTCGCTGCTGGGATGAACATCCACAGCACCACCAACACAACCACCACCTGCACCACCACAGCTGAAGATGCTTCCTTGGACTCTGCTTCAGTGGACACAGCACTAGACACACCTTCACATGCATCAACAGACACAGCAACGACTGCATCAACGACAACACCCAACGCATCAGACACAACACTGCACCGCACCCGCGCCATGCTCCCCACATACGATGAGACAGAGCTGCCCACATACATCCCCTCGACCCTCGTGGCATCAAAGTCCACCAACCACATTGCCGGCATCTTCTTCTCACACCCACAAGCGCACTACTCCACCTTCAGCATCCGTCTGGACACTGCACGCGTCGACCACGCACTCAGGCATCCCAACAATGTTGATTTCAACATCCCCGCCCCTGTTTGGGAGGACTGTGCGCCTGGGATTGTTTTCAGCGATACAAAAGACCGCGCTGTGTATTTTCACATGCATCCGTTTTTGGATCAAGCGACGGGATCGTATGGGTACAGTGTGAATCATGGGGAGCTTGTTTTCAGCATCAACAGTGCGCCGGGTGTTGCGTGTAGGTTCACACTGCCTTCCACGGGTGGCTCGTACCATTGGCGCAGCAGTATCGACGCCACCAATGCTGGCAGTGAGCTTGGATACAAGACATCCATGACGCTATATCTCGAATCCGAAAAGGCAGCCGTCGTCCCGAAACCCGGTCCCTTACCATTAACATCAACAACCGTCAAGAAAAAGAACGGGTTCATGAGCAAACTCCTTGCCTCTGCAGCCAGTGCAACTTCTTCTTCTTCTTCTCTAAAACCGCATGATTTCTCGGTCCTGATTGCGGTTGCAACGTATGATATGACACTGACGCGGGACGCGAAAGATGTGAATGGCGTGTTTGAACCTGTGGGCGAGTCACTGGACCCGCATTTGTTTCCGTGGCGGTGTCAGGAGGATTGCGCAGTGTTTACGGGGTCCGCTGTTGCGGCAGTGTTTGGGCTCAAGTATTGTTCTAAACTGTACGCGTACAAGTATCTATGACATGGGGTGAGAGAGGATAGAGAAATAAATGAGGTAGATGTGTGTATGTAGGTGTATCTGTGTTGTGTCAACCCGCGTTACAGTTGGAAGAGCACTGACAGCAGCCAGCGCAAACCTGTAAAATACATATTCACATAAAAACAAGCATAAATATCAATGGACCCAGTGCACAAGTTGGACTACCTCAACTGCGTGAACCGAATCGCGGGTGAACTCGTCAACCACACCGGCATCAGCGACAAGACCCTCGCCGAGTTTATCATTGCCCTGCACGCAAAGAGCGCCTCAATCGACCAATTCCAAGCAAAGCTGGCTAAAAACGGCGCCGTGTTCCCGGAATCTCTTGTTGCATCGCTGGACCGTATTGTCTTGCAAATGAGGCCGCGGGATTGGGCGCTTTGGGGGTTGAAGGGGTTAAAAGGAAAGAAGGGGCGACAGGATTCAACTGAAAGTAACAGTGCTGCAGCAGGGCAAGCGAATGCGAGTCAGACGATTGTGGATCTTAGTTGGGAGGATCCTGAGGAAGCTGAAACTCGTCGTATCAATGCTGCACGGTTTCCGGGGTTGTCTGTGCGAGATGATAGGGATCGTGCGCGCGCATTTGCGCCTACAGATGAGGATAGGAAAGAGGCAAACGGGAAAATGGACGTGGATGCTGACAAAATCGTGGCTGAGAGTGCAATCAATGAGCTTGATTCGTTGCTGCGTTCGAAGCGGAAGGAAGCGGATGATGCTGACAGGGAGAGAGACGGCCGCAGGGACGACAGGAGGGAAAATCGCAGAGATGGAAGGGACAGAAACAATCGCAGTCGCAGCCCTAGAAATCGACATTCCAGCAGCTTCACTATCGACGATGCACCGGTCATGTACAAAATCTATAACGGTAAAATATCCAACATTCGCGACTTTGGAGTGTTTGTCCAGCTGGATGGAATCCGAGGCGGGCGTGTCGAGGGAATGGTCCATATCGGGTCACTCGTGGCCGGCCCTGCTCGCGTTTCACATCCCAACGACGTTGTGCAACGAAACCAGCCAGTCAAGGTCAAGGTCATGTCTATTGCTGGAACTCGAATCGGACTCAGCATGAAAGATGTAGACCAAGAAACGGGTAAAGATTTGAGCCCGAACTTGCGTGTTCGGTCAAAAGAAGAGATGGAGCGGGATTCAATGAATGGGCGGAACCCGGATAGACCTGTCATTACCTCGTTCAGTGAAATCCCGATTGTTGATGATGTTGATACGCACAGTGCCGCCGTGAAGCGCATTTCTTCGCCGGAGCGGTGGGAAATCAAGCAGCTGATCGCGTCTGGAGTTTTGAACCCGAGAGATTACCCCAACATTGACGATGACCAAGGGCTTCTCAACTACGAGGAAAAAGAGGAAGAGCTCGACATTGAACTTGTGGAAGACGAGCCCGTCTTTTTAAAGGGACAAACCAAGAATTCAATCCAACTGAGTCCCATCAAGATTGTCAAGAACCCGGATGGAAGTTTGAATCGTGCTGCGTTGCAAGGTGCTGCATTGGCAAAAGAGCGGCGTGAAATTCGGCAGCAGCAGGTGGCGGCTGAAGCGGACTCTGTCGCGCATGATTTGAATCGGTCGTGGGTGGATCCGATGGCTGCTCCTGGAGAACGGCAGTTTAGTCAAGATGTGAGGGGTGCGCAAGGAGAGCAGGTTGTGTCTGCGTGGAAAAAAGCTACGTTTAACAATGCGACGACTTTGGGACGGATTACCAGTTTGACAATTAAGGAGCAGAGAGAGTCTCTGCCTATTTATAAACTGCGCGATGAGCTTGTGCGGGCTGTGGATGGAAATCAGGTCATGATTGTTGTTGGAGATACCGGGTCTGGAAAGGTGTGTTTCAATCCTTCTCTTTAATTCAATCTTAGACTGTTGAACTGACACCGAAAACTTTGTTGCAGACAACACAAATGGCACAATACCTTGCCGAAGAAGGATTCTTGGCTCGTGGGATGCTCGGATGCACACAACCGCGTCGTATGGCCGCCATGTCTGTCGCAAAAAGAGTTGCCGAAGAAGTGGGGTGCCGATTAGGTCAAGAAGTTGGATACACGATCCGTTTCGAAGATTGCACAGGCCCCGAAACGAAACTCAAGTACATGACGGATGGTATGTTGTTGCGAGAGATTCTGGTTGACCCAGATTTGAAGCGGTATAGTGTTATTATTTTGGATGAGGCGCATGAGCGGACGATGGCGACAGGTTTGTGTTTGAAAAAATTAATGTGATTTTGGTTGAGGGAGTTGTATTTATGGAATGTTTTTTTTCAGATGTTTTGTTTGGGTTGTTGAAGGATACTGTGAAAAAGAGGGCCGACTTTAAGCTGATTGTCACATCTGCGACACTGGATGCGGAAAAGTTTTCCAGCTACTTTTTCAGTGAGCTTTTATGTTCATCGTTTGACAAGAGTTGTTGTCTGATTTGTATCTGCGCAAAAAACAGACTGCCCAATTTTCACAATTCCTGGACGAACATACCCTGTCGAAACTTTGTATGCGAAAGAACCCGAATCCGATTATCTCGACAGTGCGCTGATTACCGTCATGCAAATTCATTTGAGTGAACCTCCTGGCGATATTTTGCTATTCTTGACTGGAGCCGAAGAAATCGATACAGCTGCCGAAATTCTGTTTGAACGAATGAAAGCGCTAGGACCCATGGTTCCCGAACTTATCATTCTACCCGTCTATTCTGCACTGCCAGCTGAACAGCAATCGAAAATCTTTGAACCGACACCACCTGGAAGCCGAAAAGTTGTTCTTGCAACCAACGTTGCCGAAACAAGTATCACGATTGATGGAATCTATTACGTGATTGATCCTGGTTTTGTAAAGCAAAACACGTACGATTCGAAACTTGCCATGGACAATTTGGTTGTGATTCCCATCAGTCAGGCGCAGGCGCGTCAACGTGCCGGACGTGCCGGAAGAACTGGACCTGGAAAATGTTATCGACTGTACACGGAAAGTGCGTATCGGAATGAAATGTTGCCCAACACTGTACCCGAGATTCAAAGGCGAAATTTGGCGAATACGGTGCTTATGTTGAAAGCCATGGGGATCAATGATTTGCTCAATTTTCCGTTCATGGACCCGCCGCCGGTGAATACCATGATTACAGCGATGGAACTGTTGTTTCAGTTGGGAGCGTTGGATACGGAAGGTCTTTTGACGCGGTTGGGGAGAAAGATGGCTGAGTTTCCGCTTGAACCGGAGTTGGCCAAGATTTTGATTCTGAGTGTTGATTTGGGCTGTTCAGATGAGATTTTGACGATTGTGGCGATGCTGAGTGCCGAAAACATTTACTACCGGCCAAAAGAGAAGCAAGGGCAAGCGGATCAGAAAAAGGCAAAGTTCCATCAGCCGGAGGGAGACCATTTGACGCTTCTGGCGGTTTATAATGGATGGAAGGCGAGTAAGTTTAGTAACGCTTGGTGTTATGAAAACTTTATTCAAGCGCGATCAATGAGGCGAGCGCAAGATGTGCGCAAGCAAATGTTGGGAATTATGGATAGATACCATCAGGATATTGTGTCGTGCGGTAAAAACTACAACAAAGTGCGGCGGGCCATTGCAGGCGGATTCTTTAAAAACGTTGCCAAAAAGGATCCCCAGGAAGGATACAAAACGCTTGTGGAAGGGACACCTGTGTATATTCATCCGAGCAGTGCTATATTTAATAAGCAGCCTGAATGGGTGATTTACCATGAGTTGGTGCTGACGACGAAGGAGTACATGCGCGAGTGTATTGCGATTGAGCCAAAATGGCTTGTTGAGGCTGCGCCTGCATTCTTTAAAAGTATGTGTTTGTTTTATTGTTGGTTTCATTTGATTGGAAATGGTTTGCTTAACTCTCGCTTGCTCGTTTTAGCTACGGATCCGAACAAGATTTCAAAGCGCAAGAGGCAGGAGCGTATTGAGCCTTTGTATAACCGTTATGAGAAACCAAACGAGTGGCGTATTTCGCGTATGGGAGGAGGAACGCGTGTTTCGCAAACGTTTTGATTTTGGCTGCTGCTTAACGTGTGTTCTGGTGTTGTTTGTGAATAAAACTGCTGCACTTGTTAAAACTGTTCAGACGTGGCGACTTGCAAGTAGAGAGTTTGATACATGTGCGAGGAACACGGAAGGAAGAAGGACGTGGACTACAAGCACGCACCTCGTTGCTTTCTCCAAAAAGGCTGGATGTTTTTTCCCTGCAAGAATCTGCGCGTCCTTTTTTGTTGGTGTTTATTCCTGACCGTTGCCTCCTTCGTCGTTTTCATTTCCTGACAAAAACAACAGCGCAATGGGCTCTGAGCTTGCAAATCGCATTGCTGACATCAAAAATTATGAATTTGCTCTTGCCGACCTGAGGTTGGGATCAAGGAAACCGCTGACCAAATCATGCGGGACTCCCTGACTCGCCGACACGACTCAATTTTTGAGTACGTGGAAGACCATCTCAAAGAAATTAAGGCGGATCTCAGAATGAAAGAGGGGGAATGTAGAAGGGAGGCAAAGAGGGTAGACGACCTCAGAAGAAGGGAGGAGAATGAGAGGGCAGACGCAAAAGAAAAGAGGGCAGCGGACCTCAGGGAAAAGAGATAATGAAACTCCAGCTTGTTCAGTCTGGTGCGGCAAGTCCGGCCAAGTATCCTGCGGTAAGACTTACGCTGGTTGTGGCACTTTTGAATCTCTGAGTTGATCTCCAGAAGCGATTGGGGCGCCGTCAACGACCCTCAATGCCTCTCCTCCAACCACTCCGACGTGTCTATAGTGTCATCAGGACACCCCGCCGTCTCCATGACCTCATTCGGTAGCGCCATCTCAAAACGACCCTTAGAAACCGGAATAGATATGATGTGTTTTTTGTTTTGGTGTTTCACATGGTTTTGATTACCCGACAAAATGACTGGCAAACTGAACTCCATCAAACTCGAACTTGCAGAGCTCACAGCTGACATAAGAACGCATGAGAGCACTCTTGAAACGCTTGTGGCGTTCATCTTGAAGCAAAGCACCGACCTAAACAACCAGCCCATCGACTCTCTGAAGGACATGTATAACAAACCCTTGGACTGTCTAACAGCGCTCAGAATATTGAAGGCGGATCTGAGAAGGGAGACCGCAGATCTTATAAGGGAGGCGAAGAAGGCCGAGGACCTCAGAAAAAGGACAAGGCCTGTTCGGACTAAGTCTCTACTGTAAGATTAACACTGCCTGCGACACATTGTATATCTAAATTGATCTATAGAAGTGGTTAAGAGAGCAACATGAACCTCCGGTGCAGTTCCACCGGCCGATCAAGCGTGTCAATGGCATCCTGAGGAAATAAAAGAATCTTTTGAAATCGTTACAGTGTGATATTCATATTAGCACATGTCTTAGACATCAGCCATAGAACCAATCTAGAAACAACAAGCAAAAAGATGCAATAACAAAAAAGGCGAGGAGCCACACACGCGACTCTGCAAACAGCCGCTTTGCATTCCAAAGGTATACAGTTGCTGCCTGAACATCGTCCGTCGCTTGCCAGGCTTCCTCTTGCAGCGTCTCGATTTGTTTTTCCTGGATTTGGAGGTGCTGTGCCATTTGGTTTTGAAGGTTGGAGATGGCCTGGATTGATTGGGCCGCGTTTCTGTTCCACCAAAATAAAGTTTAGAATGCTTTTCGTTGAAATCCAAAAATGGGAAACGATTACCGAATCTGATCCAATCCGCCTTCGAACTGCTCCAAAAGCAGTTCGTTTTCATGCTCTAGTAACAACCTTTGCTGCCCACTGAGACCCGCGATGAACTGCTCGGCTTCGTTCTCTTCTTCGTGATTCAAGAACATGTTGTTTGATGCATTTCCCGGCTTTCTACCGCCTGTACCGGCACCACCTCCACGATGCCTTAGTCCACCCTCTTCTTCTTTTACTTTAGCATTGAACTTTCCGGAATCTGAATTCCCTGATTTCACAGCCACATCTGGCTGCTCAAACTCATTTTCCTCCAACCCCTCCCACCCTTCGATTTCATTTTCATCATCACGCACAGTTGCGCTATTCGAAACTCCAACAATCGACTCCAGCTGTGAACTTGCCATTGTTGAAGCTATTTTAGCTGCGCGATTGACTGTCGCAGAAAGACCTGATGTTAATCCTGTCAATAAGTGTGACGCTGATCCTATTGCTGCGGTTTCGTTGTTGCGCTTGCTGGGAGACAAGGATCGCGAGTTTTGTTTGTTGTTGATCACGCTGAGGTATCTGTTATGTTGTAAGCGTAGTTGTCAGGAGGGAAATCGTTGGTTAGGAATCCCGATGGAAGAGTTTCCTCACCCTTCATCCCTTCTGCTTTGGTTTTCGAGCCGCCGTTCTTGCAACTCTTTGAACGCAGTTGAGGCAGTCATCAAACGACGTTGTATAACCCAAATGATTGCAGATCGGTGCTCTGAAAGCATTTTCTGGTGCCGCGTTGCGTTTGCGGATTCATTTTGCACACCGAGTGACGCAAAAAACGAGCCGAGCGCATCTTTTTTAGATGCTTCCGAATTCATGGATGGAGTAGAAATGGCTGTTTCGTCAAAGGTACAAAGTTAGATGCGCAGAAATGGGGACGGCGGATAATACCCTTCTCGAGGACTTTGATGCGCTGCAGTGCTGTCTCCAAGAATAGACCCACGCGTGCATTTATATGATCCCGCTTCGTATCGGACATGGATGCAAAGTCCGTGGGTTCAATGCCAAACAGGGAATAGTCCGACCAAGGATCGAGTGCAGGTTCCGTTACTTCTGACCGGGTAAATCGGCGCGAGTCTAGATACGCAGGCGCAATAGTGGACAGCAGTGACGAGAGGATGGATATTTGCTTTGTCTGTGAGAGAGTGGTCAGTTGTGATGGACTCACGCAACTTTAAAATCGCTGGGGGGTTTAAACCATCGCATTTGCTTCAGCAATGAATGGGTCTGCGCTCCTGCTTCTTGCAGGCGGTTCTGCTGTTGCGCTCGATGCATGACCAGCGACAAGGTTGCGAAAGATGGGCGTAATGTCCATGGCAACAAGTTCATAAATATTTATTTGCGCCGTAGTCAACTGATGGACTTTGGCAGCAGCAAGAAAGAAAGCGTGACTGAAAAGGCGCGACGAGAGCGCATTGAGCGAGAGGTACAGCGACGCAGCGAGCCGAACAAGAATGCTCAGAGCAACGCGGTGGCGATGATCAAGAGAGCGTTTCGCAGACACCGAGACAAGACCGAAGCTGGCAGAAGGACAAGAAGAGACTGGAACGAGCGGGCGGATAGACTAGCGGAGTATCTTAAAGATAATGGTGGTGGCGGGACGGAGGGAAGAAAGTGCGGCGACGGAATGCAAAATCCTCGTCATGTGGCTCACTCGTTTCTACAGCATCAAGCATCAAAGCGATGTGGAAAGAGTCGTCAAATGCGCAGTTCTCTGCATCGATCAGCTGCATGCCTTGGATCGAAACTCTGCATCAGCCTTCGCCGCAATCTGCAGTCACTCCACCGCCGCGGATTCGTGCAGACGCGCTCTGGGCTCTAAAGTGGGTTTGTTTGATCCCATCAACGGCGAACTTTCCATCTTTGTTCTGGGAAATCTGGTGGAGTTCACAAAGGCCGAACTGTTGGGAAGCAGCAACGCATCTGTTGCGAAACTGGACGTATTTGTCGGCGGCTCTACGCGTCTGCTCATGCTATGCGCTCGCTACGTTAAATCGAAATCAACGAATGCAGGTCGCTTTCATCCTGTGCTTCAGTGGTGCCTGCCTTCGTTGATTTGATTAGTGAAACTCCTTACTCATCCTGTGAAATCGTCCGTATCAACTGGTACAGCGGCCCGCAACTTGACATTCCAAACGAATTCCACGTCCGTCTCGCCGAAATTCTGTCGTTTTACTGGTCCCGCCCATTCATTCTAGCCGCGTTTTCAAGTCTCTTGAAGTTTGAATTTCCAGCACCCGTGAATTCAAACACGGTGAAAGCGAAAAAGACGCCTGCTGCGTTGTTTGCAAAGCTTATGACTTCTAACCAATCTAACACGGCTCACTGGCATGCGGTTTCGGCACTCTTGATCAATCTCAAAACTCTTCCAATATTGAAATAAAACAAACGGAATCTGTAATGTGAAGGAAGCGATGAATCAGTTTCGCTGGTGCCACTGATATTGTGTTTAGTTTTATTGGTTGGGGCAGCATTTTGTCCGTAAAGACGCGCTGCTTTGCTCTTTTACTTTTGTTGTCGTCCGTGCTTATTTAAAAAAGGGACAGCGCGATATGATGGCTTCAACAACCAGCGAAAACATCAACACGAATGCGGCGCCGTCTGGAAACGGCTCACAGCCGCAGCAGCTGCAGTCTCAGGCCCAGTCCCAGGTCCCAGTGCTCATGAGTCCTCACGACATTGTCGCCAGCCATTTGTATCACGTCGGCTTTGTCCAGGGCCTCCACAGCGATCTTCTCGTTCGTGCGCAGTTTGTCGGTGCTCATGCACAGGCCCAGGCCCAGGCCCAGGCTCTTCTGGCGTCCCAGTCAACCCCAGCCCCGCTCACCCAGCCGCAAGAGGCTGTCTTCAAACTGCACAAGTTGCTTGCTGTGAGGAGTCCCTACATGGCCGCGCTAATCCAGGACATGGAGATGCGTGCCGATAGGTTCCTATCGTGTTTTTTTTACTTTCTGTTTTACTTCATCCTCATCAGCGGTCACTTTTGTTTTTCCCCGTCGTGCGCAGCTACGGACAACCCCTTGAGCTGCTTTTGCCAATCACCGATCCAAACATTACCACAGAGGGTCTTTCGATCGCATTCGGTCATCTATACGCCGACTACTCAATTTCGATTCTCACAAACTCTCTCAATAATGCCACGTCTCCTGAGCTGCGTCTGTCTCTTCTCAAAGGCGTCCTGAGTGCGTCCTGCCTTCTTCATCTTAACAACCTCTCAAACCTTGCTGCCGAGCTTATCAAGAATGACATCTCCCGCTCGACACTTGCTGAGTACTGTGCTTTTGTGACGCAGCAAACTGAGACGGTTGCACCCGCCACGCCTTCTTCCGCTGGAACGAACGGATCTCCACAGCAGCATCAGCAGCAGTCTTCTACGTGGGTCTTGGAAATCCGTGACGCTATTTTTGCCTTCCTTTGCAAGGGCCTTGTTCGCGAAATTAGCGAAAGACGAAACGCGCTCATTTGGGGAAATAAGGGTAGCGAAGCTTACAAGGAGCTGGTTGCCGCGTTTGCTGAACTGCCTTTTGAATGGCTCAAAAAAGTCATTGAGGGCCGTGAGTTTGAAGTGCCCAATGACATGGAAAGGTGATCCATTTTTTTTTTCCTGTGAGCGGTGTTGGCGTGATAGATTCTAATACTTTTATTTCTCTCCTATCTATGATGCAGGTTTGCTTTCGCCAAGGAGGTCGTTGCTTTGCGTGCCCGTAACCAGCGAGCTCTCAAAAGTGGTGGTGTCATCAACAACTTGGTTGCTGGTGAAGAGAACGTTTTGCTGGCGTTCGGTGGTGCCAAGGCTGGAGGCGCAAGCGGTGTCACCATCGTTCGCAAAGCTCCCAAGATGGCCCCTGCACCCATGCCGCAGCAGCAATACATGCAAAAGCAACAGCATCAACAAATGGGATACGGGGCTGCTGGACAGCAGTACATGCAGCAGCAAGGGCAGCCGGGCTCTCAGAACCATCTGGGGTACAGCTTGATGGACCAATACAGTGACCCGCAGCAGCAGCAGCAACAACAGCAGCAGCAACAGCAATATATGCAGACAATGGGCGCGCAAGGATTCATGCCACCTCAGGAGCGTCGTGTGTGGAAGGCGGGGAATTAACTTTTGCTTTTGTGTGCGGGTGACTTGTGACCCTTTGTTTGCGTCTTTATAGTCTCTTTTCTTTTTTCTTTTTTTCGCCTTGGCCCTTCTTACTTCTTATTCTGTGAATTGATTAGGGTTGGCCTTTTTTTTTCCTCGTATTTTCCTGCACTTTTTTTTTATTATCTCCTCTCCTTTCCTCCAGTCTCCTGTGTTCTGATTTATTTTACATATTTTTTTATGGCGTTTTGGTTGTGAACGAGTGGTGGCGGCGGGTTTGGGTCGATGATGTAGAAAATGAGAATGAAGCCTCAATGTGATGCCAATGAAAAAGGCTCGGATAAATATCGCTGATGAACTTACTGCTGCGGCAACTAACACGGGAACCTCACAGAATGTACGGCGGTGCATTCACACTTTGCGACGACATCCGAGTTTAAGATTTTCGGAGGGCCAAGCACGCCTGAAAACATTTTACGTAAAAAAAAATATATATATATATATGGAAGCGGAACAAGCTCGAGTTGCATACGTTCACTCGCCTGCGCTCGCAAAAGCCGCATCAAAACTGCCTTCGAATTTGAACCGATCGGCGATGGTCCATTCAATGATCTTGGACGCATTCTGTGCTGGGAAGTGGATGCGGTGAGTTATGTGTGCTGCTGGACGTTTTGTTAGCGTAAGCTTACCCGTGTATTGGTTGCAGAATCACAGCACCAGTTCCCATCACAAAGGATGATCTCACTCAGTTTCATTCAGAAGAGGTGGACAAGCTTTCTTGCTTGGTGCATGATTTGGCATGGCACTGACTCAAAAATTCCTCAGTTTGTCGAACTTCTACTATCAGCCGAATATTTGCCCTCTGATGAATCCAAAGAGCATCTTCAGCAACTAGAGGACTTTGGGCTTCTCCAGTTTGTGCCCTTTTATTTGCATATTGCGTTTGAAATGCAGATGAGAGTTGTAATCGGGACATCAAAAGTGATTGCCCTGTTTTTCCAGGATTGGGAGACTATGTCAAACAAGCTGCTGGTGGGACAATTGCTGCAGTACATCAGTTGATGAATGGATCAGCAGATGTGGCTATCCATTGGGATGGAGGGAGACACCATGCACACCGTGACTTTGCAAGTGGCTTCTGCTATGTCAATGATATTGTGCTTGGCATTCTGGAGCTGCATAAAAAATTTAAGAAAGTGCTGTATATTGACCTAGGTTTGGTTTGCTGTTTTCTTATTTTGTTTTAATTGCACATAACCTGTATTCTCTGCTGTACTGAAAAACAGATATTCATCATTGTGATGGAGTTGAACGCGCTTTTGAATTCAGTTCAAAAGTTTTTCGACTGTCATTTCACAAACATGAAGTTGGCTTTTTCCCTGGTATTGTTGGTTTTTTGCAATTTTCTTGACAGCCTTCAGATTTACTGATCCAATATCTTCACTTCAGGAACTGGATCACCATGGGAAACTGGCTCAGGAAAAGGCAAAAACCATGCTCTAAACATCCCACTGCCACCTTCCACCACTTCTGAAACATTTTTTGAAACATTCAAAGAAACTCTTCAGACAGTTCTTGACACCAAGTATGCAAGTCCAAATGTGATTGTCATGCAATGTGGATTGGATGGGTGTCGTGCAGATCCTCTGGTTCAGCAAGGCTGGAAATTGGATTCATTTGTGATTGGAAACTGTGTAAGGAACCTTCTGGATGTTGTTGATGTGCCAGTCCTTTTACTTGGTGGTGGGGGATATTCTAATTCAATGGCAGCAAGGGGATGGACATATGCAACATTGCAAGTGTTGAAAGGGGTGGGTGCTCCTGTTCTCTGTGCAAGTGATGAATCAATAGACAATCTTAAGCTTGTCGAGATTCCTGAGCACCGGTACTTAGACAATTATATACCTGAATGTCTTTTGTATGCAGAATGACATGTCATATAATAATACATTTTGCGCTATTTGCAATTTTATTGTGTCGTGTTGTCATCTGAAAATCAATAAAATGTTAGAAATCCATCTCAATCCTATTTGTCAGAAATCCATCTTGATCTTACAACTTAAGATCATAGAGGGTGCTGGTTTGGACAGGAGAAACATCTGAACACTCAAGGTGGTCCAAAATCCTTGAATGGGTGGCTACATTCGTCGGTAAACAGAATCAAGATAGATATGGAGATCAATGTGTTTCTCTGATTGATCAAAACAAACAAACAACATGCAAAGTAAACAACATGAATAAAAACTGTCACTTGCCACTATGGTTTTACTGCAATGTGCTCTATGCTTTGCAGCGCACCGCCTTTTAAGAACTGGACAATTCCTAGTAAAGTACAGTTCGGTAAATCCTATCTTCCTCTGCCTCAATGATCAACTGTCTTCCCCCAATGGCTTCACAGTAGTAAGAGTTGACAGTGGCCTCTCATGTCCTCAACTTGGGCCTGATTATAAACCAGCGGCACAGTGGTTGGTACTCCTCTTCCCTATACCATTACACCAATAAGTCTTTACCCTCTAGGAGCATCATAGTACCCTTGTCCTGCCTGCTACACCACAGACAGGGGACACAAATGGGATACCTGCTGTTCATGACAAACAGGAAAAGTAGCACAACACCTCCAAGACCTCTCTATCACAAAAAGAAAGCTCACATGGCCTCCAGCTTTTGCCCTCAGATGCTGACCATTAATGCCACCTCCTTGGAGGAATGGTTCAGGGCACTTCCATGTGTGACTGCCAAGACCCAGGCAACAATGCATTTAGATCCTCCCAGAGGAACATGCCACAGCTCTGTACTTGAACAGGTATCAGATCTGTGTTGTGTCTAGTTCAGAGCCACCCTCCCCAGACAATTGATTTCAGCATTGTCAAGTGTAGAATAAACAACATGTCTACTTGTCTTATTGCTCTGAACTCGTATCAGAAAAGGGTTTGCTTGTGCAATTAACTCCTGGACAGGTATGAAGACAAGCTTGGAGCAGCAACTGCAATAGTAGATGTAGACGTAGGTGACAACTACTTCTTCCAGACTTGTCTTCATGAATCGAGTGGGAACTGTCAGGAGCTGTCAACTTGTGCCAGACATTGCCTTGAGAATAGAAAACCTCTCTTGCATGCAGACTCACAATCGCAGGCATTCCCAGAAGCAAAGCAAATGGTGTCTTTTCTGTCTTTGGGGCTATGAACACCTTCTGGAGCAGGCAGATTGGTCCAGGAAAGCATAGCTTGCAGTCATGCAACATGCCAAACATGCAACTACTTCCCCCAGCCACATTGAACATTGTCATCAGCACATTGCGGTTGACACAGGAACCAGCTTTGGCATCATCTGCAAGGGTCCAAGAGCACACGTTCATCTCAGCCCCAGTGTCCAACAGCACATGGGGATACATTGCCCAGCCCAACTCCAATGGCATTGACCAGCCCATCGCCTACTACTCCCACAAACTCAAGCTAGAAGAAACTCGTTATCATCCCTACATGGGTGAAATCCTTGCCCTTGTCGAATGCCTCAGATACTACTGCCAGTACCTCCTTGGAAACAAAGTCCTTGCCTTCACAGACCACCAGTCCCTCCACCACATCCTCACACAACCCAAGCTCCGCCCCGTCCATCACCGTTGGCTTGCTGACCTTCTAACCTACGATTTCCAGATTCAGTGGACACCGGGGGAGTGGAATACCATTGTGGATGCACTGTCAAGACATCGCTTTGCTACAGATGCATCTGTTCAAGTCAACACCTACAAGAACTCCATCCACACCATCCTCCAAGTACCAGAATCATACCTTCCCCTCAATACGACCACCTTGACAATCACTGACAACCTCACAGCCAACATCAAGGACATGAACACTACTGACCCACAGTTCCTAGAAATTGCACAATACCTTGTTGATCCACTGAATCCAGACACATTTGATAACGACCCATCTATTGAGATATGTGTGGAAAGAGTAGTTTTTATTATCGAATAAACGCCTCCTTTTATACGCATAGAAGTGAAATCATTGTGGCACAGCAAAAAGGTAAAACAACGACTTGTTCCAGAAGCATCTAAAGAAATCTGCCACAGTAGCACAGCTGTCGGTACAAATGGTGGTGGCACGCTGTACGAGGGTTTGTGACTTGAGGACTAGGTGCTACAACGATGATTTTGGTCTAAGAAGATGTTTATTTGCCTTGTGGAAGCTCTACCATTTATACCCTTTGGAATAGAACATGAAAGAATCACTCCTGGGTGGAAAATCGTGGGTATCTCCATGGTTTTCTATTTTTTCACGGTAGAAATTATAAAGAACCGAGATGGAAATCCCCCAAACGTCCCCAAAGACTGTTGGGCCTTTACCAATCCAAAAAGTTACGATTTGAATAAGAAACTATCCAACCAACATCCAAAGTGCATATGACTGTATCCTTGGACCTCTGACGGGGACTCTCCCACCTGGGCAGGGAGCCATGGGTCCAAGTGACGGTGTACAGGTAAGCAGCGCTGCCTGCTGTCCATGTACGTTTCAGCGTGTCAGTTTGACTGTGGTGTACTAACTTTGAACTTTGCTTATGCAAGATCTGGGTCCTCAAGTGCCGCCTATCCAGGCTCAAACCTTCGTTTCAACTACACAAGCTATGTACTGGTGTGTTTCTGCCGAATGCTTGGTGTTGCAGGTAGTTTGGCTTAGTACTGTTGGTATTCTCTAGAGTGATAGAGTCTGACACCTTATGACGACTTGGTGAGGGTGTCATGTGATGGTGTGTTATCGTGGTGGATCGTTTAAGGTCCCAACTTTGTGTAAATAAAGCTTTATTGGGGTCTTGGCAGTATGCCTCACAACTTCTCATCCAGTGACCATAAATAGCCGTGGATGGCACGTGGGTGCTCGTAGGACTTGGCAGATGTGCCAGAGACCTGTGTGTGTGATCGACGGTGTGTTACCGTCCCCGTGGCTTGTCTATATTTACATGAAGTCGTGTGTATTTCACATCTTTGTTACGTATGGGGTCTGCAGGTGCTCAAACACCTGTTTCCCACATCTTCATGCATTCCAGAGATTTTGAGCTCTCCTTTATGTTGAGTACATGAGGAGACCACTGGTCCACCTTGACCAGGATCCGCAACAACAGCCGGGGATTCCAACACTCCCCCTACCCGGCGACACTGTACTCCAATCCCATCCCCACACGGAACTTCTCGAAGGCACCTGGTCCCTTCGCCTTGGTGAGTCCGTCTGCTTTCTGATCTTTGGTGGGAATGAAGACTAACTCGATGTTGCACTCCTTGATAGTCTCTCGTATGAATGTCGTCTTGCCCAGCATATGCCTCGTACAGTCATTCACAATTGCATTTTTACTTGACATGATCGCCGCTTGGTTGTCTTCATATACGACGGTCTTGATAGCTGAAACACCCAAATCGGTAAGTAGTTCTCTTAGCCATACCACTTCCTTTATGACATCCACCAACGCATTCACTTCAGCTTCCATAGACGACAATGTGACGGTCTTCTGCTTTCAGGATCTCCAAGCAACGAGATTTCCTCCAATGAATATGGTGTGTCCGCTCACTCCATACGCTCCTTCACTCAAGTGGCTAGCATTGACAAACGCTTCAATCGAATTTTCTTTCCCGGCAACGTACTTGAGTTCCAGCTTGCTGGTTTTCACCAAGTATCCAGTCAGTCGCTTCAGTGCCATCCAATGCGCTTCTGTTGCCTTTGAGGCAAATTGTCCTAGGTAGGCTGTTGTCTGGTCTCGTTGAAATTGACGCGTACATCACCGCTCCCAACAGGCTTCAATATTGTTCCACAGTCGATTCTGCTTCTTCATCTGGCAATTTGATTCCAGCCTCCAACGGTGTCATGTACTTTGTGTCTTCCAGCTGGTACCGCTGTCCAATCGATTCCAAGTAATTTGACTGCTGGAAGCTCGCTCGCCCACCTTTCAAGTTGTATTTGATGACTGATCCGAGTAACGTGTGTATCTCCCCCATCATCTTGACTTTGTATTTCTTCACTAACTGGTTCTCTACCCACTTTCGCAGGTCTTCATTGTCCGTCGCGATCAAGATGTCATCCACATACAAGGTGATTCGCAATTCACTCCCGTTACGTTGGATCCTGAATAGTCCAGGGTCGGATACTGCTTGCTTGAATCCAATACTAACTAATGTTCCTTTAAATTCCTCGTGCCGCCTTGTTTGGTTCCATACAGCCCCTTCAAAAGTCTCAATGCGTGTCGTTTTCGGTCGATCTGGGGGTCTAAAAGCTCGTAACCATCTGGGATTCGAATCACCACGTTGTAATCCATTTTTGAATTAAGGTAAGCCGTTACGACATCCATTTGAGTGATCCGGTACTTCTTTGCTAACAAAACACTTATCAACACTTTGATTGTCGTAGATCAAACAACTGGCGCGAATGTTTCATCATAGTCCACCCCTTCAACTTGGGTGAATCCTCGAACAACCAATCACGATTTGTACTTTTCGAACACTCCAGCCGCATCCTGTTTTTGCTTGTGGACCCATTTGGTATCGGCGATATTCTCGGTAGGTTCTTTTCTCAGATCAATGACTTCCCATGTCCCATTCTCGACTAACGAGTTTAGTTCATCCAGTATTGCATCTTTCCACTTGTGTGCATCGTCTCTTTTCAGTGCTTCAGCAATGGACTTTGGATCGTCAGTTATTGCCAAAAACGCATAAGCAGCTTTTCTTCTTTTTCCTTCAATGATGTTTGATTGATCAACTGATGAATTGATATCTTTTGCAGCAATCTTGTTTTTTGGTTCTAGCACTCGTATCGTTCGTTCTGACACTGCCATTCTTGGCTGTGATTGTGACTGGGACAATTGTTGTAAGATACGGATTGGTGATGGGCTTCGTGTCTCAGCCTCCTCCTCTGGGTCTTGTTCTTCTGGCTCCGGTGTTAGGAATTCTTCCTGTCTTTTGCGTGTTGGCTCTGTGGTTGCTGCAGTTCTGGGTGGACTGGGTCTACTTGGTTCTTCCGTTTCATCCTCTGAGTCTGACAGTAATTCAGGTGGTTCCTCTTCTGACGCTCCAACGTCTTCCACTGTTGCCTGCATGGGAAAGTTAACATGAACTGATTTGAAGATCCTTCCGCTGTCAACTTCCAACAGTGAGTATCCCTTTTCTTTGATTCCCAGAATTCTACATTGAATACCCTTGTTGTCCAGCTTTCCATGCTTGTGTCCGTCGATGTATGCTATGCATAGTTCACCGAATTGACACATGTACTTCAAGTTCGGTCTTTTTCCCATTAATACTTCGTACGGTGTTTTTTTTTCGGTAGTTGCTCTCGTGGGACATCGGTTCCTGATGTACACTGCCATCTCCAGTGCGTATATCCAGTACTTCTCCTTGTCCATTTTTGCGTCTGCTAACAATGCTCTGGTGTGTACGACATGGAGACGTGGTGCCTGATGCCATTTGATTCACACCATCTCGAAAATTTACTGTTTACGAACTCGCCTCCCCTGTCAGAAACGATCACTTTCACTTTATGATTGTATTGGGTTTTGATTGACTTGATGATGTTGAGAATTCCTTGAAATGCGTTGCTCTTCCTGCTTAATATTTTCGCGAATGTGCATCCACTTCCAGTGTCTGAAATCATTAGCACCGGTGTGCCGTTTATAAAGGTAAGATCCAGATTTAGCTCTTCGCCTGGTGTTTCCACTCGTGCTGATTTCTCTTTTCCAACACTTCTTGTAGCTTTTGTTTCCATGCACACACTGCAGTCTCTGAGGTCCTCATCCTTGATGATAATGCCGTCGACTTGATCTGGCAGTTTCTTTAGGTCCCTCGCGTTCAAGTGTCCCATCAATCGGTGAGCTTCCCTCATGGTAGTTTCTCTATTGATCTTTGTTGTTAATCCAACTTTGTTTTCTGGCAGTGTGTACAGTCCTTTGCGAATATCGTTGGCACGGAGGATGATCATGTTGTTTATCAAAACTGATGCACCCATTTCGTCGAAATTTATAGTTGTGCCTTTCATACTTAGTGCTGAGATTGACAGGAGGTTCACAGAGAGACCTGGTACGTAAAGAACTCTGGTGATTGTCACTGTGCCGTTCTCACCCTTCAATTTAACCGATCCAATCCCCTTGATCTCGAACTGGTCGCCGCTTGCTAACGTTACTTTGCCGAGGTCGTCCTGGCTTGTCAAGTCCTTGATAATTTCTTTGTCGCCTGTCATGTGGTTACTGGCTCCGGAGTCCAGAATCCAGTCACCATCTCCTGACTTTATCTTTGCTGCAGTAAGCACGAAGTTTCTTGATTGATTTACTTGATGAGCTTTCTTCTCATCATCTTTGCTTTTGATCTGTCTTGGTCCTTGACCTTCTTTGTTGCCGCCCTTGGCCCAACACTGCCGCAATTGTTTAAATTTCGTGTTGCTCTGTTTTGCCTGCATGGCTATGCCTCTGCTGGATCCAATTTCCTTGCTTTCGGCTCGCAAGTACTTGTACTCTGAGACAATTTTTCCTTTGAAATCCTTGTAACTAGTCATCAGGCTAGTCTATGCTCTGATTGCTGGGAAGACATTCTCCCATGACTTAGGTAAGCTCCTCATGACCTGGTTGATCATGTCTGGGTCACTGACAAGTTGTGTTCCAAGCACTCGTCGGTACTCTTCCAACTTTGCTAAGTGGTTGATTACATCACCACCTTCTTTCATTTTTAGACCTCTGAACATTGTCTGGGTTCGGAACAGCAGGTTCGTTTCATCTGATGCTGTGATATTCTTGACTGCAGCCATCATTTCTTTTGCAGCAGTGGCTTCCCTAAGGTGCTCATAGAACTTAGGTAGGACTCTCTCCACTATCTTGCCCATGGCTTGCTCGTCCATTGCTAACCATTCTTTTAATTCTTCGGCTTTGGACTCTTCTGGTTTGGCCATCTTTAGCGTGCTTCTGAGTTTCTTGGCATTAAGATGGTAGCGCATGGCGAATTCCCATTCCTGATAGTTTTCACTGTTGTAGAGTAGAGTCTCGTGTTTGCTCATGGTAAGATGTCGGTTTTTTAATTATAGCAATGGTGCTGATAACGTATTGAGATATGTGTGGAAAGAGTAGTTTTTATTATCGAATAAACGCCTCCTTTTATACGCGTAGAAGTGAAATCATTGTGGCACAGCAAAAAGGTAAAACAATGACTTGTTCCAGAAACATCTAAAGAAATCTGCCACAGTAGCACAGCCGGGGATTCCAACACCATCCAAGGCTCCCAAGCACTTAGCCTCTCAGATAGCACAGTACCGCCTACAAGATGGATTCCTCCACTACATTGACAAGACTCATGCCCATCTCTATGTCCCAGCCCCTCTCTGTCACTCTCTTCTTGAAAAGGCTCACTCTTTGGTCAAGCCATCCACAACAACTGGGAACGTACCTCAGAACAACTCACTTGCTACTTCCACCGCCCCAAGCTTCACAATGACATCCAGCGCCTCTGCCAAAACTGTGACAACTGCCAACGCCTCAAGGTAGCTTGTCATGCTCCATACAGACTCCTCCAGCCCCACGATGTCCCACCTTTCCCATGGCACACCTGCTCAATGGAATTCATGACCAAGCTCCCACTCACCAAGTCTGGATATGATTCTCTCATGGTCGTTGTTGAACCAAACGCACAAGACTCATCCCATGCCACACCATGTCTACCGCACGCAACATTGCCAACCTGTTCAAGTTACACATCTTCCCTCACCACGGCGTTCCAGTCCACTTCATCTCCGACTGCGATGTCAAGTTCACCTCCAACTTCTGGCAAGAACTCTGCAAGTCCCTCAAGATCAAACTCACCATCTCTACCTCCTTGCATCCACAAACTGACGGCCAAACTGAAAAAAAGAATGACTGGGTCCTCCAAGCCCTCCAACATTTTGTCGCCCCTTACCAAGATGACTGGGACAAACATCTGCCAAAGATCGAATTCAGTATCAACGACACTGTCAACTCTAGCACCTGCTACACACCTTTCTACCTTGAGTACAGTTGTCATCCTTGCTCCATGACCAACATTAATATGCCCTTCTCTGCTCCTCTGTCCGTCAAGGACGTTTGTGCTGAATACCAAGTTGTCAAAGATCACATTTGTGACTCCCAAGACAATTACACAGCCATTGCCAATTGTAAACATCTTTGCTCACTGTTCCAAGTTGGAGACCTTGTCCTCATTTCTGCGAAGGAATTCAAGCCTCCCAATCTACGTTACTGCCAGACAAATAAGCTCTCTGAACAATATTCTGGACCTTACAAGATCATTGAATTAGTCAGAGCTGCTCCTTTCTGCAGACTAGCCCTACCTTCAGACTGGGGAGTCTACCCAGTTTTCCATCCTGAGAAACTCAAGCCCTACTACTTGGACACTGCCAAATACCCTTTCGATAGCCAGCCAATTGCAATCTATACTATTGAAGTCCTATCACAACATGTCTTAGATGGCCACCAACAAGTCCTCGTACAATGGAAAGGCCATCACCCTGTGTACAACTGTTGGTTGAATTCCACACCAGAGCTCCTTTATCACATCCAGCGAGACAAGCCACAGCCGAGTTCGCTCCCTTTTTCATCATGTATCTCTTGGAGGCAGGTGTTACGTAATCTACTGGATTATGTTGATGTACGTCAAAGTATGCACAGTAAAAGATCTCATCAACTAAATTTCCCACGTTTCAGAAATCCGCTTGTTATTTTGAACCAATTCCAACACACCAAAAATCTCTCCCTTCTAATCTCCAAACTATTTTCCAACTGTTTCACTTTGTGGTTAGTTACCAGAAACTCCTATTTAAGCCTGCCCTTTTTCTCCAATAAAAATCAGTCTCTCCATAACTCCCTTTCTACTCTCTATCTCTCTCCTGCATGAAAGCAGTCCAAATCAGCCTCTGAATAGTCAAGAAGCTAGTTCAACGATTTGACTGCTTCTCTACTAACCATCACGTCCTCACTCGTCTAGTGGTTAAGATTCCGCCCTTTCACGGCGGCGACCGGGGTTCAATTCCCCGATGGGGAGGAGTTTTGCTTTTCTCACGGAACGTTTTCACTTTAATTGCGGATGCTGTTGATCAGATTATGAACCTTGGACGCTCAAAGGTTTTTGAACATTTTTCAAAAAGAAATAATAAGTTGCAAAGGTGGTGTTGCGAAAGCTGAAATTACGCTGACGGTTGATTGGCTCTTGCCCGTATTTATTTTGCATTTACGAAAAAAAAACAATGTGTGCCCTTTCAAATTGCAGCTGACGGAAAATGCCACGTTCAGTAAAACCGAGTAAGAGTGGCAGCGGAAACGCGGAATGTGCCGATTGCTACTGCGGGGTCAAAGCCCTTTTTTTTTTTTTGCCTTGAAAAGGATCCGGATCAAGAAAAAGGGAATGTGATGAGCTAAAGCCACGGATGCCCGAAGCTTAGTATAATAATTAAAAAAAAACAAGTTTTTTCCTTGCTGCCATTGATACAGTTTGTCTTCATCTTTTTTTTTCGTGTTTATGTAACTGGCAATCTTTCCAAAACTTGCAAATCAACACATGTCCACCGCGTTTGAAACGCTGCTCGAGATTGATCTTGAGCAGAGCCTTCTCGGATCCACCACTGCTGGTCAGTGCCCCGCGTACAACACGCGGCTTGAAGGACGGGTGAGGAATGAACAGCCCCCTGATGAAAACTGATTTTTTTTCAAAAACAAAAGTTGACTCCAGCAACGCTATCTTCACGCTTCCAAGAAATCAACAACACAGCAGCTCAATTTCCATCAAGGAAGAAACTGTACGCAATAAGCTCCGTGGTGATGGGAATTGTACCCGTCGCTTTCACGCTCGCGTCCGTGTTTAGAGACGACAATGAGCCAACACGCAAAAACACGGTTTTTACGGCGCTGATGCTGGCTGTTTTGACTGTCGGTGTTTTGTTGACTCTGGCGCGGGCAACTTTTAATCGCAAGCAACGTGCGGCTGTTTCAGGAATGCTGGATTTGCTCACCACGTTCAACCAGATGGACGCACATGCTGCGGGTGTATTTTGGAATTTGGAGGAGCGATCGCGGTCGTTTTTTCTCATGACAAGGCATCCAGAGGCCAACCTGGATTTTGTGAGTGTGTTGTTTTTCATGGGATTTCAATTTTTTTTTGGTCTCCTTTTGACGGAAAATGAAACTACACAGGCGGTGCATTTACAGATTCCAGCGCAGAATGTGATTCAAGTGTTTCATCCGGTTAGTAGAGATGGACGTACTGTATCCGCCGTCATTAGCGTCAGTGGCCGGACGCAAAGACGACAAGACCCCGTGCCCGCGTACAATGTATCCGACTCACAGGAGAGCGTGGAGCAGTTGCCTCCGTATGAAGCGGAAGACAAGGTGGCACAAGTGCCGCGAATTTGACCCTGTTTGCTGGAATGCGCAGTTGAAAGCAGGCCTTTGTTTTCAGTCATGCCCTCATTTAGTCAACAGCTTGTGCAATGAGAATAGAGCACAGATGAATAAACCAATCACAAGAGCCAAATGTCATTAATGTAGCTCTCGTTGCATTTTGGAAGCAAGTCCGCAGCCACGTCTCGCGCCTAAAGAAAGCTAACGGACGCGCTGGTGGGAAACGCAAGAGCTAACAAGGAACGCAATCAGAGAAGACGATGCACAACACAAAGAACGCGAGTGTCCCAGAACGAACCATAATTTTCGTCATCGATCAATATAAAAAATCTCTGTGGGTTAAATGACAGTCAATCAACAGCTTCCAGAATTTGGAAAGAACGAAAAGTCATCGCAGCAAACTCAAACGAACAAACACTTGCATCGCACTGGAGCCTGACTGAGAAGACCAAAGAAGCGCAAACAAGAAGAAGAGCAGAGCAGAGCAGTGAGAGCGAGAGCAGCAGAACATCCAGAACGTCAACAGCTTGTACTCTAAAACATGGACATGGGATATCTCATCAGTCCCTCAGCAAGGTCTCCTACAGAGCCACCTGTATCTGCAGTCTCCTTCGCAGACGGCGACGCTCTCCCATCCACACTACCCAACCCATCCATCCCGCCCAGCCTCCCAATCACTACGTCTACAAACAGCAACAACAGCCACAACCTCAACGAACTGACTCTTAAACGACCATCAAATCCGCTTCCGTCTGTTCTCGTCTCACCCACGGACGAGGCAAGCTCCATCCTGATATCGCTCGCAGCAACACCTCCAGCTGCAGCTGGGGGACAGTCGGTCTCGGCTGATTGCGAGTCTCACGGCGTGAAGCGACGGGCTTCATCTCTGGCTGATGCGGTGTCTCCCTCGGATCACTTTTACTCCCAGTCAGCATCAACTAGCAGCAACTATTTCTATAACGGCAGCAGCAGCAACGATAAGGTGCACAGCAGCAGTATCACCAAGACTGCCAGCGTCAGCAGCGACACGGACTCTGCATCGAAGCGGATTCGGCATTTCTCCGAGGACAAGATGTCGCTGTCGTACTCGAAAGACAGCCCAATCCAGACAGTGTCAAACCACCCAAACGAGTTCTCGAACCGCGGACACTTGGGTCATTCCACACTCGATGCAACGGGTGCGTACGTGTTTGTTAAAGAGCAATCTTTGGCTTGTTTTCAATCGGAATAATTTTCTTTAATTAATCACTGCCCACCAATTGACCAAACTCACCAAACTCACAGCACTCCCAACAGCGCCTCGTCTTTCGTCTTCGTCGTCTGCGCTGTCCTTGTCCTCACCACGGCCGCTGGACTCATTGCCGCTCATTGCCACATCAACCCCATCCACACCTGACTTTAACCGTCCGCGTCTGCCATCGCTCAGTTCAATCATGGAATCTCACCACAGTCTTCATACACCCTCTCTACCCCCCTCATCCACAAATAGCAGTCGCTCTTCACTCCCGTCCACAACTCCACCCTCCTCATCCCTCTTGAACCCCCACAGCACGCTCTCAAACGCATCTCTATCACATAAGCACCGCCGCACTGTGTCATCTCCAGCTCCATCCCTTCACAGAACAGTTGTATCGAACCATCGATACTCCAGCTCTGTCGGGAACGCAGCCTCCGGTTCACAATCAGGTCAATCTGCAACCCTTCCTCCACCGAGTGGCAGCCAAAGTCTGTCCAGCAGCAGCACAGCAAGCATCAACAGCAACGCTAGTACCACAGCTGGGGGTGGTGGTGCCATGATCTTTGGAATCCCGGGAAGTCCCGTGGGCGCGTATAAGCCGAAATTTAAGTACAGCGAGGCGCAGAAGCAAGTGCTGATTCGGGAATTTGAAGTGAACCAGTACCCGAATTTTGAAAAGAAGGATGAACTTGCAAGGGCGACTGGGACGACGGCAACCCAGGTGCAGTTTTGGTTTCAGAATCAGAGGCAAAAGGTTGCTAGGAAAGAAGGCAGTGCGAGGCCTGTTGCTTGGGTGTCAGAGTTTGTTGGGAAGAAGTAGATTGGATATTTTGTGGGAGGTAGAGCTTTGGTTTTTCTGTTTCCAGTTCCCATTTTTTTTTTTTTGTCCCTCACTTTCGTCTCAATTGGCAATTCAGCAGTGGTTCATTTTTGCTCATCCCTTTTTTCGCTACAATACGTGTGCAATTCCTTTTTTGCTCAGTTCCTTCCTTCCTTGTTTAGCGTGTAAATAAAAACAAACGTCATCCCGACTATTCTGACTATTCTCATTTCATTTGATTCGATTCCTGTTGCTGCGGGATCACGCAATCACATTTCCGAAATGTGAAAACGACACGACGAGTTTCTGATTCCATGGCACTTGGAACGGATCAAGTTGAGATGGAGATGCTGACACATTTTTCGACCAGTCCAAGTTTCAATTGATTTGGAAGTATTGGTTGCTGAGGATGGGGGTCAGTCCGCCATGGATCTAAAGCTGAGATGGATCATTCGCAACCGGGGGCCATGCATTCGACGGAACAAGTTTCGAAGTAATGTCCATTAACGGGGAAAACAACGTTCCGCAGTTTTACTCTTGTGGATCCCCAGTTTACGTGGAAAGTAAAAACAAAAAACTTCTATACAAACACTCCACCAGTTGACTAGGCTTCCTCTTCAGGCCCACATCCGCAGTCATAAAAGTCCATAATTTTCGAGCAGTCAAACTGCGGTTTCTCCTTCCGCTTGTTTACGATATTGTGCACTCGACACGCCCAATCTGCGACGGCTGCTTTGCTGGACACGTCCGGAGGATTATTGTCCAGGATGATTTTAAAGTGTCGGGCACTGCGGTTGTGAGTCAGAGTGAGTCAGAAATCCATCGACACCCATGCAGTCACACGCACCAGTCTCCACACGGATACAGCTGACCAAACAAGTAAATAAAGTCGTTCATGGCCCTCTGCTGGTCCTTCGAAGGCTTATGCGGGAACTTGCCCGCCATCGTGTGAAGAAGCCGCCACGCAGCTCTGCCCAGCTCCGCCTTTGCCGTCTCATTCTTCATGGCGCCCATCATTGGTTCAGCGGCTTTATTGAGAGGTGTTGATCCGGACCCTGAACCAAACAGGCTGAAGGCGTTTAAAGCGTTGGGATTTGGTGCAGCGTTCGGGGAAAGGTTCGTCAGATCTGATTCGCCGCCGTGGATAGCTACTGTTGCGATGCATATGAATACGAGCATTGCGGCTATGAGGACTGCAGCGAGTTGCTTGACGCTGCGTTTGCTCATTGGTGGATTTATTTAAATATTTTTGAGCAAAAATTCCCTTCCAACACTGATTTTGAAGGGCCGCTTCATTGGCGATGACGTTGCTTCGCGCTGCTTGCGGGTGTGACTACTATGTCCATGATTTCGACTGAAAACGCATCTGACGCGAACTGTATTTTTTCTTTGACTTTCAGAGCCAGACATTTCCAACTTTTCCCGGAGGGACTGGCAAGTTGCGCACAATTGCTCTGCACGTAGCAAAGTAGCAACTAAATTAGACCTCCTTCACAGAGCCAAGATGAGCTATTCCGTGCAATCTCTCGCATTATCATCCACACCATAAAAAAAACTGCGAAGTGACAGCTGTAACGCGTTTATTGAAGAGGTGCATTGACAAAAGAATGATGACTATGAGAATGAAAAGAATTGTAGCAGGCTGAAATAGTTGGGTTTTTTTGGTGAGAGGCGCTGTCTATTCACCGAGTGTCTTTTCGGCTGTCGTTCGGACTTCGAAGCGGCCTCGCTTTTGCGACATTGGCGACATTAGTTTGCCTACATTAGCGGCCAGCTGCTTCATAGACATGCCGGTGGGTGCGCGTCGAGACTCTGTCTTGTCAGTTGTCAAGGTGGCGTTTGAAAGGGTGCCGGTTTCGTAGCCACCAACTGAGAACCGCCTGCGTTCCTTTGCTTCAACTTTTACGCTTGCAGGAGGAGGCAATGGTGGCAGCTCATCTTGTCCATTCGGTTGCTCCGCAAGAGGCGAGGATATATGGTCGCTTTGGGTGGATGTAGGGAATGCGTGGAGCCACCTCGTTGGACTTTTCAGGAACTCGAGGTCCTCTGAGTAGACTTTTCTTGGCTGAATCTTGATTTCAAGCGAGTGCCTCATGTGCTGTGAAGCAGGGTCTTGGGTGGTGCAGTTTATATTGTTGATCGGTTATTGGTTCAGACTAAAATTCTAATTGGACATGATGAATGAAGGAAACGTCACATCACCATCCAAGTCAAGAGCTAGTTTAATAAAGCCCAGGCAGAAAGAAGGGATAATCCTCCTGGATGGTATGCCGCTTGGGGCGTGACTTTGAGGGCGGCCTCGAACATATGCAATTGCCATTAGCCGAAAGCAGACACAGCCAGCATGACCAGCGGCCACTGCCAGCACACTCAATCCATACGAGGCAGGACGCCCGCCGCAGTGTGCGTGGATCCCGCTGTCGCTGTCGCTGTCGGAGTGTTGTATTACGCATGAATACTAATTGCGCGTTAAATCGTGGGATCCCTCGTGCGCAATAACCGAACGTCAATTTAACTGTCCCGACCAATTTCCTACAATTTTTACCAGCATGGAAGGCCCCACAAACCCGTCCGTGCCTGAGCCGCAGAGTCTTGACCGGCGTCACAGCGACGACATTCGTCGACTGGGTGAGTTGTGCGAAGCTTCCAGCTGACGCAAACCTGTGAGACGAGGAGGAGGAGAACTCATGCGCTTCCCACCAACCAACCAGCGCTTCGATACCACCTGGGCTCTCTGCTTGTGTCGAACGAGTTCATGCTGTACTTTGGTGATTCCAAGCCGTTCCAGCTGACGACACAACTTCTACCCTCTCTGGACGACTCGCTCCCGCCCATCCCGCTCGTGAACCCAGCTCAAACCAAGATCCCCGGAGCACCATTCTCGCTGCCCGCACTCTCACGCACGGTCTATGCACGTTGGGTCAGGGCTATTCCATGGTTAACGGGGAATGGGATGGAGTTTCTCAAGATTTTCGATGCTCACATTGACTCGGCGGGGAAAGGGTTTGTTGTTTCCTGGCTACGAGCTACGCAGTTTGATCTTCTGGTGAGGATCTTTGTTTGCTTCGTCTGCAGCTGGATCTAATTCATCTTCCCACAAGGGTTTCGCGAAACACTACTACGCCCTGTTTCTGTTTGCCTACGAAGACCCAAGCCTGGATTCGAACAAGCTTTCATGCGATCCACCAGTAGGCGGACGTGCACCCGCAACAGTGCAGGAATTCAAGGATACAATCCTGAGCAAGCTGGCCCGCACACCTTCACACAGCGGCCGCTTCACAACACACCCAACAAGCACCGCAGACGCCCACGCTCGCGAAACGGCACTCGAAGCTCCCATCGACGCTCGCAACGAAATCCAAGAACTGCGCTACAAAAATCTGAGCTCGGCGTTTATGAAATTTTTGCGGCAGGGGGCACTGATTCTGACGGATCTGCAACCGTTGCCTGGAGCCCAGCTTGCGTACGGACCAAAGTTGTTTTCCATGATTGCGCAAGCAAAGAAGACACCGGAATTGCCGCAGGTGTTGCAGTTGTGGATCAAGTATCTGGCGCGCGCTTGTGCGGTTGGGTTTGAAAATGTGCTGGATGACCCAATGTGGAGAGGAAAAGCGCAACGGGTGTGGGCAAAGATGCCGCTTTCTCTGATTGTTACAAGTTTGCGAATCGTGAATCCGTGAGTGCCCTTTTGTTTGTTGGTGTCTTTTTTTGTTTTTGGTGACTAATGATTCCTTTCAGCGTCCCTTTCGTCGAAACACTGCTTCGCATTTTTGTTTGGAAACCTCCTGGTGGACTGCATTCACTTCTGCAAAGCCTTGCGGGAGTGTTGTGCTCCATGTCAACCACCCGCAACCACGTGAAACAAATGAAGGCAGCGCTCGACGCAACCACTCGAGTTAAAATCGAAGCCACAATAACAACATTGTGGGGTACCTCTGGCGAAATATCTTCGACTCCGCAAGACGAACCTCAAGTTCTGTCCGCGTTGAAAGCCGCCGGGATTCCCGTCAACGAAACCTACCGCGACTCTCCTCCTGACGCGCCCGAAGCATCTACAAAGAACCAAAACACTCGTTACGCGCGCATTCTGATTCGTCAGTTTGAAAAAAACTTGTTTATTGATTCGCTGGGCGACGACAAGGTTACGAGTCTGATTGTGCATTTCATCAAGTTTTTGCCACCTGTCTTGAAGGAGCTGTGGGAGTGTGTGCAGATGGCAGACTTGCTGCAGTGCTTTTTCGATCAGTTGACTGAGATGTTGGACGTGGTTGCGCGCTATGATCGGGAGGAGGAAGTCGATTTGGGTTTAACCGGGAAACCAGATTCCATCGTTCCTCCACCTGTTCAACTTGTTGATAAAGGTGGGCGTTCATTTTTTGTTTCTTCGAAAGCGCCAAGTCCCTTCCTAACATTGAATCTATAAAAAAAACAAAAAGCCAAAGCAGACGCACCGCGGCCTTCATTTTCTTCGTATGCATCATCATTCGCATCGTCCGTATACAACCGTGCAGCTCCATCAACCCCAACATTATCCCCAACCTCATCCCCCATCGCCAAAACAAACAACGACACGGATTCGGTCCATTCCCTCGACAAAACCGCCGACTCCAAAAAACGCGAAGTCAGCAAAAACCTGTACTTGAAAACCGTGGACAAACTGGAATCTTGCATCCTGACTTTTATTGACAAATTCTACCCGGCCATGCACAAACTGAGCAGCAGAGAATCTTCCGGGATGATTGGCATGCATGAGATTGTTGATTGGATCGTGAGAGAGTTTGGCGAAGGTTTGCGTGAGTTTGACGCATGGCCGGCGGAGAATGTGAAACCTTCAAGTGCAGTGCTACCGAATGTTGGGAAACGGTGTGTGCTGGATATTAGTGCGTATGATGCTGCAGAGGCCGTGGTTGTTGGATGTGAGGCTGTTGGGCTCGTGGACAATTTATGGGTTGAAGTCGACAGAGTGTCGATGGGACTTTTGGTGTCGGGTGTGGATGAGAACGGGTGGGTGCGAAATTCAAATGATGCTACAGGCGTTTCCAGCGAGCATGAAGAGAATGCTGGCGAGAAATTTGATCTCGAAAAGGGCATCCTGGGGTCCTACGGGGTTGCCGTGTTTCGTGAACAGATTTTGACCATGGACGGCGCCGTTCTACCGGATGATCCAATCAAGTTTGAGCAATTCAAACACATGATGCCGAAAAAGACTGGTTCTACTTCATCGCTCATGAACCTTCTTGGAGTGTCTCGGAGTGCGTCCTCCTCATGTTTCGTTGACGGCGAAAAGCCTCCAGCCAAAAACGGTATGTTTTCAAAGTCACCTTCAGTTTCTTCGTTGCAAGGGAGTGTAAGCAGTGTTACGAGTGAGGTGGATGAGAACAAGGGGAAGAAGAAGACGGGATGGTTTTAGGAAACCCTCCAGACTTTATTTTTTATTGACATTTAAGTTCGTGTGATAATATCAGCTGCCACATCGCATTCCACTGTATTTCTCGAGGTCGTTACTGTTACAGGTAGAAGTAACAGAGAAGCACGTATCGCATCGGTAGATATCAGAATTGAATTTCCATGTCGATCGAAAAATTGTTGAAAAATGATGGGCACGCCGAGTGGAGTCGACAACTGGCTGACAGGCACTGACCCCATCCAGCAACCCACTACCTCGAAGAGGACCCTGGGAAGGAATAGGTCCAAGCACCGCATGTACACGGAGCACCAGCCAACAGCGAAACCTGCAAACCCGCCCATCAAGCCTGTCAAACGCTCCCTTTCAGCATCCATCCTAAGTCTCTTCAACTCGTCGAACGCAAGCGTTCCATCGCTTTCAGTGATAACAGAGACGGGAGAAACGACAGTTCCAAGCCAGAGCAACGGGCTGAGTCCGCTTGTTGCAACCGGAACAAGCCCTGCGTCGTCGGTTGGATCTTCCTCGCACGCAAACGAGCTGCTGAACAACCATCCATTCTTCCAGTCAAGGCCGTCGCTTCAGATGGAGGACGAATGCTCACACGAGGATTACATGTATTCCACAGACTACATTCACCCCTTGAATGCCGTACCGGCCCATCGACGCAAGAAAGTTTCTTGGCGGCCTTCAGAATTTGAAAGAGTTTATTCGAGCTCGTCTTCATCTTCGTCACGCTTTGGTGGAGGATCTGTGCGCGAGGCTGGGCGGTTGAGCAGCGGCGAGAGTGAAGATTCAAGTGACAGTGACCAGGACGATGAACATGCCGCGTCATCTTCACATAGCGCAGAAATGTTTCACGATGATGAAGATGTCGATGATGGTGTGTATATGCTTGCGCTTTTATTTCTTGCTTCAACACTCACTCAAAACCACCTCACCTCACCCAAAAAGTTCTTGTTTCGAGAAAGCAAGTTCCGTGGTTCAAACGCGTGGAACTTGTCGTGTCCAGTTTCTTGTCTCCTATGGACAACAACGCGCCGTACATTAATCCACTCGAACCGGACCAAAGTCTCGGCGGAAACCAGCAAATCCCATTCGCGTTTTATCGAAACGGCCTGTACGCATCCGTGTCCAATCCAAAATATCGAGACGAGTTTGGATGCATCATGTACACCGTTTCGGTGACAGTTGAGTACAATGATTTGCACTTTCTCGAAAGCAAACCCATTGAGACCCTGAGTATCATTGAAAAACAGCTCCTTCGAATCAATATACCCAATTTCGGCAACGATGAACCCCTGACTCTATCGCTCGAAAGGCGGTATACAGACTTTCGAAGACTGTTCCTCAGCCTCGTAAGCTACTTCCTTCAAAACAAATGACCATGAAGAAATGAAATGAAAACAAAACAAAAATAACACAGAAACACGAATACAACAACGAGATACCCACATGGCCCGATTTTCCACCCAAATCGTACTTCAAGCGCTTCAATTCCACCACGATCCGGCGTCGCGTTTCTGGATTTTCCAGCTTCCTCACGTTTATTGTGTTGCATTCACAGCTATACAATTCGAGCCAATTTTTGGCCTTTTTAAATATACACTAAACGTGCAAAAGGGATCATGTTTCTTCGTTTTATTGGTGTTTATTTCATCAGTTTCCACTGCGTCAAAGTTTCGCACCGTATTTTTTGGCCATCGCCATGACACCGGCAGATTGGAGTTCTCCAAAACGGATGAGGGTTTTCACGGGGCGAATCATGACTTCAAAGTGCACAATGCGGAACAGATTATCGGGACCACGGCGGATCTTGATCAAGTCCAGGCCTTTGAGGGGAAGAGTTCCTGACTCGTCCTAATATCGAGATAGAAAGCAAGCGGGAGAAAGAATAAAAAATTAGGATAAAGAAGCACACACTCATAATGACAATCAAAGCGAGGAGCACCTTATTTGGGATGTTGGCGCCAAACTCGAGCGCAAGATCCGCTTCATTGCCGTCCTCCGAAACCATGACCCACTCGCGAAAGTACACAAAGTCTTGAAAGATGGAAACTGCGGACGCCAGAATCGCCTTCACGATCAAAGCACCCCTCTTTGGCTTGAGATACAAGGGCGTGTGGAACTCGACCGTCTCGGCGACAATTTGTTCAAGCAGGTCCATGTCGCGGGAAGCAACGACCTGGTGCCATTTGGCGAGGAAATCTGACGGAGAAGTGGCCATTGTTTTGTTGTTTTCGCTGTTGTTGTGCAAGTTGTGCAGGATGCTGGTGATGATGAGTTGGCGTTGGTGACTGTGATGTCAGAGAGGGTACTGCGGGTGAGAGTGAGAGTGAGAGCGAGTTTAAATACGTGAGTGCAAGTTGCGATGAAATACACTCGGGCAATTGTACCAATGAGCTGTGGATATGTGAATGGAGCGGGATAAGCGCTTGCTATAAAAAATGTGGCACACTTTCCAGTGAATCTCATCTTGACCAACTCTTGACGCGGCAGCTCCACATCCGCTGGATACGAATCCGAACGAGGTGGAACGAAGGGCAGCGGTGTCGTCGGCGCAGTCATCTGAAGGGCAAGCAATTTTTCAACCAATACCCAAGTGCAACAAGAACACACACATTCACAAAGTACAAAGTGACTATAAATACACATTATAACACGCACTGACTCGTTACTACCAAAGTAAACAAAAAGAAATGAATCTCATGCATGTCCAAACAGAAAAACAATCGCCACCAAAACAACTGACATGCAAGCCATGGAAGCCGTGCCAGAATTAGCGCCACCATGACCAACAATGGTAGGAAACACGGGCGATGTCAGAGCAGCACCTCCAGTCTCGAGAGGCTGAGCTCTGGCCGACGCTGTCCCCGTCACAGCACTCGCAGACTCGGCGAAATCCCCACCACTCCGATTTGAAGGCGCGTAATCAAACGCCTCCAAACTTGTCTGACTTGAATCAAACAGAGTTTGCAGCCGTAAACACAGCGCAGGCAGGCCGTCCAACACTCCATAAACGGCATCGTAATCTTCCGTTTCAACACATCCATCCACGGATAAGGTCTCATTCCGCCAGTTTTCTTGAATGCACAGGATCAAGTTTGTTCTGAACGCGTCTGGGTCTGCGCAGAGTGTTGACATATACGCGAGTGGGTCTTTTGTGGGGATGACAGCTGTGAAGCACGGGACTGAGCAATCTGGCGCGGCGGTGTTGAAAGAAGATGCTGCCGCGTTCAAGTACTCTGCTTGCGGCGTTGACAGCTGCGGCCTTTGGCTTGCGTTTTGTGGATTGGCCGAGGCTGTGATTGCCGAGTACATAAGCAAAGGGAAGAGCCGGAGACACAACATAAGGCCGAGGTCGATGCAGCAACAGTTATAGGGCGGGATAATGATGCTGATCTTTTTTTTCCTTGAAATGGTGGGTCCGCTGGAACCGTCCCGCTGTCGCCATCATTGTGATTTTCCGAGAATTTATGTTGCAAATCATGATCATCCGTGATTCGGTAAACGTCAATTTAAAACCAACCGTAACTGATGACATATGCACTGGCGCCCATTTGACTTCTGCTTCCGGCAGATTATCCGTTGTGTGCACCAGAATCGCAAGGGAGCAGAAAGCCAACAATGAAAATATATTCAGCTTTCAGACATCAAACGATGAATTTAAAGTCTCTCGAAACTGAAGCAACCAGTGCTCAGACTTGGAACAACTCATTCAGGATATGCAGCGTATCTTCAGGAGCCTGAACAGCGTGGCCAGTGACGTCTGGGTGAGTGTAGATCTCAAAGTCGTTTCCACCCTGAAAGAAACCATTGCAATGAGACACCTCCATTTTTTGCATCACGCGCCAGGGGTCCAAATGGAACACTCACCTCGAAGGTCTTGTCTCCGAAAAAGTGGATCTTGGTGAAGCCTTCGTTCTTGATGTGACGGAGGCAGTAGGTCTTGTCCCAACCAGCAGGCATGACATCAAACGAAATCTGACCACCTGTGATAGATTAAGAAACGATCGAGGCAAGAAACGGCAATTGAAATTCGATAAGAAAAGCTGGCAATTAAAAACCAAATATATGAGCACAAACCGATGGAGAAAATGAGACCGTAGTCTGGGAATTCCTTTTTGAGGGCTTCCACCATCTTGGGGCGAACATTGTGGATTTTGTCGTAAGCCTCAAACTCGTCTCTTTCGGCATGGCTGTTGAATCAAACCACCACTTTCAGAAACACAGCGAAGCGAACAAGAATAGAAACATTTTACGTACGAGCAGTTACGACCGATGGGAGACACGTTGATCATTCCGTTTCGGAACTCGATAAAAGTACCTCTGCTCGCATTAGTTTAGTCGAGGTTAAAAGGCGCATTTGCCGCATACCTCTTCTTTGGAAGATCCAGTTTTGCCAAGTATCCCAAGATGAAGTTGGCGAGTTTATTGTAGCGGTCTTCGCCCATGTATCCAATAAAGCTCTGCAGATACAAATAACAGGTGAGATAATGAGGAAAGAGCATTCGCAACAATGAGAAAAGAAAGAAACGATACCTGGGATGCCAGCTGCTGGCCCAATTTGTAGGCAGTGAGGCCGTTCTCGGAGAAGCAAAAGTCAAACAGGCTGAGGACTGCAATAATTGTTGACCATGCGACTCGCAGAAGGGGTGTATAGAAAAGGAGGGGGTCATACCGTCTTCGCCAATCTGCTCCTTCTGCTTGATCAGATCGCTTCCACCGACAAAGCCAATGACAATCTTTTTGCGAAGGGCCGCGAGAGTGTTCTTCATTTTCTCGCTGATTTCCTTGCGGGCGGGCGTAAGGGTTCCGTCCACATCGAAGAGGGCAATGACGCCTGGGATTTCCTTGTCTGCGAAGCTGCTCATGTTTTCTGTGGATGTGTTTTTGTTTGGCTGTTCGCAAATTAATATTTTATTCCACGTATCCGCAACGTGTCAAAACGCAACAGAGCTGCTGCCATCCCGAATTCTTCATGAATGTTACGATTGGGTACCATTTTTCATGTGGGAAAGTCTGAGACGGTGAATGTGAAAAGGCATCCTTCTTTCGTGCTGCCGGGTTCATGAAAAGAAAAACTATCCTCCCCATCGGGGAATTGAACCCCGGTCGCCGCCGTGAAAGGGCGGAATCTTAACCACTAGACGAATGAGGATCTGAAATCGAGAAAAATCAAAACTGATTTGAATCATTGCATTTATTTCAATATTTGCTTCATTTAGACGCCTTCGCTGATCACTGATTGACGTCCAATAAAAATGCAAGATCTCACCATCATCCAACATGGGTCTAGATGCCTCAACATTATTGACTCGGCCTCCAAATCGCACTTGTTCAAGGTCAAGTTTGCCACAGATCCAATCAACCCTTTCAAACTCTCGCGACTCGACAATGGCCATGATGATCCGCAATTCGATACTATGGCTCCCTCCGCCAAACTGTTCAACACTCTTGACAACACTCTCATTCTGTCACTGTCTCCGTGTTCGCAGAGTGCGCGCATGTTTGGGTTCAACGTACAAACCACATCGAACGGGGAATTCCAATTCTGTTCAAACGTGCCGTACATCTCACGAGATGCTGATCCATCCAAAAAATCCAAGAGCTCTGTGCTTTCTTTTGCAGGAAAAGACGCGTCTTTTCATTGGCGGATGGACCAGGAGCTGGACAGCTTTGCTTCGCTTCGATCCTTCACCAGCACAGCTGTTCAGTTTTCTCTGTACTTCACACCAGACTCTGTTCCTCAGCTTCCAACGCGCCAAACGGATGCTGTAAGAAACTGGGAGAGCGTCAATAAACTGTTCAATACTGCAAAGCGGCGGGAGAAGAAGGTTGCTGCATTCACAACTCGCTTTGACGTAGATTCAATGGACGGTCAGCTCGTGTTGCTTCACGCGTGGAAAACAAATGCGGAAGTTGGTTTGATTGTTGCAAGTGCAGTTGCCGCTTATTTTGCGGTCAAGTATCGGCTGCGGGCAATGCAGTCACTGTCACAAAAATGATGCAAAAATAAAAGCATGGGCTGCTAAGTATGTCGCGCACACTGCGCGTTTATTGCCCAAGCGCGTCCTCCCTGCTTCCGGATAGATTAAACTTAATGGCAAGACCATCCGAAAAAAAAAAACATGACAATTTATGAATCCAAAACATGAAACCAAGCCAACAAGTCGCGCGATATTCCTTCGATCGAGAACTGCTTGAAAAACAACGAGAACTCGTCGACCAAGAGTTGAAAGCACTCGAGCAGAAGTACGGCCATCACGCAAATGCGCCTGCATTGGTGCTTCCAAATCTCAGCGGGAACCGGGACGGTGATAAAAGAAGCTACCCCAACCAAATCCATCAAAAACTGTCGCTAATTGATGATCAAGCCATCGAACTGCCACCGATACCGTTGCCACTCATTCAACCATCCAGGGCCGCTCTGTATGCCTCCCTCCGCAGGGTCGACACTCCCCCGCAACGCCACTCTCAAGATTTCGAGAGTCCAAAAAGGATGCCTCGTATTTTACCGCAAACTTCTCCCGATATTCTTTCAGAAATCAGTGCTCTCCGCTTCGACTATCTGAGGGCTGGAGGTTCTAGCATTCGAATCTTGGACTCTCTTGGCGCGCTTGAAGCGCAGGCAATGACTTTTGCCAAAAACTCGGGCGATGCTACAGCAGCACAAGGCATGATAAAAAATTTAGGTGCCGCTGCGGACAGTGGTCGATCTCTTCCTGACGCGAACATCAACTCATCAAACGTTACTTTTCGCGATATTGATGCTATCGAAGTTCCTCCCTACGACGAAAACAGGTACTTTTTATTCTGTTGATTTATAATCATTCGGACCAATCAGAACAAAAGGGGTTTCTCCGTCTTCATCGACGTCATGTCCGGGATCCCGTACTACGGCGGCGGAGATACTGTGAAGATGCAGATATTCCACACGGCCTTCGATGGCATAGTTCCACTGTGTCCCGTTGAAACTGTCGACGCGACTTGTCGAAGACAGACGGTCACTTTTGCGGGAAACGCGCTTGTTCAGCATTCGCACAGATTTTACGATGTAAAAGCGTTGCCTCAACCTTTATTCTATTCATTTTATGAGGGACAAGCAACGCGCTTATGGTTTTTGGTTCAGATTCGCGCGTCAAACAATGCGAGACTCATGTTCCAATTCACAATCACAAATCCTACCGACGATACGTTTTCAACAATTGCTGATATTAAACCGATCGCTTGGACAACGTTTGACCTCTTCAGCGACTTGAATTTAAACCACGGACGATGGTGAGACAAATTCGCTGCATCACATGCTATTCCTTACAATCCATACACTGACAACAATATTACATCCCCACGCGTAGGAGACTCAACATGTTTTACCCGCCTGTCGATCTGAGAGTCACGAGCTATCACGCGTTTTCCACTCTTCCAGTGTCAGTCGCTTCCATCTTTCCATAATCAACAACAAACGACTAACATACTCACTGGAAAAATAGCATTCCCAACCTGTTTGCATATATCAGGATCGTAAATCCTGCCCTTGAGCGGCACAACAAAAGTATTCAACTGAACCAAGTCGACTTCCGAGCCGAATATAAACCCTTCAAACCGGCGTACCATCCTTTGGAGCTATATCAGGCAGTTGAGGGAGCTCGGCGGTTTGTAGCATTCGAAGATGAAGAAGATGGGACGTTGGCTCGGTCGGGAAGTCTCGACGGTGTGAAGGGAAGCGTGCATGGGTCGAGAGCCACGATTATGGGGAGTACGAATTCTCTCGGAGACAGTCAGGTTGTGTTCTGCAAGTAAGTGATCATGATCGATATTTTTTTGAAAATCTTGAAGATGGCTGTTAATGGGGTTGACTCTTTCCTCGCTCACTCCAGCTTGGGTGTTCGAATTGAAACTGTACAACGCCTCTTCCTGGGATCGCATTTGAATTTAAAAGTGCGCGTGAATATTGGCACTCAGAACGAAGAGTGGACATCGGAAACGGCTGAGGTTGGGTTTGATACGGGAACTTTTGGCTGGTCAAATTCGGCTGGTCAAGTTCTATGGAAAGATGTACCGATCAGACTGGGTTCATCAGCCACCCTTCAGTTACTTTCTGTTGAAAAGGTGAGCATCCGTCGTCGCAATGTAATTGGAGTTGATGGAACTCTTTCATGTCAGACCTATTCAGAGCACGAAGCTGTTATTGCCAGCACCCCTCTCGATTTGTTTCACAGACTCGAGGATGATTCCATCGGTAAGATACTTCACATGAATTCAATTTTCCCCAAAGCGCTAACAAAGAGAGGAGCGAACCTAAAGTCGTCAACGAGAGAGCATTGACAATGTCAATCGAAGTTTCTGAGTCGGAGACGTTTTGTGACGTGTCGCTTCGCATCTTCACAGATTCGAAAATCCCGGCCCCGTTTGAGTTTGATTCAAAAAGACTGGCAAAGCACATTCCAGATGGAGCATGGATACATGTGCCTCGCAAAGAAGCCAGTGTAAAAGAACTTCCAGTTCCGTCAGCGACAGTGAGCTTTTCAGTGGACGGAGGTACCTTTCCTTCTCCTTTAAAACTTAGTGAAAATTTCAAGCGAGTGACATTGTGGAAAACAGTACGCTTCCTTCCAGAAAACACCACAATAACACGCATCCAGTGCCGAATCATGTCCGCGGATCTGTCACCATTGGATGGATTCGAGACGATGGATTTCATGCCAGACTTTGATTCACCCGCGTATTTCCCGCGATTCTCAAGCATCGCCGAGATCAAGTTCCCCACCCCCAATCCAGCTTCAATGAATGCTACAACGGTAGCTGTTCTGAAACTATACACGATTGATAGATATAGTCGCCAGTTGGTTACGATCGGTGTAGCCTACTTTAATCTCTTTGTGAATCAAAAGTTTGAACCTCCCGAAGCGGCGGATGCGGGACTCATTCATCTGAATCAGGGGTACCATCAAATACCAGTCTTCAAGTGCGGAATGGAGTCACTGTCTGTTCGCAATGTGTTTAAACAATCCATGCCTCGCGTTCCATGCACTTCAATTCTGTTGCGATTATTCACGGGAGAAGGTATGGTCAGTCTCTTTTTGAAGCATTACAGCCACGTCTCATTACTGTTCTCGAAGAATTGCCACCAAGAGTGTACAAAGACTGCGTCTACTACTCCGAACCTTCTCGACCCTTGGACTACGAATCCGGCTTATTCTACCACCTGCTGCGCGAACGACCCCTCACAGACATCAAGGCCGCGCTTGCGTATCTGAAGCAGGATGTGAAGGCCGCCAACGACGATGCACTCGTTTCATGGATGGCGAAACGCATTGCAAAAGAACAAGGGTTGCTTGTGGGTATGGATATGAGCTGCATTTTGCGCTACCACGAAGGATGGGGGATCAAAGTCAGTGTCGATTGCGCGGATATGCTTAAAAACAAGGTTAGATTGTGGTCAGGCTATGAACTCACTCTCACCTTTGACCAAACCAACAAAAAAAAGGCATTTTCAATTGCAATCATCAGCTTATCGCCTCCTGGAAGCTTGTACAATACCTCGATACGAAGACCTAGCGGTGTTGACATAACGTACAATGACGTCAAATACAACAAGAAGCTCGATTTCCAATCATCAGTCCGTTCTCCTGTGTGGAAAGATGGTTTCCAAGTAAGTTTCATGCATCCAAACTTAACAGTATTTTAAATGAACGGGGTTGGGAATCTCGTGCAATATCTCCAGTGTTTTGAAAAAGTGCCGTTTCACCCGAAACTGACAGCAATCATTGACATTCGATGCCTTGGATATTCCGAGCTGGATAAACAGTACCGGCTTCAGCAGCAAGGCTGGGCAATTTTGAGTCTTGTTCATTCGGCTGGATTTGTAAAGTTTGGAAGCTATCAACTGCCGCTGGTAAGAGGCAATTGTTTTTCGAAGTGATAGTGTATTGAAATTTCTACAGTTTGATGGAGCTCCACCGCAAAAACTCTTGAACCAACTGTCGAAAGCAAAAGACGAGGACGTGGATGATTGGGTGGTCCGAAACCTGAAATCGAAAAGTTTAAAATATGCAAAGAAACGAGGGTCGCTTTTCGTTCGAGTGTGTGACCCCCGACGCGAGAAAGAGATTCCGTTTTCAAAGGTGCGCGTTCGCGCATTGTTTGCTTAAGTTTGCCGAAATAATGTTGTTTTGCGTGTGCAGGAAGATGCTGTTGCGACGCAAGCTGTTGCTTCGAAGGCACTTTTTGAATTTGACGACTCCGTTCAACTGTTTCGTGTGCTTCCAAGCGGTGTCAGCGAACAGGTATCTCCGTGCGCCGAGGTTTCGTATCTGTTGCTGATGAGTGAATGTGTCAACAGGAGTACGAGTCGCGGTGTCTGAATACTTTGGTGGAGGTAAGACCGTGTTGTACGCAACAGAGATGTATCTAATACTGAAGCCGTTGATGGCAATTACAGTTGTCAAATCTTCCAAAAGAGGCGGAGTGAACATCCGAATCGTATTTATGAGTTCTGCATATATGATAAATATACCTGCCGCAGTTTCGCTTCCACTGAGCAATATTGAAAGGCAAAGCTTTGAAGTTTTCGGAGGCACAACTTCTGACCTCACAAGGTCACACACTGCAAAGCTGGAAAATAACTTGAAATGTTTTCAGAATATTATCCCACCTGCCTTCATAATACGGTTAAGCAACGAGGTTCAAGTAGCAGATAAAAGATGATATATTGTTTTGTTTTTTATGCAAAGGTACAATTATGATGATGATGATGATGGGGATGAGAGCGAGCTTGTTTGCCTGCTCAGAGGTTTACAACCCATACGCCTGTCTATAGGCAATTTGTGCAGCTGTCAGCTGCTGTCCATTAGAATTCACAAGTCCCGCTTGTGAAGAAGAAGAAGGCTGTTCCCATCTAGCCCCCTGCGTACCAACTCCACCAGATCCACCTCCACTTGGCTGTGCCATTGAAAAGATGCTCGAATCTGTATCATTGCGAATGCTTTCGTCATAATAGCGGCTGTCTGATACAGACACGTTGCTTTTGTAAGTCGGTGGGGGAGCGCTTCCCTCTTGCAGATACACTGGTTGCTGCTGTTGCTGCTGCTGGTAATAATACTGTTCCTGCTGCATGTAATATTGTTGTTGTTGCTGTTGCTGTTGTTGTTGTTGCTGTTGCTGTTGTTGTTGTTGCTGCTGCTCAAACGCAGCCTCTTGCTGTAACCGGTAAGACGCATCCGCGTACGGACTCAACAGCGGCACTGGACTGTCACCACTCTCACCAACGCTAGCAACGCCCCTCGTTCGCACACGTTGTGCCACCCCTCCCCTTACATCCTCACGCAAGTCCAAATCCAGCTTCGACCCATCCCTCCCTTCCTCCTCAATCTCTGCCAAATCCCTCTCTTGCGCCTCCTTCCGCACCAAAAACATTCCCCGCACACCCACCCACAGAGCACATAGAGCCAACACAACTGCAGACCCGAGAAACCCAGGCCCATACAGCGACACGGTCGTTGTAATATTGAGACGCGTCAAGTCGCGAGTAATGAGTGTGTTCAAAGCGCTAGCGGACATGAGGTTTGTGCCCAATGACACCGCAAGTGCGAACGTGCTCAGCGATGAGAGTACCAGTGTTGTGCGGGAGAGTGATGCGAGCGAAGATGCTGACTGGAACTTGGTTCGCCTGTACGGTGATTCCGATGCGGCGGAGGTTGCATTTGTTCGGAGCAGGTGCAGCACGGCGCCAGATGACAGCGCCGTGAGCAGTGTCAGCGGAAGAGATAGCGTCAGTGTAAGGAACGCGATCGGATTCACAGTGAATGGTAAAAAGGGTACAACATCGGCTGGGTCCAAACTTTTGCCGTTGACGATTTTGGTGGACTCGCCAACGAGCGAAGTGGGCATGAGTGAAAATGTTTTAGAAAACAGGCCGTGTTCGAAAGGCTTGCAGACACTCATTGCGTTTGGGAGAGATGGAGGAGTGAGGTAGCATGCGCCCCATGTTGTGAGTTTGACACGGTTGAAGCCGCTGGGTGGGTCGAAAGTGGAGCTTGTTGTTGCGAAGGAGACAAAGGCGATTTGGGCCAGAATGGGCTGGGAAGAGGTTGCGCCGCCGAGGAAGGTTGCGAGGGCTAGTAAGAATGCCAGTAGGGAGAGGATGAGCGTGGTGACATAGGCTCGTTGACTTGTGAGAGGCATTTGGCCATGAAAAATGATTTCTTCAATTTCGATTTTGACCCCTTTTTTGAGGGAATGAATGAAAGAGGAGCAGAATGAGATTTTGCAAACAGAGCGAAAGTAGTTAGCGACTCTGTTTGTTTGGAGCCAGTGCGCACGTTAGTGAGACGCGCTGCCAGTGTCAGCGTCACACCAGCCACCGCCAATCTGCTTTTGTCAGAAGCGTGGACGTTCAGAGATCTGCTGAAGATGCCTGCCATCCTTCCGTCTGGTTCTTGCGACCATTTTTAAACTCGTATAAATACAGCAATTTCGTTTTTCGCGTTCGTTTGGCCTTTGGGAATCCGTGGAGCCGAGTGAGAGGAGGTGGTGCGGCTGAATGAGTAAAAAGTGAAGTGCCCGGTTTTGTTTGCGAGATATTAACTGATTATAACTGGGACAGGGCACGTTTGAAGAACACGGTGCGGCGCGCGCGATGGTATAAATACAGTTCTTCATTTGAAGGGTAAATAAATATTAATAATAATTGCAGCCACCAATCAATTCTGCTGAGCAAATGCGCCGCGTTCCTCCGCCCCCTCAACCTCACAGAAACAACCCCTGCACAAGGATCACCACCAAAAATGCGACTGCCAAATGATCCACTGCACTCGCAGCACCGAATGCACCACTGTACTTTGGCAACGCCGTCAACGCCCCAGTCGTAGCCGCATCACCAGTCCCACTTCCAGGCAGAGACAAAATAGGCTGACCATTCGAACCAGTCGGACCTGTTGCGGTGGTTTTTGGCACAGCCACGGCCGTGTTTCCGAGCGAGAAACCAACTGACGGGTTGAAGTTGGGGACCTTGGAGCAGTAGCTCACGCGTAAGCTTTGCAGTTGCGAGGAGGTTTGGTCTGAGAATGCGTCTTGTTACAGCTCATCATTTGAACATGATTTTTTTGTTGAACAAGGGGTCACCTTCGGGGCAGAAATTGCTGAAACAGTACCATTGGCTGAAGTACTGTAGCAGAGCGGCTTCAGTAAACACGCCCCACGCGGCCCAGGTCACGTCAGCAAACATAAATACACACCTGCTGACACAAACACACATTGTATGCTTCAGAGTCCATGACCTGTGCAGCGCAAATCGCAACGGTTCCTCCGCCGAGCCAGTTCGAATAGCAAAGATCAAAGGTTGGGCCGTTCGTGCATTCGACTCGGCCGTTGCTGCCTGCATTGGAGTTGGAATTGGAGTTTGAGTTGCCGTTCAAGCCTGTTGTTGTGCTGTTGCCGTTGTTTGTTGACATGGTATTTTTTTGTAGTTTTTTTTTCCACCCATGCAGGTTCAAGTTCAGTTATCAATGGCATGTTATCAGAAGTGGTATCCGCGGTATTATGTTTATTGCCACGAATTGCATAAACGCAGCGGCAAGTTTGGAATGAGGAGACAGGAATAAATCCAACGCGAATAATGCCAGAGCGAGATCAAAAGTGCATAGAGCGAAAATCCAGACGGAAGAGGGCAGGATGAAAAGATGAGGAAAGAGGTCTTGTTGCATCTTGCAAAGCACAAGGGAGAAAAAAAGAATCAAAAGAGTCGGATCCAAATTGCGACGAGAGCAGCCAAAGCCATGATCGGAGATGCATGCGCGCTTGCTGACCCTTTGGGAAGCGCGGTGGGAGAGATGTTTGCGCCTGGCAGCTGCAGAGTTGGGCCGCCCGGGACATTGTTTGTGACAACGGCGCTCGCTGCAGTTGTCAGAGCGGCGGACGCGAGAGTTGTTCCAGATGGGGCAAATCCAGTTGATGGATTGAAGCCTGGATTCAATTTTTTGCGTGATCAGTTGTTGGGGTCAGGTTTGAATATGGCCGAGGCATACCTGGAACTAGGGCACAGTAAGTGTCCCTGGAGCCAACGGACGAGTCTGTGAGCGCATCCTGCGGACAAAAGGTGGAGTAGCAGAACGCCTGCATCCAGTATTGCTGGCAGAGACATTTGTTCTGGGCAAGGGAGTTTGCTGCCTGGATCTGGCACTGGCTGACTCCACCACCGCTGTTGAAATTTGTGAGGCATTGGTTGAAGGTGACCAGGTCGTTGCACAGCTGGTTCGAAGAAGTCATTTTCTGTTGTGTCTTGTGGCCTGTGTTCTGCCGTTGTTTTGTGAAGGAGTCCTGGTGACAGTGCTTGATGTCAAAATTTTCATTGTTGAACCTTATTTCCCCTGATTTTATTTTACGGTTTATTCACCGACACGACAGCAATGTTTGGTGCCAGATATCCAACAAGCACGTTCACATACACGCGCCACTCGAACGCACTTCGTACTCCATTCCATGTCCAAACTGATTCGATCGAGGTTCTGTTTCGAGGCATTTTTATTTTCGACTAGTCTGACTCACACGAGTTTTTCGAACCTTTTGTGACCGCGAGAGAGCCGCTTGTATTCGCAGGAGTTTATATCAGTTACATGTCCCCAAATGTGGATTTGATAAAAAAGTTAATACTTGAGATTAGCTGCTACCTCCCTTGACCCAGCCATTCCAGTAAATACCCGAAATATGCTCACTTCGATCATCTTTCGATCCAGAATGAGCAGCAACAATAATCAGCGCACTAAACCTGCAGCAACCACCAAAGCAGCGTACAGTACAAAGAAAAAGGCAACCACTGCCACCAAAAAGCAGCAGCAACCAAGAAAGTCCACACAACGACCAAAAAGGCGGTCAAGACGACAACAAAGTAAAAGTGAAATGGGGGGACGTGCCTAAATATGTCTTGATTCGTTTTTATTCTGAAATGTCCCGATCAGTAAATCAAAGTTTACGGTTGAAAATCTCTTCCATGAACGCAAACAGACAGTCTTCTCTCTTTGCAGGGCTGCACAGTTCATATTGCAACTGTCTGGCAAGCATGTTGTATCCAGTTCAGTAGCTGTGGACTGCGGTTCAACTATTTGTAAACAACTCTTGGAGTGTGTTCGGTGAGAACGCTCTGCGCCTAAAACAGCAGCACATTCCTCTCTCGCGACGCGTCTTTCTACAAACATTCGGCTGGGAAAGTGCTCTTGAGAAATAAGGCTGGAAGAGGTCGGGGGGCATGGATACATGGATCGGACTCCGACGTTCTTCGCGTAGAATTGGGCTTTTGAGCATTCATTTTCAGTGTTTTTGTTTTGGAGTGTTTACGTTGAACAGGGATTAGAAGTTGATCGGTCTTCATTTGTCAAAATTCGGATGGTGCAATTGCCCGTTTCGCCGTTAACTGGTTTTATTCGAAATACTCTTGTGGACAAGGGGCAGAAATGAAGTTGGACTTTATCTGGTGGATACATCATGGGTTGAAAATTTGGTTGAACAGTTGCTGCGCCACAGGATACAGTCCTAGAGCATCCTGAAGGGAATAAAATATTGCGTTATTCATGGAATGAGAATGGATGCAAGACTCGAGATATGCCCAAATATACCTTGATATTTTCGACGTACTGTTTGGGGACCCAGTAAAACCAAAGCATGCTCTTTTCCGTTGGTCCAATCTGAATCCCTAATGCACAGTAACCTTCTCCAGCAGAATCCGCAGGCATATCTTCGCTTTGAACTTTCCTGATGCTTGTGTAAGAAATCTTTTGAGTCCGCTCGGCAGTTGCCAGCTGCATTTCCTGGCTGTCGTCGATAAACGATAGACGCGCTTTCAATCCACGGGCATTCGCCGCAATCACTCCAAGAGAGGGAAGCGGTGACCTTCCCACACTGATGCCTACTCAAAAACCAACATCAGTAAGTTTGTTTAACGAGTGCTGTGCGTGATCGAAAAAAAAAAAAGTTCTGACCCTTCTCGATGATAAACTCAGGTTTGCCCTTTTTGAGCACCCGCGCATGCTCAATGTCTTCAAAAAAGAGCGACATCTTTTCATCTTTGGTTGCTTCTGCTGTGGGTACCGGTTTCGCTGGGGCGGCAATGGAGAGAATTGCTTTTGCCGAGGACGCCATCAGAACGACCTTGCAAGCGTTTGAGAGGTTGGATTCGATGAGAGTTGCTTCATCCTTCAAGATGCCTTTGTAGAGAAGCTGGGGTAGGCTTTATGATGAGGAATGGAGGGTGGGTGCGCAGAAAAAAGGTACCTTTTGAAGAGCTGGCTCGATACCAGTCAATTCGTTGATCTTGTTCTTGAGGGACAATACAGTTTCATCGACGGGCATTTCAATCTCAAAGACTTGTTTCTGGTACGCAACTCGGAATGCAAGAGAGGAGGCCATGTTCATATTTGTGGGTTGTTTGGGCATATAAATATATTTACGATTTGACGCATTTATTTACTACTTTCGTTTCAAACTCATCGCATGCGTGACTGAGTTCCGTGAATCATCCGCATGCAACTCCCTCAGAATGCTCAGATACTTTAGATCTTGACCCGCCTTCGTTCAACAACTACTTCAAAAATTTGTCAAGAACAAAGGTCCAAACGATATGCAAATCTCTTCCGAGAAAGTTCTCAAGATGTCTGACTCAGTCTCCGACGCTACCCAAATCTACTTTCAGGTAGTCGCAGGCGCTATCGCCATCTACAACAGCTTGGAAGTCCTTGCCATCATGCTCAAAGTGTTTCAAAAGTACAACACGCTTTATTTCTGGGCCATCCTTGCCACCACGCTCGGGATCGCTCTCTTTGCCATCGGGTTCCTGGACCTCTTCTTCAAGCTGTACATTGAATCCAGCAGTATCCTGCGTCCGCTGATTGTCCTCACCATTGGATGGTACGGCATGGTGACCGGATTTGCGATCGCGCTATACTCGCGTCTGGCAATCATTCGGGTTCCAAACTTTATCCAAATCAGCATTCGCAATTTCATCATTTACAATATCGTCTTCTCCCACTTTCCCACCACCGTGTTCACATTCGGTGCCAATATTATCGGCACCGAGTTTTGGGTGCATGGCTACTCCGTCATTGAAAAGATTCAGATGACTATGTTCTGTGTTCAGGTGGGCTCCAGTTAGTTACAATCTTTCCACTGACTCTATCGTTCCACACTTGGAGTACTGATCAGCTACTTTGTATTTTCAAGGAAATCATACTTGGAGTTGTCTACCTCATCTATATTCAAAAAAAGTTTGGTGGCCGTCTCAAATCACTCGTTTCCCACACGATCGGTGCAAACTTGTTTGTGCTTGGCCTGGACACTTCCATGCTCATCATCGAGTACTGCAACCTGTACAAGTACCAAATCATGCTCAAAGTGCTCGTCTACAGTATCAAGCTCAAACTCGAATTTTACATCCTCACGCTCCTGACAGAGGCGAGCCGCGATGACTCGATCGCTGGAGACCGAGGATCACCCGGTAGCCGTGGCGGTTCCAACGGTAGAAAGAGTAGCGTCAACGGGGTCGTGATTGAAGAAGACATCCGCCGCGCTAGTTTAACACCAAAGAAAAGTTTAGGCGTGATTGGCGAGAGCGTGCGCTTGATGCACTTTTTCCCGCAGAGCCAATCGCAGAGTGATCGGTCGCAGAGAACCGAACAGCAGGAAGGCACCATGATGGTGAATCCGCAGCTGGATGGCTGTACGATTGGGAGGAAGAATGGTTTTTGAGTTGCGTTTTCTTTCCAGTTTCCCTCTCTTCGCCACCATAAACTCTTGCGGCAAATAAATCATTATTCTTGAATCGGTCCAACAAATCCTTGAACGAAGCATCCGAATCAAGGAGATAAGACCGAGGTTGAGATCATTTTAAGTCGGTTTGATAAAATGTAAAAATTTAACCGATAAATATTATCGACAAAACGCAAATGATGCAATCTGACATGCAAAGCAGCAAGCGCAACAAGAACCGCAAAAGCAAACTGGACACGCCCGCAATCCCTAACCCGGTCGCGGAGCAGCCTTCTCCGGAGTCCTCCGAAGTGTCCAAAACGGCAAACGGAGCCTGTGCAGAACTCGTCAACAAACGGCTGCGCACACTGCGTAAACGCTTGGTACATGTTTAACCCTAGTTTAACGATTGATTGCCGCTTGCTTTCCTTTGCTCCTGCTGCCCATTCCAACTGACTTCGTTTATTTTGTTTTTATCCAGACAAAACTAGAGTCTTATGAGTCACAACCGCGTGAAAAGCTGGAGCGCGATCAAGTGGAGGCGTTATCAAAGAAACCCGAAGTCGAAGCATCCATTAAAGAACTTGAGGAAGTCGTAAAAGCCCTTACAATCGCTGAAGTAGAGGTGTGCAAAGTCTCTTTTCCCATGCGTGGACCATGGATTCACCGTATGCTTGCAACAACTGTACAGGAAATCAAAGCAGCGAACGAAAGGGATCGACTAGCGAAAATGACGGAAGAGTTGAAAGTTGCAACGGCAGTTATGGAACATCAGGTATCAGGTCTTCAGATTTGCTCTTTACCTCATCGCAGCTCACACATGTCCATTGCAGTCTCAAGAACGTCATCGTTTGAAAAAATCCGTCGAGCTCAACTTTGCTCTGTCGACGCTTCTGCCCAATATTTCGCTCATCAACACAACTGTTCGAATGACTGAACCGCAATATAAAGCATTAACGGACTTGCGCTCAATCGTGCTTGGAAACTTCCCAGTGTCTGAGTTGAGTTTGTTTTATGTCTTGCTGAGGAAATTTGATTTTTTTTAACTCCTCTTGCCCGCAGCACAAAAACTGTTCTCGAAAGCGCCGAGCTTGTTGTATCCAAATACCTGAACGACTCGCCGGATGAGTTTTCATGCGGAATTTCGTACGTCGAACTCAGTTTGCTCATCTCGAACCTCGTGACACCGCCTTCGTTACCGAAATTTGGCATCGCGACTGGGATTTCCAGTATTACGCCTGGATTTGTCTCTGGATTCGGGCATCCAGACGACTCAATTTCCCCAGGATTGTACGACTTGAACGGACACCAGGAACCGGCATTGATAGCGCCCGTCTCTCGAACCATCAGTTTCTTTGCACACTCAGAATAAGGTGCTTTGGCTTTTTAGAAGAGGCTTTTCTTTTTCGTAACGTTGCTGCAAGTGTGTGGGTGTGTATTTGGGGGCGATATCACGTGTGACTTTGTTGTGGAGACGGCAGAGTTAAAAAAAATAAAATGTTGCATGAGGTCCCTATCAACACATGGCCGTTGTCTCAGATTCAACGATCCTTTCTAGAAGAGTGGACGGATCCCTTGGCGACTGTTTTCAACTGAGGATTTATTTCACCAAAAGCAAATATGTCCTCCATCTACCAGCAAGATCCAAAATACCACCAAACAAGCGCGAATTCGCCGATCCCGCCCCCACGACTTGAAACGCCCGCTGTCTTCAATTCGCGATCGAGGGGACGGGGCAGGGGACGAGGAGGTCGATTTAACGAGAGGGACTCGCAACCGAGGGACTACAGAGACAATCGAAGTGGCGGTGGTAGAGACGGGTGGGATAATAAGGACGGCAGAGATTCCAGGGATGCCAGAGACAGCAGACATTACGACGAGAGAAGGGACCGCAGAAACGACCAACGAAACCATCCTTACTCGAGAGAACCCCCTCGCAGCCAGCCCCAAACAACTGCACAAACTCAGGCTCAACCCATCCCACAAGTTTCTCAGTTGCCAAATTTGCAAAAACAACAAAAACCCGACTGGATTTCTGCCGCATCGAACAGTCTTCCTCAATCGCTTCTCTCAGTCGATGTCAGAAGGGCGAAATTACCAGACTACGATGTGTTTTGCTATTCCCATGTTATCAACGGAAAACTGAATCCATCTCGCTTTGCCGTTGCTGCCCTGGATCACCATGCCCTTGCAAATGCGCGTAGTGCTGCGAATCCGTATGCGCTTGTTGATAATCTCACACAAGAGTTGTTCATCAATCGAGCTGCAGTCAAGCTTGCCAATCTGGATCATCTTTGCGATGGGCGTCTGAGCAAATTGCTCACTGGGGGAAACGCGGTAATGCATCTGTACTTTATTTCTGGGCGTCCATTCAGCCCCACTTTTTTAATATGTGAATTCTCCAGCATTTTGCTGATTTATGTTCTGGACCTGGAGGCTTTTCTGAGTACCTTCTGTGGCGACTTGCAAAGACCCACAACATGCATGCCTCGGCCGGAGCAGTGACAGCGTACGGTATCACTCTCCGTGGAGAGCTGGATTTTAACGCAAGTTTGGTGGCCAAAGGTGGAATCATTCCATTTTATGGAAACGATCAAACTGGAGATTTGACACGGTTGGAAAATTTGGATGCTTTTGCGTCTTTTGTCCTCGAACGCGCTGGGTCGAACAGAATTCCGCTCGTGACAGCAGATGGGGTAATTAATTGAATCCGGGGATACCACGTTACCCTCTGAACTGAACTCATTTTGGCATATGGCTGCCTGTAGGCATTTAGCTGCGCAGGGGATGAACTCTACCAAGAGGATCAAATGAAATTGGTTCTCCTCAGTGAAGTTCTGTGCATGTTCAAGATCCTTCAACATGGAGGAGATTTTGTCGTCAAGACTTTTGAGCTCTTGACCCCCTTCAGCGCGGGACTTGTGTATCTTTTGTACAAATCTTTTAAACGCGTTGCCATCATCAAACCTGTAGCGAGTCGTCCTGCGAATTCGGAGAGGTACTTTGCCTGCTTTGTTTCTTTCTATTTACCGCGAGCTTAAGCCAGCTGACGCCTTTTTTTTTTTTTTTTGAAGATACATTGTCTGTCAAGAGTTGCAACTATCATCGACGAACGAACTCGTTGCTCATCTATCCGAAGCCCTTTCAACACTCGCAAATGTGCGCCAACAACCAGCCGCTGCACATGTCGCGCAAACTTCATCGCACACTGCAAACCCTCCAGGTTTCATGTCCCTCGATGAGCGTGTTGCGTTGGGGCTTTTGGATGTTGTTTCGGTCGTGGATGTGGATGAAGTTGTGACGGATGAAGTGTTTATGGATTGGATCAAGGAGTCGAATACAAAGTGAGTTTTTTTTCTTCCTTTTTTTTCTTGGTATTTTGTATTTGACAACAGCTCGTCGTGTGCAGGCTTTCAATGAAGCAAAGCGACGCGTTGAAAAAAATGGAGACGGTTGCGAAAAGTGGCGAAGGTGGATTTTCAAGCGCCGATCAGAAAGCTGTGGCTGCCGGATGTTTGAAAGAGTGGGGTTTACAATGAGGGCTGCTGTTTTTGTGTGCTTTTGTGGGCAAAAAATGAACGTCTTTGAGTTCATAATCTCCAAAAATTGGATCTTTTTTCGCTTCTGAGAGCCAGAGCTATACCTGCGTCTTGCTTGAAATCGAGGAGCAGTGTAACATTTTCTAAGAACGTCAACAGTCGATGCATCCGTACCGTCGAACGTGTTGAGAACACAAAATGTTAATATCTTGAAAACTCTGCAGAACTGCCTGTTCTTGCAAATTTAGTCCTGGTGCTATCATTATCCTTTTGTGTACAGCTGGTGTGCTCATGAAGTACTCTTTGAATAAAGTGATACGGTGGTAGCGAAGCACTCTGTATCCACCGAATTTCAAAAAAGAAAACACACACAGTCATTGCTTATGTCTTTGACGATGTACTGGCAATTCCTTAGTTCGGAGTCAGAGCGAGTTCATAACACTTCATCCAGCACGGTGAGCTGATTCTGCCGTGCAGCTGAGCAGTGACCCGGATTGAAGTAGTTGCACTTCCCCTTCAGGAATATGCGTTCAATAGTCTTTACGGATCGGTGAATTGAGCTTGGAATGAGCCGCTTTTGATCTCCGAGCTGTTTTGCCGACTGTGTCCGAGGGTGTCCACAGAATAAGAAGATTCAAAGCCAGCCGGGATGGTTACATTATAAATCTATGTTTATTGTGATACTGGATACGCATGCGTGTATGAAAAGTTGAGGTGATCGTCTATTTGAATGCTTAGTCCTCATGTATCGGCGCCGGCTCCCCGTCATGCGTTATCTCGTAATGCATAATGATGCCTGGCAGTGTGAAGAAAGTCTTGCCGCAAGCATCGTGCGCACACCGTACTCGGCAGTTGTTGGCTGAGACGGGGAAAAGGATCTCCATCTGTGTCCCAGTCGGCGACAAGGCCACGCTCTGCTTCTCCGTCTCCCGCTCCGCGCACACCTTCTGGTGCATTTCGACGCCCGTCAGCGAGAAGCTCTTTCGACAGAATTCGCAGTGGACTCGGTCGTTGATGCTCAGACCTGCTGGTTTGGATGCCCGCATGATGGTGACTGGGTCTTTTTCAAAATCAAATAAACATCACCGATTTCACTTTGCAATAATTTATCGGATATTTTGAGTGGACGATGGCAGCGTGACCCACTCGTTCGTCATGATAGGAGCATTGCGCGTTACGCGCTGTCTCGCAGAAAACAGGGTCCCTCTTCTGTGTTAGCGTTCTGGAATATTTTTACACTTGTCGTAAATAAATCGGTAAAAAATATGCAAATCGACGGAAGGAAACTCAGATCCAGTCTCGGCGATGCGAGCAAGAGGTACTTTCAATTGACATGCGCTGATTTGGCTGAGTCTTGTTTGCACAGTCTGGAATGCATTTCCGAGCTCGAAAAGCAGGTTTCTGCTGTGCGGAACGGTATTCTCGACACGGACACGGACGCGGACGTTCTCGGCGTGTATGAGGTGTGCTTCATCCATCAATGCAACATTCTACTTATATCTAACCCACCGTCACCCATTCTGTCTCTGAAAGGAGGTTGTTTTGATGCGCCGAAAGCGGGACTCAGTCACAGCGAAACTGGACGCTCATCTTTCTCTTCTCACGTCACTATATGCGCTCCTCAAAACCCGTCTCGAATCTTCTAAAAGAATATTGCATCGAAGTGTCTGCGACGACTCGAGCGCATCGTCTGTCGAGCAGCTGTTCAAGAACCAAAGCGCTGCATCATCAAAACAGCAAACAGACGCATCCGCACCCAAAATTCACACGCTCTTTGCCGGGATCGACTTGAAAGATGCCGACCAAATTGATGAGCCCATCACAAATCATGCCACCACTGCGACTGTTGCTGACGGAACCAATGCGCCTGCTGCAGACGCTGAAGACGACGTCAGTGATTTGGATTCTGCAGACGATCCTGATAATGACGATGTCATGATTGTCACACATACCCGTACACCTGGGCAAACCACCGAAATTTTCGATGTCGATGACGAGTATCATTTTGGCACCCAAGCCGAAGGAAATGGAGGAGGGAGTTTGAACGAATTGGACGATTCTCAGAATGATGGAAGCGGGGCGGGCGAGGGTGGAATTGGTGCTGAATTTTTGTCTTCATTGAATAGCGACATGATGTTTGGTGCTAATGGATCTGGTATTGGTGGGTCCATGTTTGATGGAATGGACGGTTTAATGGATCTGGATCTCTCTACCTACGGTGGAGGATTTGCCGCGTTCGGGGATGCGAATGGCGGCACAACTGAAACGGAGCTTCAAGGATTTAACACACAGCCTTCGCAATCTGCAGATGCGAATGGTGGTGGCGGTAGTAATTCAAGTTCTGGAGGATTGGACTTGGATGATTTTTGACGAGTCGAAAATTAAAGTGGGTTATTATTGTATCAAGCTGAAGGAAGTGGAAACCCAAAATGCAGCCAACAGAAATTACATAAACACCAGCTCATACTCAAGAGCCAAATGGTTGTATACGGTCAACTGGAGCGGTCCTCCCCCTTCAGCACAACATTGGGAAGAGCCAACACAGCCAAACTCGACAGACTCAGTACACCCCCAAATAAAACCATCTGCCACATCCATCCAAACTTGAGAAATACAACGGTGCCCACGGATGGACCAACCCAAATCCCCAAAGCCCAAACTATCGTCATGAGTGAATACGCAAGCGAAGCAAACTCGGTTGGTACCGAATGTGGTATGGCCGGACTGATGGGAACAACTGCGATTCCTAAACTCAGTCCCAAGAAACAAAGCTGTGCAACAAATGCCGGGAAATTGCTTGGAATGGATGCGATAAAGACAGCTATACATGTTGGAACGAAGCCAGCCAGGAACGTTGAGCGCATGCCGAGTTTGTCGTAAAGGTAGCCTCCCAGCAAGCCACCAAACACGTATGGAACTATTAACGCGAGGTATGACAACCCGATTTGCTCGGATTCGAAGCCAAACGCTTGATTGAAATACAGAGGAAGCGTTGGTTCGATTCCGTTTTGGACAAAGCTTAACGCTGTTTTTTTGTTTTTTTTTTGTCCACATTAAGAATATGCCAAGAGGTGGGGGGTTGAGACGTACCGGCGTTTAGAAATAACACTACCCACAAGGTTTTGAAAGAAAGCAGCTTGATCAATTGCGGTTTCTGTTTCTTTGCGATTATCTCGTCTTGAGAAGAGGCTAAATCCCCATTGCTGCTCCCGATGGAGCTTCCACTCCCACCGACGCCTTGTTCTGGATCAATCAGTAACACACGGAACATGAAATCCACTGCAACCAACGCGCCGCAAAACAAGAAAGGCGCGATTTTGTTCACACGGTACAAGTAGCCTCCAAGAGGTGGACCCACCAGCTGTCCCATGGAATACCCACACATAACGATGCTCATGGCTTGGCCCATGCCTGAATCTTTTTCGTACAACTTTGCAATTCTGTAAGGGGGTTTTTTTTTTGTGAGGGGGTGAAGAGGTATGGATGAATTGGTTTCACAACAACAACCAGCAAAAACTCCAGAGGAAAAAGAACACTCACAGCGACAAGCCCAAAACCCAAACACCATTGCTCGACGCGCCTTGCAAGAAACGCGCCAACATCAACATCCACGCAGAATTTGCCGCTGCAAACAACGCCGTGGCACCGCCCAAAGCCAAGATTGCACACAGCATGAGCGCCTTGAGACTAAAACGCGCCGTCATGTTCAAGTACCCAAACAAGAGTGAACCCAACACCATCCCGGCACCGTAGATTGTGAGCAGGTGGCCTGTGTAGCTGTCGTCCAGCGACAAGTCCCGTACAATGAAGGGAACGATGGGTATGATGATGGAGTAGATAGTGACATCTGTGAGGACAGCGAACAGAACAGTAGCTACTGCGAATGTTTTGGATTGGAAGACCTCGCTTCGTACCGAGGATTTCTTCTTCAATCGGGCCGGCATATTAATAGGTGCAGGCATATTAATAGGTGGAGGTGGGATTGGGGGGGCTTAAGTGGGGAGGGTTTCAGGAGACTTTTTTTATTTTCCCCTTCTCTGGTTGCCATGCATTTGATTTGATTTTTGTGTTCTTTACCTTCTGGAATTGGAATGTTTCACATGTAAACATATAAACATCAATATAGGGTTTTGGCAATCCACGACGCCAGCAACAACATACTAACGTGATGTCGGGGATACCAGAGACCATCGATGCAAGCATGACATGAGCTTTTCAGTTCGACAAGAAGCAGAAGCAATCACTGCGACCTCCCAATCAGCCCAATTTCAAGCCGGTAAACCGCACGCGACCGAACCAGAAGTTGGATCCACGAGTCGAGATAACCAACCTGCTAACCCTCCCAACAATGGCGGGCAAAAATAATGAAAAAAAATCAGTCGGTTTCAAGGAATTGTTTTTTTTTTTTTTTTCGTCATGGCGCAAGGAATCAAAGAAGAGATGGATTGCATCAAGGTTGGGCAGTTTTTTTTTATTTTGCTTCCATCTGCCATTCTTCAAACATTTGCCGCATCATTTCGTGATGCTTCACATTCACTGTAGGGATGATTTTATCTGCCGAGAGAGCACAAACAAACTCTTTCAACTCTGTATAGGAAGAGTGCTCAGAATAGGGTATGGGTATCAGGTGGATATTCGCCGAGATTCTCTGAAGTTTCATTGACTGCGCAGTGAATTCGCTTGGTGGAGCAAGAACAGGAGGGGACGCTGCGTCAGGTTTCCGAATTCCCCGGAGTCCTGAAGGATTGTGTGTCCAACCAGTGGGCTTGATGGCAATGATTCTAGAAAAGTGGGGTGAGACTGACTGCAGCTTTTTTTCCAAATCCTGATTACGTATAACACTAAGGCGTTATTTTCGACATGCATGGACATAGACATTCAGGGAAGTTGTTTCACCTCCTTATTAAGCTGGCCAATCTTTATGACGTGGACGTCTGCTGAAAGGGGTGAATCAACCAGCATGTCATCGAGCTCTGCATCTTCAAGCTTGCTGAGAATTTTGCGTTTCGCCGTCTCAGCATACACTTTGGATCCAAGGCGCTGCGCAATCACTGGAAGAAAACCAGAAAGACATTTTAATCGGTTGAAACAAAATGCCAAACAACACTCACTTTTAAAGACTCGTTCCTTTCCAATCGTGTAAGTCCCCACACAGACGAGAGTTTTTCTCTTCGATGCTCCCAGCAGAGCGCTCACACCGGCAACGGCTGCATTAACAACCGTATTGCCACCCATTGCCAGAAACTGTCGCATCATTGCTTGCCCAGCCACATTTTTTGCACCTTCTTTTGACCTAATGACGTCCTCTAGCTTCTTGCCTTGCACAACCACATCATCAATCACATCCCCCAAAACCTGCAACACTCGCGTTTGACTTGGAAAAGCATAGCGCGCATCACAATACGTTGTGTCCAAATACAAACTCGTGAAGCGTTCGTTTTTGAGAAGCGGGTGTGTCGAATGAAACGGAATAGCTCGGAAATCGCCCGTATGCAGATGTTTGAATGGAGGCGCAGTTGGCGATGTCGGGTTGGGTACTTCAAAGAGGAACAAGGCCGCTCCTGGACAATGGTTTGCGTCAATCAATGTGACCCCAACTCCTTCTATCAGAACTTTTTTGTTCATTGGTATCTCCACAATGTACTTGTCATCAACGCGAAGCTGGCTTTTCACCAGGTTTGCAGTAACTTTCGAGCAATAAATAGGACCATGCGAGAACTTTGAGGTAAGGCCGCCATAATGGTCCGCATGAAAGTGCGACAGAAAGTACCCAGTGCACGAAGCAATCTTGCCGTATGAGAATGCGTCGATTGAAAAGGATGTGTTTGGTAACAGTTTGTACCACGGACAAGCGCGATTCGAAGTGTGCCATGTTGATCCGGTTGATGAAGACGCGTCGGCTGATTGTGCGTTTGGTTTTGAATCTTCGCTCAAGAAAGAGCCTTCCGCACCGGCATCCCAGAAAATAGACTCCACAGCGTCTACGCTTTGATATGATTCGGAGGAAAGACTTCGGTCAAGGACTGCCATTGATTCATCGAGGTTTTCCACTATTGCGGCCGATCCACCCTCCCTTGAAATCGATACATTCGCTTTGATGGTATGGCTGCTTTCGAGTGTTTCAACTTCCGATTTCAATATGCTCATTGAAGAAGCATCAATGAGTGTTGTTGAAAGAGTGAGACGGTCCACCTCAGGCTTTGATGCAGGCGCAGCAGCGATCACGTCCACGTTTGGATTCACCTCATGGTTAACTTTCTGTTTGGTTTTGGTTTTCAATGACGCTCCGCTGGCTGCTTTTCGTTTGGGCGCCTTCTTTCCTGGTACTGGAGGAGAACTCGACGACCGTGCGAGAAGAAGATCGAATGCATTAACGCTAGTTCTGCTCGAGGATATATCCGCATTAGAGTCCAGGCATTTGTTCACGTGGTTTTGGGCGGCCTTTTTCAATGTTTGAGGAGAGGGTCAGTTGAGAAAAGCAGCGTTGCTTGAATGGGAGAACCAAACCAGGACATCGAAAAGCGCAAGACTCGTTCCGCAGATGGGACAGTTTTCTGAAGAGCCGTTGTCTCTCTTTCTGCCAGTTCTGCCTGGTCTGACTTTGCGTGTCTCAAACACATCGTCGTCCGATTCTTGCTCAAATGCCATATTATTTTTAAGCATATATTTATGTCCTCCCTGCCACGGTTCTTGTGTGCACATCTGCGGACAAGACACGGTTGGCTCTTGCATAGTTCTAGCGGGCCACACGTGCTGGGCAAAACAGATGTGTATTCAAGTGCATGCTTTCGCATGTGTTCAAAACAAGGGTTTGCGATTACTCAACAACCAATCAGATTCAAACAAAAGAAACCGACTTTATTAAATATGTAAACTCCTAACTAAGGTCAAAGTAAAGGGATGATGAGATATGCATTCAGAGGACGAGGTCATGAGGTTGTCTGGCGGCGGTGGTGGTGGTGGTCCAGCCAAAATTTCAGTAAAGGGGCAAGACTGGAAGCTCGACTTTGAAATCTGAAATGGTGCTGTTGATCCATTTGAGGAATCCGAGGAACGAGAGGTCGCTGTACTTGGGAGCATCCTCAAAGAGGGATGAGACCTTGGTGGTGACGTTGGGAAGGGACTTTGTTGACATTGTTGCTTCTGGGTACCTTTTGAAGGCCGTCAAGAGTAGCCCGCTTTTATAGGCATGCGCGGCTTGCACGGGCCATGAGTCTGCTGATTGATAATCTTCAAACCAGTGTTTTTGTTGTCCCAAAATCCAAAACCTTCGCGATAAGCGCTTGCTTACTTATTGCAGCCTACTTACATCTGTTTACCCGTTTACCCGGTCTTTTAAGAGGGGAAGCAGCTGCAATTTCCTGCTCATCAAGGGAGGATTTGACGAAGCTTATTGCTGAAGCCAGTGCAAACGGTACTTGGCTTTGGGGGCGTCACGATATTGACAAGTGTGGTTCAGTCTGCTTTCTTTTTCCGAATGAGCGTGTTTATTGGGTACTTGGTTTCCTGTTGGTCGATTCGGAGGGAGAAGGTGGATTCGCTTTTATGTTAGTGTGCGGAAGGTGTGGCTTGGTTTCGGAACGTTTGCAGAGAAAAAAAATTGCCCCTACTTTTGCGCCGCCGCCACACGACAACGGCTGGGAAATCTGCCAGTAGCCTGTTTCCTCTTTGGCAAACGACAGTGGGGTCGTTCAGCAGTGCGACAAGAGCCTGGGCCCATGGAACACGGCAACAAGCAAAACGCTTGGGTGCGTTCGTCTGCTGCCGTCATTTGGCTCGGGGCAATCCACAAATTAAGGGAAGTAAATCCTTTCAAATGAAAGGATGCCTCGGCGAGACTCTGCTCCTCATTGTGGAAAATTGCATAAATAAACTCTGGAAAGCAAATAACGCAATTTTTTCCAGTCCAATGAACTGTGTGGGCAACTCATCCACCGTCATTCGTAGATTCATTGCACAGATTGGGTACAAAAACGCGCTTCATTCCCAGTCGGCATATCTCCCCATCAAACTCAGCTTCCTTCACAAAACATGCGCGCTTCCATCATTGCACTCGCTTTCGCTGCATCGACCCAGGCTACTTTGCTCCTTGACTTGGCAGCTTTGGGACTGGCTGCCAAATTTGGATCCAAGCTTCTCGGAGGACTTCATCCAAATGTCAATGGCAACATGAACACCAACACTGTTGTGAACAACCAGCAAACCGTTGTCAACAACCAGCCTCAAGTTATTGTCAATAACCAGCCTCCAGTCATCATCAACAATCAGCCGCAAGTGGTGGTAAACAACCAGCCTCCCGTTGTTGTGCAGCAGCAGCAGCGACCCGTTGTCATCAACCAAGGCCAAACAGTATTCAACTCCCAGACCACTGGGGTCACAACCACCATCAACTCCATTCCGTCAACAGTGCTGACCCAGATTACCCAGACGGTTCAGCTTTCTCAGCAAGTGATTATTCAAATCATTTACATCTCCGCCAGTGTCAACATACAGGTTGCCGGAAACTTGAACGTGGTGATCCAAACAATCGCGAACCAAATTTTCTCCATCACGCAAGTCTCAGTGCAACCAATTCAGATCGTCAAAGTGGCGCAAATCCTTGTCCAGTCTCAGGCGATTTCCTCCAACTCTCAAATCTACTTAACCTTCCAAACTCTTTCGCGGGTTCAAATCAGCGTCAGCGGAAGCCAGCAAGTGATCACGTCTGCAAACGGCCAAGTGATTACCCAGCAACAGAGCAGCACCAGTGGAAGCTCCGTCTACTCCATCGACCAGCGCCAACTTGGCCCATACATGCCCACATTCAACTCGGGTCTCGGGTTCCCAGGATACTCTGGCTCTGGCGTTGCCCAAAGCATCATCACCTCCCCTGCCTGCAAGCAAGTCTACGGCGGATACGTGCGTGCAGCAAACGTCAACAGCACTGATGCACACGCTCAAGTCATTCTCATCGTCAGTGAAATCGCCTCCCGCAATGCAACTCTCACCACCGAAAGCGACGAGAAAGTGGGACAAGAAGTTGAGGCTATTGCCACCTCATACGACGTGCCCACGAGACTTGTCATGAAACTGGCTGAAGGAGTTGTGCAAACCTACCAAGCAAACAACATTACGAACGGTACCTTGTTTGATGCCTTTGAGAAGGTGAGCCGCGCACAGGTTCAATCGAATGCCACGTTGGATGAGGTTCAGTTGGATGCGGCGGCAGCGACTTCGAGTGTTGCGAGCCGTGCAATGGCTGCTTCTGTTTCTGTTTTTGCATTTGTCGCGTTGATGTTCTAAGTCCAAGCTTTCTTTTTTATTTCATTTACTGCATTTGCATGCATGCCCGGCGCTATTAAAAACTGGATCCTGAGTATAAACGAGGATGTCAATTTTTGTAGCTTGTGACACCAAATTTGTCAGCAGATGCTCGACTCCAACTCGCGACAGTCCTGTGCAGACTCTAGGATGCCATCGCCATTCGAAGCGAGTTGGCCTCACACAAGCGTCGCAATGTGATCCCCTCATTTTTCATTTTACGTCGATCTGGGCACCAGAAAAACGTGAAATGCCCAAACTGGATGAAATTTTCTGATAACTTTTAACCTGAGCAGTATAAAACAGCATCCCTTCCTTCGCGCAAATCTCATTTCTGTTTACAAAGGCGTCCTTGAACGAACAACGCCCTCCACCTCAAAATGTCAAATTCCACCACAGCCCCGCCAATCCCCACGGCATCCATCGTCGACCGCGCCGGAATGATGGGCATCACATGTGCACTCACCGTCATGGCTTTTCTGCTGGTCAGAGCAGTCCCTCTCTGGTGGGCGCAAAAGTCTTCTATCATCAAGGGACTCAATGTGCTGCAAATTTCGATCGAATTCATTTCATACTTCCTTGGTAAGCTCTCTTGTTCGCTGAATTAGGATGTGTGTGTACAAGCATTAATCTCCTTCACAGCTGTTCTATTCAGATTCGTCAACCCGCGAGACATTTGCACACCGTACCGTGTGGTCATTGACGTACTGTACTACTTTGGGTTCACTACAGCGATTGAAGCAATGCTACTCCTGAAGGCGCAAGCTCTATTTTCTCGGCAAAGTACGAAAAGGGTCGTGATTGCTTTTGGGACGCTTCTAGCCATCATTCGGCTTGTGTTGGGAGCAACGACGGTTGCCTACATTGACTTTTCTCAAACATACAATGATGCAACCTTCACTTGCTTCTCCAAGTACGATCAAAACATCAACCCGATTCACAGTCAGTACAGGTATGCTGTGTCATTTCAGCCTAGAAGCCAGAGCATCAACATCTTAACTTAATTTGTTTGAAACAGAATCTTCTGCGACGTGATTCTCAGCGGGCTCTTTCTGATTCCGCTTTTTGACCGCGTTCGAAACGCTGAGGATGACAAAAGCCCGGCCGGGTCACTCTACATGCGCCTTTTCGCGGACGGAGTCATCTACCCCATGGTTGCTTTCATCGTGGCGCTTGCCATCACGCTCGTGCAGGTATGACAGCTCTGTTAATGCATTCTTGGATCTTTGTTACTTACATTTCTGGGTTGTTTCTTTGATCAAAAAGATGAAAGTTGCTGCGACCGGCCCATATACGCAGCTGTTGTACGCCATTGTGAATATCTCTGTATGTTTCTCCATGCATATGATGGTGGAAAATACGACCAAAGCTTTGAAGAAAAGTTTGGCGGAGCAGACTCAAATGAAATTCAGGCCCTAATTTTTATTTTTTATTTTTTATTTTTTATTTTTTATTTTTTATTTTTTATGTCATGTACATTTGTGGAAGCAACTTTAATTTCTGTTGTTGACAGTTGCGTTTTCTTTTCTCCCTTTTTTGTTGTACTAAGTTTGTAGCAATGTATAAGTTCATTCATGATTATCACAAACGTACCGCCTCATTGCGTCTGATCACTCGGAAATGCATGCGCGTGGCATTTCCGAGTCCGACTTGACTACTTGACAACCGAACCTGCTCAGAACGGGACTCCTGCGAGAGTGAGAGTGAGGTATCCACCAGTCTGGTAAAATCCTCAGCCACCGTAAAATTTATAAGTAAAATATTTCAGAAAGGTGAGTTTGGATCAAGGAGTGTGGCATGCCACTGAAACTGAAACTGACGCTGAAATCGACAGGTGATGAGCACCATATCAAATCGATCCCACAAAGGCCGTGGGCATGACCCCTGCACACCCTTCTCAAATGAGCCCTCTGCCTCCACGCCCGAGTCCATGACATCCTCCACCGAGGTCCCCATTCATAAGATCACATTGGCTCGCAGAAGCCCGGCCGTCGGCTCGATATCGCTGTCCAATCTTGACTCATCGAAGGCTATCAAAATCGCAGCCACTGCCCACGACAGCATCTCGTCTTATCGCCGGACCAAAACCCTGCTCGATAATTTGTCGCGCTCAATCATATCCAACGGCGGCAACTCCCGCTCTTTCCTAGCTTCACCCATGCTTGGTGCGAATGCCTCTACGGCTACTCTCGCGAAAAGTATCAGCAAGAGCATGGGCAAGTCATTGTCCCGAGAGGCGTTTCTCGAGTGAGTCTTTGCGAGCTCCCCTTTTGTATTTTTCTCCCTATCTTCCTTTTTCCCGCGTGCGCACATTCTGTCAGAGTAACAGTGGGGGAAATGCGCGCGGGCTGTATTTCTGAGGCGCAAATTTCCGAAATTTCTGAACTCCCAAATCCAATTACCCGTTTCAGCACTCTCGCCATGCATTTGGACCCGCGCTCGCCTCTTCTAGCAGCATCTCCTCAGCGCGACTTGGATCAATTTGCGATTCTGGAAGACCAGTTTTGTAAAGATTTCTCTTGTTGCGGGATTGCCTTGGACTCGATGCACGACCTTTTACAGCATTTTGAGGAATACCATGTTGTTGTTGAATCCGACTGTGACGAAGACGATGAATATGAGGACGAAGATGAATACGAGCAATTTCCTTTTGAAATTGATGACTCAATGGACATGGACGAATTTGACATAGTCAGCGCTCAGCAGCACCAAGAATTTAATACTGCTTTTTTACGCGCTCAAATTGCGTCCATGACTACTTCTGTTCAGCCTGCGCATGGAGTGAATCTCCCGATGACTTCTTCAAATGCCGATTCAGTCTTTCAGCAGCAGCAGCAGCAGCAGCCACGATTCCAACAAAAACCGCAAGAGGAACAGCAAGTCACTCGTGCCACCATCTCATCTCTTCTAGGAAATACCCCTCGCACGCCCGCAAACATGCCATCTTTCTCTCAGATTCAAAAGCACGATGACCAAGTGGATGTGTTTCGGATAATGCCGCCTCAGCGCTCACAATCTGAATTTTCTCCTGTCATACCTCATTCCGTCTTTGCGGCACCGCCTCGTGCTCCCTCCGCTTTTAATGATACCGTCATTCGAAAACGAACCAGCACATTCACGACTCCAATTGCGAGTGGGAATGGAAACATGAGCAATTACCCGACGATATCTACTCCAACAAACACGTCCCGCCGTCGTCGCCAAAATCCATCCAGTTTCGACACTCCGCCAGCTCTACTTCCATTTTGTACAGATGGTCCCACTCCTACCCGAGTCTACGCGTACGACGAAGATATGTGCGACGGCGAAGATGAAACCATGGCTGAGAGTGCAGCAACGCTACCAGCTGGAAACCCAACAGCCCCGCTATTCTTCAACAATGGCAAAGCAGATTCTTTCGGCAGCGAATATGACGAAAATGAGTTGGATGAAGAGGCAGCGGCCAATGTGATACGGGAAGAAGTACCAGCGACCAACGTATCACACGAACTTGCAAACTTGAACGAACCATTTGTCACCGATGTCACTGGTGGAAGCGCTGGCAACAGCAGCAACAGCGATGATCGTCCATTTAAATGCAAGCTGCCGGGATGCGGCAAAGAATATAAAAATCCAAACGGGCTCAAGTACCATATGCGTCATGGACACGGAGTCGCTACAGGAAATCCAGAGTTGGACAACATGATCAACAAGCCATACCAGTGCTCCATTGAGCAGTGTTCGAAGCGGTACAAGAATTTGAATGGACTCAAGTATCACATGCAACACGCGTAAGTCATTTTTTTCATTGGTTCAACGTATTTTTTTTTTTCAAAAGCCTGATTCCTGTGCTTTTGGGTCAGCCATGTGGAACTTCTCGAATCACGCGTCAATATGGAAATTTGAACGCGACACCTTCGAATCTTGTCATGATCTTTATCGCCTTGCGTCACATAAATTTTTTTCAGCTTGTCATCGCCATAAATCGATCCGTTTTGCCTCCCATTTTTGCTTCACAATCACAACATACAAAATCTGAAAATATACTTCTAGATGTTTATTTTTCTTTACCAACCGGGTGATGTACACATCTTAATGTATCATACATCGCGTAAACAAGTCTCAACAGCGAAACAAAAAATAACAATAATGACACATAAGCCGGTCAAGGAAATAACCGGGATCACAAAGGCATCTAGAAACCCACAAGTCCCACAACCAGCATCAACGCTGACACCAATTCCACACGCGCAGATCCTGCCTTGTACAAGTTGGACGGTCTGACGGAAGCTGGGGCCACAGGAGTGTCCACATTGTATCCAGTCTTAATAGGTTGGGAAGTCACCGCTGGGTTGCTCTTTGTCGCGCTGGTTGGGTCAACAGGTACAGTTGGCACAACAACGGCAGTGACGGTCGAGGTGCTGATGGACGCTTGGCTGGAAGCAACGTCACGGCTTGAAGTGGAAGATGCATCCGTAGATGACGACGGCACCACGGACGATTTGGCAGTGGCCGAGGAGGTAGCACTGGAGCTTGGTGCAACAACACTGGAACTTGGTACAACGGCACTGGAGCTTGGCACAACAGCACTGGAGCTTGGAACATCAACACTTGAGCTTGGTGCAACAGTGGAGCTGGGAGCGGCGCTGGAGGCAGAAGAAGGAGTGCTGGCAGCTGGGAACAACTTGCAGCTGTCGGCGGATTGCTTGAGCTGTCATATGAAAGCAAATAAGGATATTGCAGATGACATCCAGACAAATTAATACTCACAACAGTGGGTCCAAGGGGGCTGTTACACGCGTTCACACAAGTCGTCATCTTCTCAACATTGGATGGAATGTTGCAAGAGTTGTAAACCTGGCTGAACGTGGGTGGGTTGTAGACTCCGACACTGTTGAAACAGGCCTGAATGCAAGGACCAACGATTGGCCATGTTCCAGAGATTGTGTCCAAGACTCCTTGTTGCGCGGCTGAGATGGATGGGCTGGGAGAAGCGGCACCAGTGGTGGTGGCCGAAGTAGCAGGCGAGTCAGACTTTGACGCAGATGGGCTTGGAGCAACGGCACTGGAGCTTGGCACAACAGCACTGGAGCTTGGTGCAGCAGTGGAGCTGGGAGCGGCGCTGGAGGCAGAAGAAGGAGTGCTGGCAGCTGGGAACAACTTGCAGCTGTCGGCGGATTGCTTGAGCTGTCATATGAAAGCGAATAAGGATATTGCAGATGACATTAAAACACAATAATACTCACAACAGTGGGTCCAAGGGGGCTGTTACACGCGTTCACACAAGTCGTCATCTTCTCAACATTGGATGGAATGTTGCAAGAGTTGTAAACCTGGCTGAACGTAGGTGGGTTGTAGACTCCGACACTGTTGAAACAGGCCTGAATGCAAGGACCAACGATTGGCCATGTTCCAGAGATTGTGTCCAAGACTCCTTGTTGCGCGGCTGAGATGGATGGGCTGGGAGAAGCGGCACCACTGGTTGTGGCAGAGGTAGCAGGAGTGTCAGACTTTGACGCAGATGGGCTTGGAGCAACGGCACTGGAGCTTGGTGCAGCAGCACTTGAGCTTGGTGCAGCAGCACTTGAGCTTGGTGCAGCAGCACTTGAGCTTGGAGCAACAGTGGAGCTGGGAACGGCGCTGGAGGCAGAAGAAGGGGTGCTAGCAGCTGGGAACAACTTGCAGCTATCAGCAGATTGCTTGAGCTGTCATACGAAGGCAGGTAAGGATTTTGCAGATGAAATCAAAACACAAATTACTCACCACAGTGGGTCCAAGGGGGCTGTTACACGCGTTCACACAGGTTGTCATCTTCTCAACATTGGATGGAATGTTGCAAGAGTTGTAAACCTGGCTGAACGTGGGTGGGTTGTAAACTCCGACACTGTTGAAACAGGCCTGAATGCAAGGACCAACGATTGGCCATGTTCCAGAGATTGTGTCCAAGACTCCTTGTTGCGCGGCTGAGATGGATGGGCTGGGAGAAGCGGCACCAGTGGTGGTGGCCGAAGTAGCAGGCGAGTCAGACTTTGACGCAGATGGGCTTGGAGCAACGGCACTGGAGCTTGGCACAACAGCACTGGAGCTTGGTGCAGCAGTGGAGCTGGGAGCGGCGCTGGAGGCAGAAGAAGGAGTGCTGGCAGCTGGGAACAACTTGCAGCTGTCGGCGGATTGCTTGAGCTGTCATATGAAAGCGAATAAGGATATTGCAGATGACATTAAAACACAATAATACTCACAACAGTGGGTCCAAGGGGGCTGTTACACGCGTTCACACAAGTCGTCATCTTCTCAACATTGGATGGAATGTTGCAAGAGTTGTAAACCTGGCTGAACGTGGGTGGGTTGTAAACTCCGACACTGTTGAAACAGGCCTGAATGCAAGGACCAACGATTGGCCATGTTCCAGAGATTGTGTCCAAGACTCCTTGTTGCGCGGCTGAGATGGATGGGCTGGGAGAAGCGGCACCACTGGTTGTGGCAGAGGTAGCAGGAGTGTCAGACTTTGACGCAGATGGGCTTGGAGCAACGGCACTGGAGCTTGGCACCGCAGCACTGGAGCTTGGTGCAGCAGCACTTGAGCTTGGAGCAACAGTGGAGCTAGGAACGGCGCTGGAGGCAGAAGAAGGGGTGCTAGCAGCTGGGAACAACTTGCAGCTATCAGCAGATTGCTTGAGCTGTCATACGAAGGCAGGTAAGGATTTTGCAGATGAAATCAAAACACAAATTACTCACCACAGTGGGTCCAAGGGGGCTGTTACACGCGTTCACACAGGTTGTCATCTTCTCAACATTGGATGGAATGTTGCAAGAGTTGTAAACCTGGCTGAACGTGGGTGGGTTGTAAACTCCGACACTGTTGAAACAGGCCTGAATGCAAGGACCAACGATTGGCCATGTTCCAGAGATTGTGTCCAAGACTCCTTGTTGCGCGGCTGAGATGGATGGGCTGGGAGAAGCAGCTCCACTGGTTGTGGCTGAGGTAGCGGGAGTGTCAGACTTTGATGCAGAGGGGCTGGGTGCAACGGCACTGGAGCTTGGCACAACAGCACTAGAGCTTGGTGCAGCAGCACTTGAGCTTGGTGCAGCAGCACTTGAGCTTGGTGCAGCAGCACTTGAGCTTGGAGCAACAGTGGAGCTGGGAGCGGCGCTGGAGGCAGAAGAAGGAGTGCTGGCCGCGGGGAACAACTTGCAGCTGTCGGCGGATTGCTTGAGCTGTCATACGAAGGCAGGTAAGGATTTTGCAGATGAAATCAAAACACAATAATACTCACCACAGTGGGTCCAAGGGGGCTGTTACACGCGTTCACACAGGTTGTCATCTTCTCAACATTGGATGGAATGTTGCAAGAGTTGTAAACCTGGCTGAACGTGGGTGGGTTGTAGACTCCGACACTGTTGAAACAGGCCTGAATGCAAGGACCAACGATTGGCCATGTTCCAGAGATTGTGTCCAAGACTCCTTGTTGCGCGGCTGAGATGGATGGGCTGGGAGAAGCGGCACCACTGGTTGTGGCAGAGGTAGCAGGAGTGTCAGACTTTGACGCAGAGGGGCTGGGTGCAACGGCACTGGAGCTTGGCACCGCAGCACTGGAGCTTGGTGCAGCAGCACTTGAGCTTGGAGCAACAGTGGAGCTGGGAACGGCGCTGGAGGCAGAAGAAGGGGTGCTAGCAGCTGGGAACAACTTGCAGCTGTCGGCGGATTGCTTGAGCTGTCATGCGAAGGCAGGTAAGGATTTTGCAGATGAAATCAAAACACAAATTACTCACCACAGTGGGTCCAAGGGGGCTGTTACACGCGTTCACACAGGTTGTCATCTTCTCAACGTTGGATGGAATGTTGCACGAGTTGTACACCTGGCTGAACGTAGGTGGGTTGTAGACTCCGACACTGTTGAAACAGGCTTGGATGCAAGTGCCAATGATGGGCCATGTTCCAGAGATGGTGTCCAAGACTCCTTGTTGAGCAGCTGAGATGGATGGGCTTGGGGTAGCAGCACCACTGGTCGTTGCAGAGGTAGCAGGGGAGTCGGATTTTGACGCAGATGGGCTTGGCACAGCACTTGAGCTGGGTGCAGCAGTACTGGGGCTTGGAACAACAGCACTGGAGCTTGGTGCAACGACAGCTGGGAACAACTTGCAGCTATCGGCGGATTGCTTGAGCTGTCATGGAAAAGCAAAATAAGGATATGACAGAAGAAAGGAAGGAGGAAAGAGATACATACCACAGTGGGTCCCAGAGGACTGTTACATGCGTTCACACAAGTCGTCATCTTTTCAACGTTGGAAGGGACATTGCAAGACTGGTAAACTTGACTGTATGTGGGTGGGTTGTACACTCCGACGCTGTTGAAACAGCCTTGAATGCAAGTGCCAATGATGGGCCAGGTTCCAGAGATGGTGTCCAAAACTCCTTGTTGAGCAGCGGAAATGGTTGGAACTGCAATGGCGGAGCTCGCGGTGGCAGAAGTTGGCGTCACGATTGGGGAAGGAGCAACTGTGGTGGGTACAAAGGTTGAAGTTGGTACGGCGACTGGTGGGAACAACTTGCAACTGTCGGCAGATTGCTTGAGCTGTTTGATGTGTATATGCAAAGTTAGGACCTTTATCGAATCACCACAAGATTGTGAATGCGTACCACAGTGGGTCCGAGAGGACTGTTACACGCGTTCACACAGGTGGTCATTTTCTCAACGTTAGAAGGGACATTGCAAGACTGGTAGACTTGACTGTATGTGGGTGGGTTGTACACTCCGACGCTGTTGAAACAGGCTTGGATGCAAGGACCAACGATTGGCCATGTTCCAGAGATTGTATCCAAGACTCCTTGTTGTGCTGCAGAGATTGTGGGAATCGATGGTGTTGCTGATGTCGTGGTAGCGCGAACGGGAAAGTCTGGGCATGCGGCTTTCGCTTGTTGAACCTGGATTTGAAAGGTGGGTTTTTTAACAAAAAAAATTACAAATGAACACCAGATGTGAAGACGTTACAATAGTAGGTCCAAGAATCTTGCTGCATTGCTCGTCTGTGCTTGTGTAAATGCAAGTGGCCATTTGCTCAGACAATGCATGCGACGCACACGTGTTTGCGACCATGTCGTAGGTGACTGGGTAATTGATTCCAACCTGCATGAGGCAGGTCTTTGCGCAAGCGGGAAGAGTGACAGGCCACATTCCGTTGATGCCGTTCAAAAAGACGTCGGATGGTGAAAGTGGTGGTGTTGGAGTAAGCGTTGCCGGGACAGAGATTGTGGCTGTGGGTGTCATGGTGGAGCGGGTTCCGATTGTAACGGGGAAGTCTGGGCAAGCGGCTTGGGCTTTTTGAACCTTGGTGCAGAAAGTTAGAATCGTCATTGAAGAGTTCAAAATTGTTTTGCATACCAAGATTGGGCCAAGACCGGATTTGCAGGCTGCGTCCGAGTTTTGGAGAATGCAGTTGTTCATTCTTTGGCCGAGAGCAGTGTTGGCACAGGTGTTTGCGATCTGGTTGTAGGTGACTGGAGCTTGAATTCCGACGGCGCCCATGCACGTCTTTGCACATTCAGGGAGGGTGGGCCACAGGCTGTTGACGGTTTCCAGGAAGGCCTGGGCATTTTGGTTTGGCGTGGGGACGCTGCCACCTCCTGAGACTGTTGCTGTTGGCACGACGACAGTTGTGTGGGGGTTGGGTGGTGGGGGGAAATGCGGGCAGGCCTTTTCTGCTTTCGTGACCTGGATGTGGGTTGCGAATGTCAGCCATGTATATCTTGGGAAGCAAGTGGGAGGTAGAAATGTGGGGTGGTACCAATGTGGGGCCAATGTACTTGTTGCACCAAACGCTTTTGTTGGTCAAGATACAGCTGGCCATTTTCGCGCCAAGGACCAAGTTGTTGCAAGTGTTGGCGATTTCCTCGTACTTGACTGGCCAAGTGATGCCGACCTCATTCATGCAGACATGAGCGCAGTGAGGGAAGAAGGGCCATCCAAGGTTCACTTCGATCAGAAAACCAATTGCGGGACCGTCTGGCATTAGATGGCTGGTTGTTGAGGATGTGTTTGTCAGGATTTGTGTGGGAGCGGGATGCGCTGCTATTTATACTGAATCTCAATTTAATCTCACCTTGAGCATCTCTGTTTGACTGTTTGACTGAGAGTGAGGATGGGAAGGGGGATGGGTTGGTTGGTTGAGGTGGGCTGGTTGGTAGGTTGGGTGTTGGGGAAGAAAGGCCCACGCGTTTACCCGATCAGCCAACAAAAGCGCCGGAGACAGCGCCGAGATCAAACGAAACAACCAACTGGCATTACCCATGTGCGCATTACAGTGATTTTGTTTTAATCAAACATGTGGGCTTGAATCAACGCACTCCTGAATTTCTGGCACATGTGCGCCAGCTGCTGCGGCGCCACCTTAATGAGAAGAGCAAGGGAGACTCTGTTGCCCGTCCGTTCGACTGAGCCGCAACGCATGTGATGTTCCGCTGCTGCTGTGACGCCACCAGTGGTTGCGCTAGTTTTTCCGCAAAAGACGCCGTTTTGTTTTTCTGAGTCAGAATTTTATTTGGATTGAGCCAAGGCCAAGGATGGAGGCCAAGCAAGAGCAAGCATCAATCAAGCCTGAACGAATTAAAACAAAATAATTTTGAATTTTTGGTTACGACCAATCAAAAAAATTGTCTCTCTCATTCTCCTTTTCCTCCTTCTTCCCAACAGACAACAGCAACCATCCATGTCATGGGAGCACTTGATCCATCGTGTCTCAATCGTACCGTACGTGTTCAAGTGCTGTTCAGGCGGCATCCATCGTTGGTGTGTCTGTCTTTGATTGCCCCATTTTAAATTGCATCTCTGTGTCTATGCACAACATTGCTCTAAACCCAAGAATAGCATCGGCGGCATTATATGTGCGCAACTGGTGAGTCTTATTTCACAGTCAAGAGTCTGCGATCGATGCTAAAGCTTGCCCTGCGATTCCCACACTGTGGAGCATTCGCATCGAACCCAATGAACGAACGACCTTGTCAAATTGAGCTGATCGAGTAGAATGGCGTTTGATTGGTGGTAAATGCCGTTATTGGCGCTCAATACATTGGGTGTGCGTTGCTGTTCTTTCCTCGTATATTTCCACATAGCAAGAATTTATTTTTCACATTACCCCATTCAACTTGGAAGAAAAATCAGCATCCAGTACCCGCTGGAATTGGCGAAATGCCAACACAGGTTGATTTCGCTCCTCTAATATCGACGTTATCATACGTCAGATGCTGGCAGTTGCCTTCCCCACAAAGGATCTTTACTCCGACGGCATCTTTTCCAGGAATCATATTTCCTGAAATATTCTTAAAGATGACGTCAGTCACAGGGACTTTGGACAAGGCCGTACCAGTCGACCCGCTGTTTTTGTAATCCTGCTGAATCATGGCCCCAATCCAAGAAATGTCCTCAAACTTGACATCTTCAAACAAAATGTTGGAGACATGCCCTTTGGTTGCTCCATACGTGGTCTTGATTCGAATGCCGTTTGTGGATTTGGATACAGTGCATCCCTTTACAACCACGTTTTCAACCACGCCGCCGTCGTACGTAGCAATCGAGATGCCGTGTCCCCCAATACAGGTATTGTTCAAGAATTGCACGCTCTTTCCGGAAGCTGCGTTGATTGCCAAACAGTCGTCTTGGTTGTGAACCCACGAGTTTTGAATCACAATTCCTTCGCCCACCACGTCAAATCCGTCCGTGTTGTGCGCCCCTTTGTTGTCACCAAAAGAATTATCGATTGTGATACGGTCGAGCAATATATCCGACCCGAGAACACTAAACACATGTGCCGGAGAATTAATGAGCTTAATGTTTTTGAAAACACTGTTTCCCGTCGCGAAAACGCGGAAAAAGAAGGGTTTCGGCACACCGCCATTTCCCCCCAATCTATCCCAATACTGTTCACCGTTTCCATACAGGATCCCTTGATTGTTTGGGTCACTGTCAAACGTGATGCCATTCCCGCGCACGTTCATCAGGCCAGCTGATTGTCCATCAAGGTTTGTAGCGCGTTCAAACGTGACGGTGCCGCTGAGAATGACGGTTGTGTTGTCGCGCAATCTCATGTCAATGACTTGGTTGGATGGGACCGTGAATGGGCCTTGGATAATGATTGTGGATTTTGTTGATTCAACGCATGCTTGTACTTCTTGGTACTTGGAGATGATACAGGCGTTACTGTTTGGAACTGTTGTGGGAGAACTAGACGCTGGTTTGGTGGAGGTTGGCTCACTTGAAGGGGTTACATTGGTTTCGCTGCTTGTGGCAGCTTCAGATGACGATTTTGGAGTCGGCTCGGCATCGGTAGCAGTGGAAGAGAGCGCATCATCGGAACTGGTTGACTTGATTGGTTGTCCAGTAGTACCAACGGAACTGGGCAAGTTTGCAGTGGAAGTGGAGACAGGCAACTGAGTTTCTCGAGCTGTATTCATGTCAACAGATGTCGTCTGGACGCCGGAGATTGCGCTGGCTGAGCGAGATGGCATGGATGAGACCAGCGTGGCCGCGACCGTTGTTGTTTTTGCCGTAGGTTCTGCGACATCCGAAGAGGTAGCTCCATGGGGGGGTCTGCACTTTCCTCGAGGGTAGGCCAGAGCGAGTGCTGGAAGAAGAAGAGAGAGAAGGGGAAGCCTCATTGTTGTTCCAAGTCGCTGTTTAGTTTGTTTTTTTTGTGCACACTAAAAGTCATTCTGAAAAAATGGCATCTTTTTTAAATGCCTTTTTTAATCACCGTGAAACACAATTTTCCTCTATCTCCGCATCTCCCACATGGATGCATGCATGAGGACTGCTTTCTGCATTGAGAGAGAGCGAGAGAGAGAGAGAGACGTGAGAAGAGAGTGCGGAGTCAGTCGTACGTCTCCCAGGTGATGCATCCATCATTCACGGCACCAACTGTCTGAATGAACCAACAGTTGCAGTCGCAGTTGCTTGTCTGCTGATGCGCTGATTCAAAAAGCCACACTCATTCAACAAGCCCTGATGAAATTTATTCTTGATTTCCAAATGAATTCAACAAAATGCAACAACGACTTGCATTTTATTTTAGTTTCTTCACGTCCATTTTAGCCTTTAAAACTCTCTCAGTTGGGGAACAGAGAAATACTCGCTGATATGAATAGGTCCCTTCCTTCGCCCTGAAGACCATCAATTCTTCGCCTCATGCCTCCCATTGCACCACCCACGCTGCCCGCATCCGTCAAACGCGATGATCCCAATCCGCGCAACTTGAAGTTATCCTTCAATCCCCTCTTCATTTTGCTATAGACACTTTTATGAACACCACCACCTTTTGATGAATCCCCTTCTTTCTTGCCTCGAATTCCACCACCATGATTCACAGATCCGCCATTTTCATCTAAACCCCCTTCCTCCTCACCCCCAAATTCACATCCAAACGGTACAGCAAACTCGCGCGAATCCCCATTTCCATCAAACCCACACCAAGTCACGGGACTCACTTGCTCCAAATTACATCCTTCCTCTCCAACTTCCCCAGCGTCAAACGCGTATAACCGAAATGCCATCACAGGCGCTTTCACTGCGATCGCCATATTCTGTTGCAACATGGGTTGTTGCTGCTGCTTGCCGCTGGCGCCAGACACGTGTGTTGGTTGTTGAGGTGCCGTACCCGTGGCATGGATGCGGCTTCGCTGTAACGAAGCTTTGAGAACAAATCTTGAAACTCGTGCCACAGAATCATTCAGATACGGTGCAACGACACCTAGTTCCATGCGGCTTGTACGCGCATTCAAGTCGTCGAGACTCAAGGAACGGTTCATGTTGAGTAAAAATGGTGTTTGAATTCGTTTCGTAGGTGTCGCGACAGCAGCTGCACCCTTTTTGGCAGAAGGTGGAGGAATAAACTGTTTTTTGGCAACAGGCGTTGAAATTTGGCTCTTTTGTCCACGATGGTATTGCGCATCGCTTGGAGCAGGATTGATGGTTGATGCATAATCTCGACCAACTTCCAGTGCGAGGATAATTCGAAAGTCAATCCCGCAGCACTTGACTGGCTCTGATGCGGCAACTACAACACGCTCTCCTCGCTCAACAGCGTCTGCTTTTTCCAAAGCAAGCGCCTGCAACCCAGAAAATTTGACAGTGAACCTGAACGGGCCAACAGGTGCTGGGAACACGGCCGGATTTGCAGGCGCAGAAATCGACGTGTATGGCGTCGTGAACCGGTTAATCAGTTCTGCTTGCATCCAAAACGAGTTCAAAACTGCCGTGTCAGACACAATCGCGTCTGATTTCACACGCTCCAGCTGTGCAAACGTCATGTACGTGTACACGACTGCCGTTTCAAAGAGGTGAAGGATTATTGCATCTTTATCTTGCTGCATTTGCATCGCATTTTCGGATAGATTTTCGTTTGAACCGCGTTTTTTGAGAAAGTCTTGACCATACAGGTTCACGAGACGCGTCACTGCATGGATTGGGTTCATTACATTCCCGGCGTTGCTCAAGTTACTGACGCTGCTGCTGTTGCTACTTCCGCCAAAGTTTTGGAATCCGTTGGACATGCTCGTTGTGGAACTCGTGAAAGCGGAAGAGGATTGAAAGGACGCAAGAGATCCATGGTAAGATCCCGGCAGATACAAACTTGCAGATCCCTGCGGAGTTTGAAAAGAGGTCTCTTCTTCAGTTTTGTCTTCTCCCGATTTTCGCGAAGCAGCATCCCCGGCCCCCTTTCCTGCGGAGGAAGTTTGATTAAATAGGGCTCCAAAAAACCCACTTGCGCGTTTGTTCAAATTAGAAGCGCGTTTTGGTGTGAAGCAATCCTTGTCCGACGTGGATTGCGACTGTGGATCATATTGCTGTTTCCACCGAGCGATTGCAGCATTTTTCAAAAACAAGTAGCGTGAGAATTCGTCTGGTATGCAAAGAGAATCAGCTTCGACAACTGTTTGAAACCACGAGATTGGGCAAGCGGCTAGCAGCATAAAGATGGATTGGTGGCTTGAATATGAGATTGTTTCGTTGACCGATTGAGACTCTTTTTTCTGGACTGCGCCTTCTGCTGCATTCGCTTCGAAAAGGCCCACATTGACCACTTGGCACAAGTAAGATTCTAGTTTAGGCTTCAAGTTTTTACGCACGACAGCCAACAGACGTGCAAATTCTCCCATAATGGCACTTTCACCCTGCAAAGAAGCTTGCGCCGACATGGGGAAAGAAACTATAGAATCCATTTGAGATGCATAAAATGCAATGTTTGCTGGGTTGACCGATTCGAGAATGTAACGGGTGCAGTACGATATCAGATCTTGTGTTTGTAAAAAGCATGCAGCCGCAAGAATGTGAAAAACGGATTTCTCGTGGACTTGCGATGATCTTAGACACGGTGTGTATAGGTCTCGGAAAACAATCTGCAAATGCAGTGACTGTGAGTCACCGAAAAACAAGCAAGTAAAATTTGTACCTCTAAGCTGGTAGCACTAAGACCAGGCCGGTTGCGAGTATCAAGCACAATCGTGACTCTTCCATCGATCATCAATGATTCGTTTGAGTTGGTCCCCGATTCTTTCAACAGGGAAGCAAAGAGGCGCGATTGAAGGAGAACAACTCGATGCAGTTTAAAGTCTCTGCCTCCAACTTGCACTTGCGCATCCGCAAAAAGACCCTGATTGACTGTGATCAATGATGGACCACTTGAGTTTGAATTTTTGTTGTTGGACTGAAAACAAAATCAAACAAATAAAAACCAACAAGCATTCAGCAGCGCGTCTTCCCTCTCGCCCAAGCCGTGAGTCGTAAGAGAAGGAATCTTTTGCATTTCTTGCGCGGACGTGTGCATGTGCCTGGGTGTACTTTCGACCTCGCTGTCTGAATCCGCTGTTCGAATGGATCTTGAGGATGATGAGAATCCGAGCAGTGTTGAGAGGACAGTCTTTTGCCGTGAGTGTTTGCGTCCGTGTTTCGCGTGGCGCGCATCGGTGGAGGCAGTGTCGGTGTCGGTATCGGTGTCCATGGAATGCCCCGACTTGCAGTCTGGCGTTGCCTTGGCGCGAGACAGCATTGCAGTGTAAAAAAAAGTAAAGTTAAAAAAAAAGAAATATATTCGCATTTGTTTTCGTTTTTATCAACTCTTCCCATCTCCAGCATATAAAATATACGCACACCTGCACAATGGACCACCAGGATCTTCTCGACGACATTGTCGGATGTGAGCACTCAAGCACGCATTATGTAACATACTGACTCGCAGACAGCCCTCGATAACCTGCCCTCCGAGGTGCGCCACTTGTTGAATGAGCTGCGGACGAGGAGCGAGGATTTTTACGGTACTGACACCTTACATGCATCTATCCCTGTTACGGCAATGCCCGTCGCCCGTATTCCGGATGATTTTACTTTTTTTATTCTGATTATTCCTGATTATTTCCTTTTCAGAGATTCGCGCACACATTGTCAACAAGGATGGCGAGTTAAAACGCCTAATTCGCAGTGGACCAATCGATCCACCGCCTCCATCAGTATCGGCCCCGCTTCTTCCGTCAACTTCAACAGCCGCAAATTCGGCATCAGATTCTTCAACCACAACTGTTTCTACACAAAATACCACTGCAAGTGCCACAACAACCGCACCCATGACACCAGCGAATTCAGCAAATACACCAGTAAATAATGCCAGTAGTACTCCATCAAATGCGGATGCAACGCAAAATCCACCTGCGAATTCGTCCAATTCAGCGCAACCGTCCGCAGCTTCAACAACTGGGCTCGAATGGACTTCAGGAGCAGAGGCTGTCGAACATTACCCAGATCAAAAAGACGCATTTTGGAAAATTGTATCCATGTTCAATGATTGCAGTCGCATTTCGGATGGCTCTCTGGCGATTATCGATAAAGCAAAGGCTCTGGTAAAGTCTCTCTGCAAGGGAACTTGAAATTTTCCGTCTGGTGCTTACATTTGTTTTTGTGTCCCCCCCCACTTTGTATAGCTGGACAAGGAAATTAAACGCGTCGCCGATGAACTCGAAAGTCACGGAGTGATTCCAATGGGATCCGCGAACCCAATCATTCCAGGGCACTCTGTTGTGCCGTTTGTTCCACTTGCCGCACAGACAAGTCTCTTTGCCACTCCTGGCGCCCCCGCAAGTGCATCTGCGGCTGCAGCTGCAGCTGCCGCGGCTTCTAGTGCAACTCCAAATGCGCCACCGGCCAGCAAATTCTTGGTTCAAAGGTCACCAAGCATGACTAGTGCGGCTGACATTTTACAAACTGCCACAGAAATGGCCGCGGCAGTTGTTGTGGAATCGAAAGCAGCAGATGCCATATCGGGTGGAGGACTCTCGGGAGGTCGGCCGAGGGGAAATACCCCTGATCGAAACGGTGAGTGATATATGCTCAGCCATGCCGATAGCTCCGACTTATAAATGGTCATTCTGTTTTATTGATAAAGGCAACACGACTCCGAAGCCAAATAATCCAAGTAGGCGGAAGCAGCCAAATTCACTTCAAAGAGAAACTAAGACGAGATTTTGATCTCTTTATTTTTCAGAACGACCTCTCTCTTCGTCATTTGGTGTCGGGGCACTTCATCCAAGTATATCTTCGCCATTTCTTACAACACCTACAAATACGCATGGACATCATGTTCTGGGTGGTATATCTGGGATGCCTGGTTCATTAGGTGCGACCATGGGTCTTTCTCCAAACAAAAAGAGGCTGAAGAGAAAGTAAGCTTTCATTTGCAGGAAGGCCTGCATTTAACATCTAATTGACTTCCATTTTTTTTTTTTTCATTTTTCCCGGCACTTGTTTCAGATTCGAAGAAGGCGGGTCTGTTGGAAACAGCCGGCATTCTGGCGCGAATTCATCATCAAATGCACAATCCTCATCAGCTGCAGCGAATGGTGGGGGTACAGATGCCGATGAAGAAGTCTACTGCATTTGTCAAAGCGTTTCGTACGGTGAAATGATTGGCTGCGATAGTCCAGTTGAGTTTCTTTTTCTTGATTGATTTTTTTCGCCCTGAAACAAAAGACTCACCTGACCACATTTCATCCTTCACAGGAATGTGAAAAAGAATGGTTTCATTTGGCATGTGTTGGCCTCAAAGCCCCTCCCGACGGTGTATGGCTGTGTCCTGAATGTGTGCGGTTGAAGGCGGCAGCAGCGGCGGCGGCTCTCTCTGCATCCTCGGGAATGGGAGGGGGTGGTGATGATTTAGATGATGACGATGACGATTTGGATGCAGACGATGGTAGCGTCAAGAAGAGTGTGTTTGCGACCGCTGTAACCCCGTTAGCAGCGAGTGCAGTGTCAGCCTCTGCTGCTTCACACCATAAAAAGAAGCGAGTTCGATGAATTGTGGGGCAGTTTTTTTTTTTAAGGCGTCCTTGTTCCCAATTGTCAAATGAACTTTTGTTGATGTTAAAACCAAGAGTTTAGCGCCAAGAACAGAAAGCAGAAAGCGCGAAGAACAGAAAGCGCGACTGACTGTGTGTACTAGATGTGACACTCGTTTCTTTCACTCTGATTGGAGGATCTTGGGCAGTATTTTATATATTCTGAAACATGACTGTCTCTTCTAAATTGGGTAAATAATAACCTCGTGACGCCTCATTTGTTTGGGCAATTTCTTAAGTGGGAGACCCAATATTTACATTTTTGGTCATTTTAAAAACACGGATCAAAAAAACAAATTCCAATTCCCAGAAATTATTTATCAGACTGACTTGGCATTCACTAAATTTTTTTAAACGAGGTATTTCCACGACCCGTGATATAAATATTTTATTTTAATAAATCATTTCTCATTTTCCATCAATCTTCCGGAGCGGGACCGGGAGAGGGCGTGACAAATTGCTCTGGGTGGGGGGCCAAAAAAGAGGGTATAAAAAAGGGCAGCTTCAGACCCATCTTGTTTCCATAAACACCCCCCCCCCCAACCAACACTCGAACAACCATGCTCCAACTCTTTGCCTTCAACTGCCTCCTTGCTGCCACCGTCACCGCCGTCCTCGCCCAAGCAACCGACGACGGCTGTCTCACCATCACTGTCCGTTCCAAAATCAAGAACCTGGTCATCACCCCGCCCGACATGGACGATGCCGGCAAAAACTACGGCGCAACTCTGCTGGAAACCTCGACGCCAAAAGTGCTCCACATGTGCCTCTCAGACACGGACGGCGACATTTACTTTGGACTCGGGGCTGGCGACAAGATGTGCAACTTGCACTTTGGATCGCCGACAATGTCGATTGACAATCTTGCGTTGAAGGTGGAGTCTGCTGTGAACGTGACGTGCAAAGTGAACGCGCGCACCAATGTTCTTACAATTTACAAGTAAAAGAAGCTGTTTTGATGGCAAAATTAAAGAAATAAACGCCAGTGATTATGTTGTACAAGCTTCCAATAAGATTTCAGTTGACGGACATCTCTTTTTTTGTGCGTCAAGACATTGCAGCCAGAGAAGAAGTGTGAATAGTGAATTTGATAAGAAACCTTTTGGAATGAAAACTACAAAAGGAAAGCAACAGCCGCGCCAGCGAAACCCAAACTCAACACCATCGCTTCAATGGCATGGCTCTTTGGTGCAGGCGCCAAAACCTGACTCGAAGTTCCAGAGGGGGCGGCGGCGGCGGCGGATGCGCCAGTGTTTGTGGGAGCGGCGGGGAGGGCGCCAGATTGCTGGGACTGAGAGGAGTTTACCAAGTACGGAACGCAAAGGGTGATGAATGGATTGGATGTATCATTCATTGGCGGTACATCTTGAAGTGTGGATGCGATTTGCTCTTGCACTGTTGAATTGCACGTTTTCTTGATGCATGGGTCAATCGAAGAGAGTTCCTTTTTTGGGTCTGCCGAAAACGCGCAAAACTTTGCCAGCGTTGCGTCGGTGACTTTGTCCGAGCCGTCGTTGATGCAAGACAGGAAACACGGCGGGGATTGCTGGACCATTTGGGTGAGGATCTGGGGACCCAGGACAACCATACATCCTTCAATGATGAGCTTGCCCACTGCCGTGGCGGACTTCTCGTCAGTGGGGTATGGGCACTGGATTTTTTATTTTGTGGTAAATTGAGTGAGTTGTGAGAATCAAAAGTTGGGTCTTGGAAAACTCACTTTCCCAATGCAATTGATGGCATCCATGTTCGCAGTACCGTTTGATACTTTGGAGCACACATCAGAGATATTTGAATCTGTCACTGGTACCGGTCCGTTCACGCATTTGACGAGGCACGACTGGGAGTTTAAGGCCGCCAAGAGCTCACTGGTGCTTGACTGGGCTCCAGCAGCGTGTGCATACGTAAAGAAGGAGAAGAGAAGGAAGGCAGTGCTGTAGAAGCTGAGGTGCATTTCTGTTGGGGGAGTCGGTCAAGGTTGTTGTGTTGTCCAAGTCGGTGACAATTTGGACTTTTTATCTTGAACAGGAAAAGTGTGAGAAACTTAATTTTGGATGCGTTGAAGTACGAGAAAAACGTGGGATTTGAAGCATGCTTGCTTGCTTGCGTCCATGAACGCAACTGTGAGCTCAGCTTAGCGAGCCCAGATTGCATCGGTAGTTCAGCACTTATCCATTTATTTACTATTTTTATTTAAATAAGTTTTAAAACATAAACAGCAGCGGGTGTGGCTGGCTGGCTGTGCAGCGTGTTTCACGGTTTGTTTTGTTTGAATTTCGCGTGGCCCGTTTTGTAAAATTAAAAAACAATTGCCGCGAATAAATTTCAAAGCCAGAGTTTATCCAAAAAAAGGTTTATAAACTTTTGAATAAACTTTTGAATCTAGAAAAGTAAAATATTATGCCAGAGAAAGAAGGAGACTCGCTTTTAAAAAGGGAAGAAGAATCAGCCTCTCGGCTTGCGTCTTGTCGTGTCGTAAACACGGATCAGGTTCGCCTGTCCGCTCTCGTTCTGCGAGAACGCGTAACCACGCGTGCGTTTAGTGCGCTGGTTCTGACGCACTTTATACACAGCCTTCTTGAACCATTCCATGCGTGGGCGGTAGTCAGGGATGTTGTACTTTTGGATTTCTTGGATAATGTGGTACGACCGCACAAAGTAGTTGCGCTTGGCAAACTTCCAAGTGCAGTCTCGCAAGTTGGCCATCACAGGCACCAGAATGATTCCGAACCAGAACGCAGCGGACGTGAAAGTTGGAGGGACTAATCCGTACAATTCGGTAGAAATACCCAGCATTGGTCCAACGACGCACCAGAGTGGGAAGGCAATGAGCCACAGGCCAATGGACCCAAAAATGGCCATGAATGTAAAGCGTACCCACGTGTCCACAATCAGCGCTGCTTTCCACGTGATTGTTAACAAGTCTACCGTGTACACCATCTGTCCCAACAACCAATTGTTTGCGATACGACCATCTGGAAGCATGGCAGCCTCCCCGTACATCCATACCATGGTCTTGTACATGAGCAGCGAGTGGAAGAACGAGTTTGCGATCCACGCCCAGAAGGCTCGGTGGTTGTAAAACTCGGACCTCTGTCCCAGGCGGTACATTTGCGGGTACTTGTCGAGCATCCGGGCAGAAACGTACTGATCGAAAATGCCAATCGCCATCGGTTGAAGAACAGCGAAACCAACATTGTAAGCAGACTGCGTCCAAGACTCAAACAATGTCTGTCCAGAAAATCCATTGTCAAATGCGAACCACAGCTGGATCAAGTAGAGTGTAATGTTTTTGTAGAAGCTGTACAAGATGAGCTTACTCATGCGCGAGTAAGCCCAGCCGCCGTGGACAAGAAGGAGTTTGCGCAGGAACCTGAACTGTCCAATTGCAAAGTCCGCAGAGCGGGCAGCCTGCAGACCCTCCATTCCTGATATACCAACTCCGACATGGGCAGCTTGAATCATTCCCACGTCATTGGCCCCATCACCAATGGCCAGTGTGACGGCACCCTGGACATTCTTCTTGACCAGTTTCACAACCAAAGCCTTCTGCAACGGCGAAACTCGGCAACAAATCACAGCCTTGCAAATGCATGCCAATTCCAGGAAGGTGAATTTGATGTCGTCTTCAAGAGCGAAACCGAGACTCTTTCCGTCGATAATGAGTGCAAGCGGCTCTGCGTCGTGATCGGCATCCTTGTCCACCTTGTCAAACTTTTTCTTTGTAAAAAGACTGGTGAACCCTTGATAGTTGGACTTTTGCGGCTGCGTTGGCTCGAGCCCCGATTTGACAGCGGCAAGGCGGCTTTCCAAGTATTCCTTGGTTGCAAAATGGGTGTCTTCATTGCAAATAATCAGCGACATGTCTTCGGTGAGAAGCTTGCACGAGTAACCAATGTTGATGGCAGTTTCCTGCCTGTCCCCCGTCAAAACCCAGAGCTTGATCCCAGCAGTCGCCAAGGTGTGAATCGTGTCAGGAACACCGTCTTGCAGCTTGTCCTCGATTGCTGTGGCACCGAGTAGGATCAAGTCACGCTCAATGAGTTCGGCAGCTTTATCTAAAGCATCGCTTCGATTGTTGATTGTTGTGGCGGCCTTTTCGTAGATTTTACACCATTCGGCATATTCTTCTTCAGGAATGTCACGGTACGCGATGCAAAGCGTACGGAGCCCGTCAGACGCATATTCCTCGAGGTGAACGTTCGTAGCGTCCACGTAAGAGTTTCCTTGGGCAGCCAGTCGCTCGAAAATCACAGTATCAGCGCCTTTAATGTACAACTTAATCTTGCCCTCCGGTGTGCGAACAAGCGACGACATTCTTTTTCTGGTTGAATTGAACTCGCAAATGTTCAAAACTTCGTACTCTTCATCCTTATCGTGATGACGAATCGTGACAGATTTGGGTCGACGAGTTGTGAACGTGTATCCAAGGGACGCAGCGCCTTTGACAAGAGCACCTTCATCCGGTGAAGACGCCTGGTAAACAATTTTATCTGGCTCTTCCTCGGTTGTTTCTGGAATCACCGTATGACACACTGACAGGAGCGTGAGAAATTCGTGAATGACTGGAGCCGTTGCCTGGCCATTGTCCAAGTTCATGAGCAACCTTCGAAACTCAAAATGACCGCCAGATTCTTTTCCATTCTCATCCATGCGTGCGCGTTTTTCGTCTGGAACTACTTCAGCGTATCCAATGCCGGCGATGGAACACATTTTGTACTCCATCACGTTGCAAGTGAGTGTTCCCGTTTTGTCGGAGAAGATGTAGTCGATCTGGCCGAGCTCTTCGACTAGACTGGATGTGCGGGCTGTGGCGGGCGTGTCGGACGCTTCGTGGTACATGTCCAGATCGGAGTTGATGAGCGTGCCAAGGAAGAATTTGACGAATTCCATGGTGACGATTAAACTGGTTTAACGATGTTTAAACGAGTTGAGACATAAAAAATCGGTGTATAGCCAATTTTAGCCTCGTTTACCTGAGAGGAATCAAGTTGTTGTATAAAATCATGAACGTGAGAAAGTTGTTGAGCACATGATACGGAGCTGACTCTTTGTCGACCATCAAAATTTCGCTCTCGAATGGGTAATGCAACTGAGAGACAGCGTGTGTCAGTATAACATCGCATTGCTGAAGATGTATAAAGAAGCAAAACCACTTACACTGCGTTCCAACGTTCCAAGTGCACAAATGGTAGCCATGCCCACCAAAATCAAGAACAAGAAAATGATTTGCGTGTTTACCATACGCTCCACTTTGGTCGACTTTGTTGGAGTTGCTGTAGAGTTTTTCATGAGCTTTGTCTCGTGCCCTGTAAACACAACGACGCCGTACACCCAGCGCGTGTTTCTCAACATTGCACCGCGAAGAAGAAGCTGGGCAGGGTCTAGAGGGATTTCCTTGTGGCTTAAACGTAGCGTGCCTTCAAATGTGTAGAGGGAGTTGTTTGGAAGTTCAGATTTTATGACGCCCTCTAAACCGGCAACAGCAGCTGGTGTTAGCAGCTCGGTGGTTTCTTGCAACCCTTGCCGGATCTTGAGGTTCGTTTCGCTGGTTGTTAACGATAAAGATGAGTTCACGGGGCTTACGAGATTCAAAAAAATGTGTTCTCACCCGTCCAAGTTACTCGTCTCAATGTAGCAAAGCGCGTCAGGCTCGGAACTTGACAACAAGACCAAATCGGCGGGAAAAAACTGACCGTTTTCCACACGCACGATATCGCCAACAACAATATCTCTCCACTTCTTCTCCTCAAACTCGGATCCAACCAGAACTTTAACCAAGCGATTATTCACCTCCGTATCTTGCTTGTTACGCTTCATATCCTCCAAAGTCTCCTTCACACCAGACGCGAGCAGCACAATGGAGAGAGGAAGCAGCGTACCCGCCTTATTGGTCGGCGACAAGTCCCCAATCTGCTGGATGCATCCGATAAACAGGAAAAACAAGTTGGCGTATTTGGAAAACTGCTCAAACAGAAACTTTGGAATAAACGTAAACACGTTGTATTTTGCAGTGCTGATGCGGTTATGGAGAAACTTTTGGGGCTCGTTTTTGGTGGGATCGTTCAAGTAAATGACTCGATCTGTTGTGGCCTCGTCTTCGTTGTTGCTGAACGCGAGCATGTCTTTTTTTTTTTTTTTTTTTTAAACGCGTTCACGGACGCAGTGGTTGTATGAGGGGCAAGCGCGGTGAAGAGCGGGGGAACTGGTCAATCTCAAGATTTCTATGATCGCAGCTGTAGCGTGTCTGGTAGGTGGGTTGGATTGACGGCCAGTGCACCGTGAATGACCGACTGGGATTTTCAAAGAACAAAATTGTCAGTTTATTTCAAACGCCACTCTCACCGATCATTGATGGTTCATATTTTATTTTTAGACACGATACAATGTATCAGCCATCACAGACTGCAAACTCGCCAGCAAGGTTGCAGGTTGCAACAGACAAAACTCTTGAACGACTCCAACACTCATGATCGCAAATGCGTTTCAGGCACTCATAATGAATGCCTGAAACTCAAAGCTACCCGCAATTTGATGGTGTTGGAGGATGTGGGCCTGCCATCCTTTCGTAGCTGGTAATGGCCATCTTTTTTGCGGAAGCACAAGTTGACCATTTTTTAATTGAAACGGTACCGTGAAAGATTATAAAGAAAAACATTTCACGCAACTGTCACTTGTAGAGTGAGAGGTGCGTGTTCAATAAATCCAAAGTCTATCACCAAAAGATGCTACCGTCAAAATTCTGAGATGTTAAGCCGTTTTCTGTCTGATTCTGGTGATACCACTGCGTCAGATCCCCCCTTTCAGACAGTTTGTGACTTCTCCCGTTCATCTCAAAAGCTTCTTCCGCCTTTAACGAATTGTCTTCTAGCGTCATTAATTCCTCGCAGATGACATCGTTTTTGGCGCGTTTCTCTTTGATGTTCGCTTCCACGTCGGCATTTTTGGAGTGCATTTGCTCACAAGCAAGGCGCAACACTCTCAAAGCGTTCCGTTTCTCGTCCAACAAACGCTCCCTTTCTTTGACTCGTTGCTCAGCAATCTCTCGCACTTCTTGCTGCTTGTTCCAAGCCTGCTCAATCTGTGCTTCCACACGTGTAAGTTCCGCCCGTTTCAGGCTTTCAATGCCACCGTCCATTTGCTTCAACTCCTTTTGAACTTCTTCCTGAATTTTGATCAGCGCTGACATTTCAGCAGATGCCACTGTCACGGCTTTTGAAAGCTGTGAACTGATTCTGGAGGATGTTTTTTCTGTAGCTTTAAGAGTCTCCCGCAGTCGTTGAATCTCGGCGTTCACACGTTTCAGTTCGCCGTCCCGATTCTTGGCCGTGTGCATTTCAATGTCCTTCACTTGGTGCGCATGATCTTGGATCCACACTTCATTTGACGTGATGAAATCTTGAATCGATTGCAAGCGCTGTTTTGTTTTATGTTCCAGCGAAATATCTTTGGTAATGTTGTTTTGGGAAGCCTCAATTTCCGCTTTTAAACTACATGTGGATCGCGTTTGGTCTCTTCTTATACGCTTCATGTTGGCTTGGGCGGCTTTGGATTTTGTTTGAAGTGTGTCAAGTTCTTCGCGAAGACTGGCGATGGCTTGTAGTCGTGGATCAGTGGGTGTGGGTGTCAGTGGGGAAGAGTTTTGCTGTGCTTTTAAAAGGGCGTCGCCACATAGTTCGGTTGCGGCGGTTCCGACCGATCGTGTGGGTGGTTGTTTGATGTTTTGAACGGCAGCACTACCAGCACCACCGCCACCACGTTTTCTCTCCGAGACAACCTTTTTCGGTGTTGAAACTCTGACATGCTCGCTTCCAATATTCGCCAATGTAACAGAAATCTCGTATTCGTCGGCAGGTGCAACTTTGATTGTGAGGGTTTGCTTTTTCAAGCTATTGGACAGGTCAGCTTTTGAACATGGTGTGCCATTGATGGTTACGCTTAGATCCGGCAAGGAGACCGTTTTGACGTCACAAGGTGCTTGATTGTTGCGAAAGATGAGGAAATCCCATTCAGCTGGCATTTTGGAAGATAGTTTTCTTTGTGTAGGGGATTTTTGTTTGGCTGCGAATTCGTGCGGTAGCATAAAGTCCAGTGCGACGGAAGATTTCATGATTTCTTTCGATTTGCCTTCAACAGAAGTTACATTGGAAACACAGTAGTTTGGAAGTGACCATGAGAGCGTGATTTGATCGCAAGTTATTGACGTTACATGCAGGCTGATGGGGCTGTCGGATGCATTGGAGTTGTGAGATGACATCCCTTTGGAAAATAAACTTGTTAAATGGTTGTTGCTGTTCATTGAGCCAGCAGTCTAGCAATAGGCGTTGAGAGAAACCAAACAAAAACAAAAACAAAAATAAAAGAAAATAAAAGAAAATAAATAAAGAGTAATATGAAGAAGAAGATAGTAGGGCCATATTTACATGAACAGACGGAATCCTGAATAAAATCACTTGAACTTTTCGTCTGCGCAACCAACGCGTGATAGATCCCCCCTTCTCCTCTTCTGGACGCAAACGTGGCAATGATTTTTGAGAATGCGCTGTATGTCGTAAATGATATGCAGTGAGCTCCGGCAAGAAATTCCTTTTCGGTACTTGGCGTGGTTTTGAACATGGCGTCAGCAATGACAAACAAACAGGCAAGTGGCCACTTGAGCGACTTTTTGGGACTCATACTGAAACAAACATGGCTGTACATGGACACTGAGGCAAGTAGCGGCAAGATGTGAGTGGCGGCAGGAACGTTGAACAGTCCGAGAATGCACGTGTTGATGATGGTGAAGTAGACCAACAGCAAGAAGATCATCAGAATCGAGGACCGGACTGAGCGATGAAGCGTTTTGACAGAGACCAGGCAGAACGCGAACCAGTCAATGCGCAGTGGCGTGGGACTGATGAGATCCACCATTGAAATGCACGACCAGATGGCAACGAGAGTGAAGAGGCTGCTCTCAACAACGAAACTCTCAATGCCGGATTCGAAGGAGCACATGACATCGTCAAAGAAATCATCAAAATCGACTGCATCCGCGTCCGTGAGTCCGTTTGCCGATGAGCATTTCTTGACAGGCGTCACGTAAGGCTTGCTCGCAATCCCCTGCTCAAACGGTTCTGAGGCATCCAACACTGCATCCGAGAAATCTCGCTCAATCAGCACCGATCCAGATGAGCCAGATGTGGGGGTGGCGGTGCTTTTGGATGCGGACTTGCTTCCATCCGCCATTGAGTTCAGTTGGTCGGTCTCAGATTCCAAATGCGCTTCGCTATGACCGTCCATAAGATGCACTGATTGGCGCGATTCAGATTCGTGTTGAGGCAACCTGGTCGACTGGTTCATTCAAAACAAGTTTATTGAGAATTGTCAGTTTTTGAAAGTGATTCTTGACGCCATTCCCTGCACAAACGGGTCCGCTCAAGACATAAACTTAACCCCACAAAACATTTACCAACACGCGCGATATACATTCTCATTTATTGTCACTTTTTAAATACGCGCGCAAATGATTCAAAAATCCCCGAATTCTTCTTCTTCAGCCCAGTCTCCACCGAGTGGCCCTTCCGCTTCATGACTTTGTACGTCTCCGCCAAGTATGCCAGCTGAACAGAGTTGAACGCGCCTCGTCGGTGCTTTCGCACAAATTCAATCACTTCGATGGGTATCATGCCACTCTCGATCAGCGCAATGGCCACAAGGACTGGCGCCCGACCCAGTCCCGCGATGCAATGGACACCCTGCATATGTGTATGAACAGAATGAGGATGGGAAACAAGCGTTCCAACATAAAAATATAATAAAAACCTTACAATTGCTTCAGTGGAGCCTGGTGCAGAAAAGCGCTCATCGCAAATTTGAAGAAAACTCAAAATTACTTCCTGCGGTGGGCTACGCACGAGAGAATGAGCCATCATCCGTGAATACAAAACAAGCAGAACGGCCAACTAACCAGGTTCCGTCAGCAAACGCGAAATCGTAGACTTTGATCCCATTCTTTTCGGCGATAGATTTGTCATAAGTTGGTTCACAGACTCGGACAATGCACGTAACGTTTCTCATTTTCAATTCCTGTTTGGTGTGGGTTGGGTTGGGTAAGATGTCATCCGTCCTGCCATTTTATTGTGTGTGGAAACCTCGAGGTAGTTGATGAGGTTTGATTCGCTCGGCGCGTCGAAAATGACAAAGCGCATGTTTCCTTTTTCGACGGTGCTCATGGCACGCGCCAGTGGAACACAGCGACTGGGCCCGGGAACGGTTGAGTTCATCATAGTTTGATCGGAAGAACCTGAGAGAGTCCAGGTTTTGCTGATAGATAGCTCGATGAGCCTGCCGATTACACGTGAGGTTAGGGTGTCAGTTATTGTCGAAGCACCAATTTGCAGTGTCACCCTATTCACGCGGGAGGAAGGTTGGTCCTGCTTCGATTTCTGAGGATACAAAATCCATTGTCATTGTTCACACACGCATTTATTCAGACCATCTCAGTGTCGCTGTTGTGGGATATTATCTGAAGCAGAAAGGTTGAGAATGACAAACCGGTTATCCGTTTCTCTGTGAGAGATTATTTCAAGATTTTTGCGGACTGTCGAAGTGTAACTGGATAAACCACGCATGCGGGACAGCACGCACGCCGGCTGCATCCATCCATCCATCCATCGAGCAATTCACTGTATCCTGGCATCGCGCGTGTCTCAGCCGAATGTGCAGTTGCAGAAGACACTGTCAAAGACGCTTGAAAATAATCGGTGCAATCAATGTTGAATTGTTCCCCTTAAAATGTGAGAAAAATGCACATGGCGAAAAAAAGCAAAAAAGAAAACAAACAATTTATTCTCTTCAAACCCTCCTCATCCCTGACATCCTCATTCTCAGCATGTTGCTCCAAGCTCTTACAACCGTTGTCCTCGCCGCCTCTTCCACCATGGCCGCCAAATACACTTGGTACGGTGAAGCCGGGTCTCCTGGCTACGGTTCCGCCAGCGGTGCCTGTGGCCGCAACTACGTGAGTGCTGCAACGCTGAACGCACGGACCTGCAACTGTTGCTAACGCAGTGTGTAATCTTGAACAGGTGGCCGACGACTTCCTCTACTACGCCGCCTTCACCGTCAACGGACTCCCAGACAAGAGCTCCATTGTCAACTCTGGCTACTGCGGCCGATGCCTGCGCGTGAGTGCCGACAGCTCTGCTGTTGTGATGATCACGGACGTCATGATGCGCGAGGACGCGTGAGTGTCTCGCTGGTTCAGTCAATTTAACTGTTGCCTTGTTTTTAATCAATCACACTTTTGACAGCGACCCCGATGACATTGACTTGTCCCCAACTGCCTTCAACTCCGTTGTTTCCGGCGGTCTCGGCCAAGGTATCGCCTTCGGCTCCTGGAGCTGGACCGACTGTGGCAGCATTGGCGGCAGCGGAGGTGGCAGCGACCCTGCCCCTGAACCAGCTCCACCCGTTGACCCTGCCCCAGTTGACCCAGTCCCACCCGCAGAACCTTCCCCCGAGTGGGTTGACCCAACTACCTCTGCCTGGGTCGAGCCACAGATGCCGGAACCAACTACCACTGCCTGGGTCGAGCCACAAATGCCTGAACCAACTACCTCTGCCTGGGTCGAGCCACAGATGCCTGAGCCAAGCCCATGGGTTGAGCCAGCTGCCCCAGCACCAGAGGAGGTCACCACCACTGGCTGGGCTGAGCAAGGTCAAGAATGGGTTGAGCCATCTCCTGCACCAGAGTGGGTTGAGGCCGAGTCATCCGCTGAGTGGGTCGAGCCATCCTCCTCTCCAGAATGGGTTGAGCCATCCTCAACTGACGCTGTCATGGAAATGGAAATCCTTGCCGTTGAATCATCCGATGCCGTTGAACAAGCCCCAACCACCACCAGTGTTGTCCCTGAGGTTCCCATGGTTCCCGTCGATGTGACCACCACTGAATCTGTCGCCGCTGCTGAATCACAACCAACTACAAATGCCCCCATTCCAGTTCCAAAGCCTGCACCTTCAACTGCTGGAGGCGCTGCCGCCATCAACATCAAGGCGACTTCTGGATCCGTCAGCAACTTGGCCATGGCTGGCACCTTTGCCATTGCCGCTATTGCCGCCATGCTCTAAACGCCTTCCTGTAGACCAAGTTTCACTTATCCCTCTCACACACTCTCTGATTGCCAACCTCGGTTCAATCATTCTATTATTCCATCTTTCTTTCTCGTTTAGAGCTCATTGTGCACACCTTAACATCTCCCATGATGCATTCTGTTCTTCACCTCATTTGTGCCCCCCAATTCTTGCGGATCTCATCATTCAACAAATACCTTAGTAGTAGTTCTTATCATTATCATCTTCAACTGTAGCGACCGATCAATAAACATGCACTTGCAGTCTGATTGTTTTCCATTGATAAAAGAAACGACAAAAAAGAAAACAGAGAAAGAGAGAGGAATCGTCAGTCGGCATGTGACTCGCTGAACCGAACTAGGTCCCACAACGCCTTGATATCACCCGTCTCGCAATCGAACGAGTCAAAATACTTGATCACCGCTTCAACGCTTGGATGTAGCTGCTGTTGTTGCTGCGGGGCCACATTAACGCGGCTCTCATCTTCCTTATTTAAATGGCTTCCGTTGCTCAGAAAATGCGTCCACTCTTTTGCTGTGATTTTTCGTATTTTGTCAGTGACACCGAAAAAAGAAACCGATAAAACTTGATTCAACCTCGTTGCAATACAGAGTCCGAGATTCCTGCTAACCTTGCGCAATACAGTCCCAAGGAGGAGCCTGCATTTCCTGGAACAATACTTCAGGTGGGAAAGAGTTATTTTGCAGTGACAACGGTGATGATAATAAATTATTCACCGATACAAAAACGTGAGCTGCTCTTCTTCCGCCAAAGTTCCTTGAAACACATCCATCTTGAACTGTTGTAACGCCGGTGTCTCGGGCAAAAGATTGTGAGCGAAAATTTCTGTAAAGGGGTTTGTTTGTCATCAGGGGAACGATATTTGTGTTGAAAAGGGGCTGCAAACTCTGCACCGCTTTTTTAAGTTGAAACGCGCTTTTAGAAACTACATATGGCGATAAACGAAAGGAGAAAAATGACTGCATCTCACTGAAAATGGGTCGTCGCAATCACGTTCGGACAATCGAATTGGCGCCGCAAGAATTCAACCAAACTCGCGCAAAAAAGTCCGACTCCATTTGAATGGAGCGTGCCTTTTCCGTATTCGTCTGTGGATTTGAAAAAGGGGGGGGGGGGAAAAGAATTTAATGAACAGCGCATCTTCCACCGCAGTCTTACCAATCAGCACAAGCGAGGAACCAGTTGAATTTCGAAGGGCATACGCCATCTGTTGTGAATCCAACATGAATGCGCTTTGCATCTAATTTCAAAGGATAATGTTACACGACATTTCCACCTTCACATTTGGTTTTTAATCACCTTTGTGTTTGATTCAACGGCCTGGATGCGGGTCAAAATCCTGTCCGTGATTCCAATGACGGCGCGTTTGGCTGGAACAAAACTGCCGATATGCGCCATAAACACAATGAGCCCGACTTGTTTCAGATACACCTGTTTGTTTGTTCATTTGTTTTGTTTTTTTTTGGTCAACAGAAGTGCACAACACGCTTTTTGTTGTTTCCAAAAAGCCTCACACTTTTGCCAGAAAAGTTAGGCCCCGTCAAAAGCATCACTTTCAAGTCTTTGTCTTTGGAAGTGTCATCCGTTACTGCGGTTGAAGCGCGACTCGAGGTGTCATCACTTTGAACTGATTTTCCAGAGACGGAGGTGCTTCCCTTCCCCATACATGTATTGTTGCCGATAAAATGCTCAAGGCACTGTTCGTACAGTGGATGCCGCCCTTGCACGATTTCGAGGTACGAGTCCGGAACTATCGTTGGGCAGACAAAGTTGTATTTTTCTGCAGCGTCTGCAAAGGCTAAAAGGCTTTTCGAAAGAGAACACACACACACACACAATAAAATGGGAGGTGAGATAACAGTTTTCAGGCAATCTTCCTTCTTTTTGTTGGAGGGAGTTACCAATCGAGTTCGGCGCAGATGTACGATACTTGAATTAGCGCGTCTGCATGCATCAGAATTGTTTCTTGTAGGCGCTGAACGATTTCAATCTCCTTGTCGGTAATGATTGAGTGCAAGTCTCCCAACGTTTCGTCAAGCTAAGTTCAACGGGGAAGTGTAAAAATAAGCCGGTGGACTTGCCCACCGTTTTTTAAAAACATATACACGCACCTCAATCATTTGAGCGGATTTATAAAAAACCGTTTTCGAAGTGCAGAATTGAAAATCCAGGCCTGGTATCATGAAAGATTCTTGTCTTGAAGGAGGAAAATGTTAAAACCTCAGCAGTTATCCAAAAATCAAAAACGGGGCCAAAGAAACTTTACGAGTTCATATCCTCGCGCAAAGGAATCGTGATCAGATATCCCAGCTGCGGAAAATAAATCACATTCAATGCGTCCGAAACGCTGTCAGGAATTGTTTGCGCAATTTCTTGCGCGACGCGAGACTGTTGTTTCAATTTTCACAGAATCCAGTGCGATCCATCAGAAGTTGCTGTGACAAGTAAAATTCGTTACCAGAAGATCATCGAGACCTGAGATCAAGGTCGTCAGCCATATAGCAAGGGGAAAGATGCGCAGATAGACAGGCATCAAGAAATAAACAACTTGCGCACATACCGTTGTACGATCTTTTTAGTTCATCCAATTCCTGATCGACTCCATGTTTTACCGTCACAGCAGTCTCGGAGGATGACAATTCAAAATCAATCTGGAAAGTAGTTTTTAAGCTGCGACACGATAGACATGAAGGCGGGCAGCTATTTTTCGCTTCTCACCACAGTATTAATGCATCCTCCAACTTCTTTTAAAAGCGACGCGTCAAAAAACTCTCGGATCTAAAAATCAAATTGGGTCACGACGAAGACCACAATTCAATGGCCCAAAAAAAAACCTTTTCAAAAATCGGAGCTGCCGCTGAAGTCAGTTGATCTGAAGCAGCCCGTATTTTCAAGCAATAAAACGAGCACTTCAGTTGAGTATTAATATGAAGGCGGGACGTTTTGTTGCTCGAAATGAAAGGCATGCAAAGACATACTTTCAAAAGCGCTTCCCACTCCTGCACAGTGAGTTTCTTTTTTAATTTCATGCAGATCCTCTGAGATTTCGTTGGCGATGAAAAACAAAACGTTTAGGTCCCTCTGAAAAGAAATGCCAGTCACTCACCGGAATGTTGGAAATGCATGCAACTGCATCCCGCAAGGTATCCACCACATTCTTGTTCTTTCGTGCCATCAATTCCGAGACTGCCATTTGACGACCTCGAATAATGGAAATTTGAAGGCTTGGGCGCATGAACCATTGGTGAAGCAGCGCTTTTCCTTGAACAGAGTGTGTCAAGTTGAGAAGTCCTTGCAAGGCGTTGTTTTAAAAAATATATAATGAAAGACAGAGAGGAGGGAAGAAAAAGTAAATTGCGCGTTAATTCACTGTTCTACTTTCGCACATATTTTATCAACGGGTTTACCGAAGAGTGATAATCCCTGTCAGTACAAAAATTCAGGAACACATTTTATAAGCATATATAAGACTTAACTCACATCCTTGTTATCGGAGGAAAACATATTGGGGTGCTTTTCGTTGCGGAAAATGTTCAACGAGCTGCAATAAAACAAAAACATTAAAAGCGCGCGTTTGCATCCCATGGATCATTTCAACATACGTGTAACAGTCTTGATTTAAAATCATGTGAGAGTTTCTATTTGGTTGTGTGAAAGATGAGTCAAACGAAACTTGTCGCGGAAACATTCACTTACAAGTGAAACGCTTCGATGGAGGCAACATTGAAATCGCAGTCATTATCATCGACACTCTCACTGCATTGGAGGACATGCTTACTCACGTGGGAAAGTAACGCCCCAGCACAGCCAACCTTAACGTGAAAGGAGGCAAGTTCAATGAGAACATTTCCACTTCACCAAAAATAGAAGAATGGAAAAAAACCATTTGCGCATTCTGCAACGACGCAATTGTTTCCAGGTACAGGCGCATGCGCGTTTGATGATTCGAATGAGCGCCTTCGAATGCCACCGAGGCGGAGGAGTGCGCGGCCGCGTCGATATGCATCGAAAGGAGTCTGTTGCAAGCCGTTTTGTATGCAAAATCCGAGGAAGGGCAAACGTGCACAACAGCATCTTTTTTTTCATGCTTTCAATAGTTAAAAATACTGGCGGCTGACAAAAAAATTGAAGGGGAAGATGCGCCCGAACTCACCTTCAAACTCGTCCAGCCTTTTGAGGACTTTCTCGCCTGATCTGGCATTGACAACGACGGTCGAGGGACGCATCATGAGCAAGACTGTTACGTGACTTGAATACAATGCATCGAATCTGGCGACATGAACAAACTTACACTGCATCACAGCATCGCATGCGGCAAGACCGTCTTGGCAAACAAAGTCGGGCATCAGCGTAAGCAGCTGCTCACTCGCGTCGAGCACTGCGCCAGCGACAGCGTTTGAGCCTGACACTGAAATGCTTGCAATCCTATTTTTATTCATGACTAATTTTTTTTATTCACACAACTTTCGGACATTCAACAAAACCCCTTTTGGCTTCAGTCATTTAACAGCTAAAGTTTCGATGAGTCCTTCTTCTTTTGGCTGGCCCTGCCTGTTGGCAGAACATCGATTCCATTCTGTGCCGTGATGCGAAGAATATCACCCGAGAGGCTATCGTCCTCGATGGCGCGCATAAAAGCGTCAATTACCAATGGGACAGGGACAGTGCTATTGGCAACGTGCTTTGCAAAGTCTAATAAGTCAGGTTTTAGAGAAGAATTCATTGACAAAAAATTGGGGGATGTCGATGCAAACCTTCACTTTGAAGGGCCAATTTCCCCATGTTCGTCATTGCAAAAGTAGGCGCGATTCCATTCACCCGCACACCTTGCGTTTTGAGCAACTTGCGTCCCAAACTGCGCGTGAAACCAACAACACCCATTTTCGCTGCAACATAGATTGGCATATTTACATCAGGAATAAATCCAGCCATGGAAGCCACGTTGACGATGACACCTCCTGGTGGGGATTGTTTACGCATTTGGTTCAAGCCAAGCTGGGTTCCTTTGATGACAGCTGCATTCACGGAAGAAGCATGAGAAATGAGAACAGAAGCAGGTTCGAACAAGCACGCACCGTTCAAGTCGATGTCAATGACAGTCTTCCAGTCAGCCTCGGGATCTTCGATAAACTTGTGGAATTCCGAAATGCCAGCATTGTTTACGACAATCTGAATGGAAGCCGTCAGTTTCGAAAGGAAGAGAAATGAAGATGGTTTGCTTACATCAACGCGTCCAAAGTGATCGAGCACCCGCTTGAAGGCGCCTTCAATGTCCTCCATGACTCCGACGTCGCAGTGCACAGCCACGCATGCATTTGGATAGAGGCTGTTTATTTTGTCCGCCGTCTCCAGTGCCTTCTCCACGTTGATGTCGCACCCACCAATCAGGGCACCCTTCTGCGCAAGACGCTGGGCGAGTTCTGCGCCGAATCCAGCACCAACGCCAGTGATGAATGCCACTTTGCCTCGCACGTCGTACATTTCTTGAGTATGTTTTTTATACAGTCCATCCAGACTGAATTCATAAATATATTTTTAAAGTGAAACAAACAGTGGAGATGGATGGGATGCATTCCAATAACAAAGCCATTATAAGTAAGCAACGAGTGCACCTTATTGTCCTTTCCTTTGGTTATACAACTATCCATCCCGACTGAGCATATTTGGGTCATGCTGTGAACTCGTTGAGAGAAACTCCCCGGCAGAGAGTCAGCTGAGCGGCAAGTCCGTCGCGACGCCCCACGGATCCAATCAACAATCATCAGCGACATGCATGCATGCCGCTCGCTCCACGGGGGGCTTTGTTTATCGAACAAGCAGTGTTGATTGACGACATTCTTCGTCTCTTTCTTGTGAACTTTTATCATGGACGCACAAACTTGGCTTATCGGATGTGATTGGGTTCTTGAGTATTGTTGAATCACAAACCCATCCTTTAATATTTTAAGGCCCCATTTGTCGAGTAATCTTGTTTCAATTGCACGATTGTGGGTTGCAACGCTGAACTCAAGAGTCGTCGGAATTCTAAACATGATAGCGCATCAATCTGAATAACTGGCAGGCAAGACAGAGGGAGAAGTTCAACTGCACGCGTAAAAGGGAAAGGTGGTCAGCTTGTGTGCGGGATGGGAGTTCTTTCAGCAGCGTGTGTGTGTGCGTGTATGTCAGTGTGTGTGGAGAATACGAGAGCGTGAGCTGGAATTCCAGAATTCGTTCAAGTGGTGTGTGCACAAATACTTCAAATCAAACTCGTTTCGAATCACGTTCTTTTGATTGCTTGTTCCCGCATTACCGTTGCACAACATCCACGCAGAACGACATAAGGCACAAAAATCTTCAATTGAATTTATGCCAATTGGATCATCTCGTCAACATGCCAGCCCATCTTGGCATCACCGACCCAGTCAGAGCGAGAGAGACAGATCAGGAGAGAGGCGAGAGAGACCGCGACACTGCCCTGACACGCCCGCTTCATCGCGCGCATTTCTCGACCAAACAAACGTGCTCCGCGCTTGAGTAAAAAAATTTAGTCATAAAAATTCAGTTCCGTTTATCCGCTTCAAGCCACTCCTCCACCCACTTTCAAAGGGTACTTAAACAAGAGATTGAGGCTTCAAGGATCCAGGAATCCACCCTCACTAAATCTAATGAAGCTCATTCTTCTCAACCTTCTGGCGGCTCTCTGCGCATCTGCCCTCCCAGCCGGCGGACACTGCAAATCTGGCACCACCTGCACTGTCGGCCACCACTCCACCAAGGCACCAGCCCCAACTACCGGTGCCAACCCTGGCGCCAATCCACCAGTTCCTGCCAACCCTTCCTACAAGGACGCCTGCACTGTCAAGTCCTACGCCGACTTCCCCACCTGCGTTGCCTCAAAAAGCACCACAATCCTCATCAAGGGACCCTTCACTGTTCCAGCTGAAAAGACCGTCGACCTTACAAAACTGAAGGCCAACACTCGTGTTGTTCTCAGCGGTACCGTGAAATTCGCCAAGTCTTCCAAGCTTGACAGCGACGGACCAGCACTCATGAGCGTCGGTGGTGCTGGTATCACTTTCGAGAGTGATGCTTCCAACCCAGGAGTCCTTGACGGAACTGGTGAGCTCTACTGGGATGGAAAGGGTGGAAACGGCGGTGTCCCCAAGCCAAAGATGTTCCGTACCTCTACCACTGGCAACAGTGTGTTCAAGGGTTTCAAGATCCTGAACGCGCCCGTTCACGTGTTTTCCATTGGAGGATCGGACACCACCTTTGACAACATCAAGATTGATCTCTCTCTTGGAGCTACCAAGGGAGGCCACAACACTGACGGTTTCGATGTTTCCGGAAGCGGAATTGTCATTCAAAACTCTTGGGTCCACAACCAGGACGATTGCCTTGCCATTAACAAGTCCAGCGGAAAGGGTGTCAAGTTCTTGAACAACACGTGCATTGGTGGACACGGAATCTCCATCTCAGTCAAGGAAGGCGGCATTGTCGAGAATGTCCTCATCAAGGACTGTGTCGTGAAGCAGTCCACTAACGCCATCCGCATCAAGACCCTGTACAAGGCAACCTCCGGACACGTTTCCAACATTGCTTACAACAACGTTCAGTTTGACGGTATCACCAAGGTCGGTGTGTCGATTCAGCAAGACTACCTGAACGGAGGACCAACCGGCGTTGCCATCTCCAAGATGCCAATTACCGGAGTCACATTCACAAACGTCGGTGGAAGCATGGCGGCTGGTTCCAAGACCAAGAGCGTCCACCTGTTGTGTGCCCCAGGAATGTGCAGTGATATCCACTTCACTGCACTCAAGATCAAGGCCGCGTCAAACAATGCCAAGAACACCTGCAGTGGAATCAACCCAACTCCTGCTGGAGCTGGTTGTGACAAGGTTGGAACCATTTAAATGAGCCTGCTTTCCTTATTAATGCACATCCAAAAGAGGAGACGTTAGAATAAAGTCACCTTATCGTTAATGTTTATATGACTCGTTCATACGCTGGCTTTCTGATCACTCATTCTGTTCACCGCGCTTCTGATCATGAACCTTGTTTTTGTCGTCATTGTTTCTCGTCACACAAGAAAACAGCTTCGATGGGTGCAATCACGCGTTTATTTTATTCCTTTTTACTGGCTCAGTCTTTTATTTAAACCCTTTTCTTCCATATCATTCAACCTGGCTGCGCAGCATGTCTAACTGCTCGCTGCTGCTACGGAGGCGTTTCAGTTGATACCTTGTTATTTCGTAGTGCACTCCAGAATTGCTTCCATCCATTCCATTTTCGGCTAGCTTCATCACGCGCTGCCCCATTGTCTGCCTGTGAAGAGGTTGTGACTGCAGTTTTATCACTTGCCCGCCTCATGGACGCGTTCTTGGAATGTGCATTAAAATCACCCAAACTGCCATCCCAGCTTCCTCGAGCAACAAGTCCCCGATTTACTGCAGGCCCAGCGGTAGCAGCATTAGCAGCATTGGGGGCAACACCACTGCCCGTCCCCAGTTTCAACTTGTCGAAAATGCCTCGCATTTCAAAGCCCCGCTTTGAATCCAAGGATCTCACCGAATTGGTGCTTGAAGCATGTGAGCTGATCCTCCCCCGTGAGCTTTTTGAACTTGCCTCTCTCGACAAGCACGAGCGAGGTACGCCCGAGTTTCTGCTTATGGTTGAAGCATTTGATCTTAATGACCCCGTCCGACTCGACGAGCAGCTTCCAGTGCCGCTCCGTGATCCTGACACGAACGAGCATGAACTCGAGACAGCGCCTGTGCTGCTCAAAATGGATGAAATTGCATCCGAAGCACTTATTTTCACCATCATGTACGTGTCTGCCTTTTCTGTGAGATCTTGAATTGTATCCAGCCACCGCTTCTGCGTCTCCTCGTCCTCCACAACCACGCCGTAATTGATTTTGGACAGAAAATCCCATTCCATACTGTTGATTTGAGCCATGCTGAATTTCCCTTCGCAAACATTGACCCATGCAATGTTTGCAACGGCAGTCATGTCGCTGACATATTTATGCCCCGTCAGGAACGCGCTGATAAAGATTTTGTAGTGAATATATCGAGTCGTAGTTTCATCTTGAAAACGCAGTTTGGGCGGGTTTGAAAAGTATCGATCGACATAAGTGAGGGTTGTGAGCAGGACTTGTGAGTTAGAGCGTGTTTTTTGAACTGCGGTTCGAGCAAACGATCGAAGCAGGACTTCATCGTCTTCTGGACATGGGATATGGTGTGTGATTGTATACACTACGACTTCTGTGCAAGTGGGGCCCCCAAGAAAAAACGTTTTAACTTTTCTTGGCGGTCACTGAAAGACGCTGCTTGTACCTGAGAGCGCATATGCTGCATCAACCGCGCCCATAACGCTGTCCAACAAGTTGGATATGTCCTTGGAGCTTTTAGTCGCCATGTTGATTTTGATGAATTTAGCGGAGCCTGTGTCAATCCCTGACTTTGAAGAACAATGCCCCTTTTTTTGCGCAGGAAGAACTTTTCAAAAAAGAGACAAGAAAATATACGCAGGTTCATTTTTTCAAACAAGAAAAAACTGTACTGCTTATTAGGAATGGGTGCTCGAAGCTTGATGGATACTCGAATGTTTGAATTGTGGGGATACCAAACCAACTTCTATTGTGCATTTGTTCCGCACCTGCGCATTGCCAGGTTTTTGCAAATGCTGGATTCACAGCTGCCGTTAAACGCTGTTGATGTGATGGATTCGGCAATCGTCTATGCTTGGTATTGTGGTTGCGTGGGCAGCCTCAAAGAGTGCGTGCAATGGCATGCCACAACCATTCCATTCTGCCCTCTCACGGAGACCAAAAGGACTTGGCACAAGCTTCAAGAAAACTGGGCCAATTGGTGCCGTCCGCGACTTCTTCGGTTGCGGGGAATTGTTTTGTCAATTTGTGTTTCATTGATTGTGTTGTTTCCCGCAGCACTTGATTGAAGACCTACGTATCAGCAGTGTGCGACATATAGAATCACACAGGCAATAAATAGAGACGTTACGAGAAACTGTTGTTGCGTCCACGTGAAATGCTGCGCTTAAATTCTTCATTTGATCCGAGACGGAGTCGCTTGTGGCAAGGGAAAACAACCCATGCCCGGCACATTCGGACTACTTCTCGGACACGGCTCTGCATGCGTTCAGCTGCTGTTGAAGTGCAGGCTCAAGAGGAGAAAGTGATAACGCGGTTGATCATCGGAAGACAATTTTGTCGGGGCTGTTCGGATTTTTCCGAGAAACTCCGGTTTTTAACTCTGAATTTTTTTCTTTCCTCGTTGCGACTCCCCACTTTTTGTGATAAAAAACAAAGAAGTGATAACTTGTCCAAGCGATCATTTCAGTTCAAGGTGAGCCTCTGCTTTCGAGAAACTTGGACGGAGACTCCGACGGGCGATGGGAGCAGTGTCGGTGTCGGGTGGAACTCGCTCGGGACGTTGAATGCCGAGTCGGGAGACCTGATGCCATCCGTGGATACGTCGTTTGAAGGGAGCTCTCAGGATCTGCGAAACAACTGTTTCTTACCGTTGCCACCTTCTCTCCTTCTCTCGCAAGGAATCACAGCAATGACCACAGAAGAAGAAGTGGAGGAACCTAAACCTCTCGCCAGTGAGTTGAAAAGAAAAAAATCAGATGCTGCGGAATCGTCTTTCTTTACTTCATCAATTAACTTCCGCCAACTTCAACCGCAGCCATGCAAATCGCCCCGCCTTCCGTCGTCGCCGACTTTGTTGCGGCCAGTCACGGAACCCGCGCAATCACAAAAGTACTTGTGGCCAACAACGGAATGGCCGCAGTCAAATGCATTCGCTCTGTGCGGCGATGGGCGTACGAGACGTTCGGAGACGAGCGCGCAATCACATTCACAGTCATGGCCACGCCCGAGGATCTGAAGGTGAATGCCGAGTACATCCGTATGGCGGACCAGTATGTCGAGGTGCCGGGCGGCACTGCCAACAACAACTACGCGAACGTCGATCTCATTGTCGATATTGCCCAACGCACACAAGTCCATGTACGTTTTTATGCGCTCTTTTATTCGAATTTTGCACCCCTGTTTTTATTTGGATTTTTATCTGACGCCTTTCACTTGTCCCTATTTCTTTTCACTCGCACTTTATCCAGGCGGTGTATGTCGGTTGGGGATTCGCCTCAGAAAACCCAATCCTAGCGGATAAACTTACTGCCATCAACATTGTCTTCATGGGCCCACCTGCTTCAGCAATGCGCTCCCTCGGAGACAAGATTGCCTCCACCATTGTCGCGCAACACGCTCAAGTTCCATGCGTTGACTGGTCGGGTGCTGGAATTACAGACGTTGAATTAGATGCAGACAACCATGTCTCCGTACCCCAAAAAGCATACCGCGCAGCAACAACCTTGGACGTTGAAGAAGGAATCTTGCATGCAACCAGAATCGGGTACCCAGTCATGGTCAAAGCTTCCGAAGGAGGAGGTGGAAAAGGAATCCGTCTTGTTGAGCATGAAAAGGAGTTTCGATCCTGTTTTGAGCAGGTTGCGCGCGAGATTCCAGGATCGCCCATTTTTATCATGAAAGTTGTGAGAAATGCAAGGCATTTGGAGGTGCAGCTGCTTGCGGATCAGTATGGAAATGCCATTGCGTTGTTTGGAAGAGACTGTTCAGTGCAGAGACGGCATCAAAAGATTTTGGAAGAGGCGCCCGTCACAGTGGCTGATGCCGTTGACATTGCTGCGATGGAAAAGGCCGCCGTTCGATTGGCGAAATTGGTCGGTTACGTGTCTGCAGGTGGGTGATCAGCATATAGTATGGTTCTTTTTTCAGATCGTTTAACCCTTGCTGTTTGGCGACCATATTAGGTACTGTTGAGTACTTGTATGAACCTGCGACAAAGGACTTTTACTTTCTTGAGTTGAACCCAAGGTTGCAAGTCGAGCACCCAACTACAGAAATGGTAAATTCGCCTCATTATCCCAACCTTGGCTCATCTAAAAACATGAACAGGTGTCTGGAGTAAATCTTCCTGCCGCCCAAATCCAAGTTGCAATGGGAATTCCTCTCAACTGCATCCGTGATATCCGAATTCTCTACGGTCTCACACCAAACGGCACCAATGAAATCGATTTCGACTTTTCCAAGCCAGAATCTTACCAAATCCAGCGTAAACCATCGCCAAAGGGCCACGTCATTGCTGCCCGTATTACTGCGGAAAATCCCGAAGCCGGGTTCAAGCCAAACTCAGGAAAAGTTCTTGAGCTCAACTTCAGATCCAACTCCAATGTCTGGGGTTACTTCAGTGTCAACTCCTCCGGTGGTGTTCACGAATATGCTGACTCACAGTTCGGCCACGTGTTTTCATATGGTGAAACAAGAAATGATGCGCGCAGGAACCTGATTATTGCGCTCAAGGAACTTTCGATTCGTGGAGATTTCCGCACAACCGTCGAGTTTCTTGTCAAGCTTCTCGAGGCCGAAATGTACCAGCAAAACACAATCACGACTGGTTGGCTTGACGGTCTGATTGCCAAAAAGGTTGAATCCGAGAAACCCGACATGCTTCTCGCTGCCATCGCAGGTGGTATTGCCAAAGCGTACGCCTTTACAAGTGGCAAGTTTGGCGAATACAAAAAAGCCTTTGACCGTGGTCAAATGCCTTCAAAACTTTTGCTCAGCACGACCTGCGCTGTTGACTTTATCCTGCAAGACGTTCGTTTCAAAATCAAGGCGATCATGACTGGCCCCAACACGATTGTGCTTTCAATCAATGGAAGCAGCGTGACTGTGGACTTTAAAGCACTTGCCGACGAAGGCTTACTGCTTTTGGTTGATGGTAAGACACATCTCGTTTACGCCAAAGAGGAGCCACAGGCATTGTACATGACGTTGGATGGAAAGAGTTGTTTGTTGGAGAAGGAGAATGATCCTACTCAGCTGCGATCACCAAGTCCTGGAAAGCTTGTCCGTTTTTTGATTGAAGATGGCGCGCACATTCAAGCGGGTGACGCATTCGCGGAAATTGAGGTGATTTGCTTTTTCTTTCCTCATATGAACATCTGAATTCTGACAGCCGTAACAATCAGGTCATGAAAATGTATATGCCATTGCTAGCTTCAGAGAGCGGAATCATTACCTTCACGAAGCCAGCCGGATCCGCGCTCTCAACTGGAGACGTTGTTGCTCGATTGGCATTGGATGATCCATCTCGTGTCAAAAGTGCTGCTATCTTTGAAGGAGAGTTTCCTCCACTTGGGTGAGTGGCGATTTGAATCCCAGACAAATTTTTGTGCGAGAAGCTTACAAACATGTTATTGTAGACCTCCACAATTCCATGGTGACAAGGCCCACCAGAAGCACAGACACATTCTTCAAGTGGTGGAGAATATTCTCGGCGGTTATGAAGCCACTGAGGAGATCTCAATCATCACTCGTCGCCTTGTTGACTCTCTCCGCGACCCGCAACTCCCCACCGAAGAAGCTCTTGAATTATTGTCATCTTTGACGGGTCGTATTCCCGCTGCTCTGTCCAACACACTTGTTGAAGAAATTGAAAAGGCACGCGTGCAGCAGCTGCCGTTCCCATCAGAGGCTGTCCTTCAAGCGATCGAGACGACTCGTACTTCCTTGAACGCAGAAGACGTTGCTCAGTTGGAAGACAGAATCAGCTCATTCCAACAGCTTGCGGTGGAGTACCTGGAAGGCCACAAGCAGCATGAACGCAAGACCATTGCGAACCTGATTCAAAAGTACCTCACAGTTGAAGAAACATTTTGCAAAAACGACTCTCACGAGGAAGACGTGATCGTTTATTTGCGCGAAGTTTTCAAGACCGAAGTCGACACTGCTGTCGGATACATTCTTGCCCACACGAAAGCTGCAGTGCGTGGAGAGTTGATCTTGAGTTTGTTGGACTTGGTCCGTCAGGACAATGAGGGAGAGCTCGGACGTGTCACCTTTATGCCAATTTGCGCAAAGTTGGCTGAACTTGCTGGTCCCGCGACGAGCAAGGTCTCCCTCAAGGGACGTGAGCTGCTCATGTACTACCAGCTTCCCACCTCCGAGGAAAGATACAATCAGATGCTACAGATTCTCTCGTCTGTGACTGTGGAGAAGAACGGAGTTGTTTCCTATGTCTACGCCCCGCTCACGACTTTGATCACGGCAAATTATGCCATTTTGGACATCTTACCTGCATTCTTCTACCATGAGAAAGCCGGCATTCGGGCAGCTGCTTTTTACACCTATGTGTTGCACACCTACCAAGCATACTCTGTCACATCTGTCAGGCATTTCGCTACGTTCAACCCTCAAATGTTCCAGTGGCAGTTTGTGCTGCGTCAGACGGGCGTCGCCACTTTTGATCACAATGCGGCAACAGCCGTCAGCCCAAGCAGCAGCCGAGTTGGCAGTTTCTCGGATTTGTCTTCAAACACTGATTTCAAAGGAACTCGAACGGGTCAAATTTGCGCATTTGCTAGTGTTGCGGACTTGGAGGCGAAACTCGCGACGGTTGTAGAGTCTCTCAATGACGGAGCTTCCACAGCAAGAAGCGATCGTATGCGCCGCAGCCCTGCTTCTGGAATCGTTAATGTACTGAATGTTGCCTTGAACCCAACTTCTGCGGAAGCAGGTTCTTTCTCAAGTGATGAAAAGGCGAACGCATACTTTGGTGATTTGGTCAAGTCAATTGGATCTCTCTTGCGGTCTCAGCGTGTTCGTCGTGTCACGTTTATGTTGATGCGGAAAAACGCATTCCCACGTTACTTTACCTTCAAGGAGCAGGCTGACTACGCCGAAGATGAGATTATTCGCCACATTGAGCCAGCCATGGCATACCAACTTGAGTTGCAGCGTTTGCAGTTGTACGATGTTAAGCCATGCTTCATTGACAACCGTCGTCTCCAAATCTACCACGCTGTCGGCAAAAGTAACCCCGCTGACTCTCGCTTCTTTGTTCGTGCGATTGTGTACCCTGGCTTCAAAATGTCTGGCGAGCATTCGACTCACGAGTTTCTTGTTTCGGAAGGACTGCGTATTCTGACGGACATTCTGGACGCATTGGACATTGTCTCCTCGAAATACCCAAACACGGACTGTAACCACATTTTCATCAACTTTATCCCAACCTTCCAATTGGATATGAGTGTCATTCGCTCCTCTTTGAAGGACTTGGTCGACAGAAACAAGCGCCGTCTGTGGAAGAGCCGTGTGAACGCTGCTGAAGTCCGCTTCATCCGTCAGACTGGTGGAGGCAGCGCGAAACCAATTCGTTACTGCCTTTCAAGTGACTCTGGATTCGTGGTACGCCTCGAAGAATACCAAGAAATCCGTGATGCCACTGGTGTGCAGCGCCTCATGTCGCTCACTTCACCTCCAGGTTCGCTGCACCAGCACCCTGTTGCATCGTACCACCCGTTGAAAGAGAATATCCAACCCAAGCGATCGAAAGCGCATCTCCTCAACACAACGTACGTGTACGATTTCCCAGAACTTTTCAAGCGTGCCATTGAGAAGCAGTGGGTATTATTCCATGACGGGGATGTTGGTTCCTTGGCCAACCATAACATTATGAACTTGAAGGAGCTTGTTTTGAACAAGCAAGGTGGCTTGGAAGAGTCTGACAGGGCACCCGGATCCAACACGATTGGAATGGTTGCATGGCGAATGGACCTGTTTACGCCAGAATACCCTGAGGGACGGTCGATTGTTGTGATTGCCAATGACATAACTTTCCACATTGGATCATTCGGGACTGTTGAAGATGAGCTGTTTTTCAAGGCGTCTGAGTATGCTCGTCACCGAGGTCTGTTTTCTGAATAATTGGTGTAGTGATTTTTCTTTTTTGTTAACTTGATCTGTATTACAGGAATTCCACGAATCTACATCAGTGCAAACTCCGGTGCACGCATTGGACTGGCTGAAGAAGTTATTAGCCGCTTCAATGTTGCTTGGATTGACCCAGCAAACCCCGTTAAAGGCTTCAAGTACCTGTACCTGAATGCGGAAGGTCATGATGCACTTGTCCGCTCAGCCAAGACACCTTCAGTTACTGTTGAAGCGATCGAAGATGACGGCGAAGTGCGCTACAAGATCCTTGATATTCTGGGCAAGCAGCACGGCCTCGGAGTTGAGAATCTTCAAGGATCCGGAAAAATTGCTGGAGAAACCAGTCGCGCTTACAACGAAATCTTCACTCTCACCCTTGTGACCTGCAGATCTGTTGGAATTGGTGCATACTTGGTTCGACTGGGACAACGTGCTATCCAGGTTCAATACACGCCCATCATTTTGACGGGTGCGGGTGCTTTGAACAAGGTTTTGGGCCGAGAAGTTTACACGAGTAACTTGCAGCTGGGTGGTACGCAGATTATGTTCAAAAACGGTGTTTCCCACTTGGTTGCCGAAGATGACATGGCTGGTGTCCAGCAGATTTTGAACTGGCTGAGTTACGTGCCCAAGTGCAAAGACGCTCCTCTTCCTGTCTTGCCTGCATCTGATTCTGTTGACCGTTACGTGGATGCTGAAATTCCTGAATCTGGACCATACGATCCACGGAATCTTTTGGCCGGTTATACGAACGAGGACAAGGAGTTCATTTCTGGATTCTTTGACCGTGACTCTTTCAGTGAAACACTGGCTGGTTGGGCGCAAGGTGTCGTTGTTGGACGGGCAAGATTGGGTGGTATTCCCATGGGAGTGATTGCAGTTGAAACGCGTGCCACGAAAGTGGTTGTGGCCGCTGACCCTGCGAGTGAAACTTCCACTGAGGAGACAGTGACGGAAGCCGGACAAGTATGGTACCCGAACTCTGCATTCAAGACTGCCCAAGCCATCAACGACTTCAACAATGGTGAACAGCTGCCCCTCATTATCTTTGCAAACTGGCGTGGTTTCTCTGGTGGTCAAAGCGATATGTACAAGGAAGTTCTCAAGTACGGTGCATACATTGTTGACGCACTTCGTGACTACAAGCAGCCTATTTTCATTTATGTGATTGGAGAGTTGCGTGGAGGTGCTTGGGTGGTGCTGGACCCGACTATTAACCCGGAAATGATGGAGATGTACGCAGAAGAAAACTCTCGCGGAGGAGTTTTGGAACCCGAAGGAATCGTTGAAATCAAGTTCCGTAAGCCACAGCTTCTTGCTGCAATGGAGCGTTTGGACCCCACATACAAATCGTTGAAAGACCAACTTCGCGACCCATCCTTGGACGCAGATTTGAAATCCAAGGTCCAAGCGCAATTTACCCAACGCGAACGCCAACTTTTGCCCGTGTTCCATCAAATCTCTGTACAGTTTGCTGATTTGCATGACCGTCCTGGGCGAATGCTTGCCAAGGGAGCAGTGAATGCCGTCGTTCCCTTCCGCGAATCACGCACATTCTTTTACTGGAGACTGCTCCGCCGCATTTCTGAAGATTCTATCATCAAGGAGATTCGAACCGCAGACTCGACGCTTGATCGTGCAGGCGCAATAACCCTGCTGCAGAAATGGTACAGCGACGATCAGCATGTTGACACGAAAGGCCGCATTATGGACTTGGGTGATGACGACGGAAACGACCACGCAGGAAGCGAACGTGAAGGAGACATTGAACTTGTGCGATGGATGAATGTTCGTCGGACACGGATTAATGAACACATTGGACAGTTGAAGTCGAATAGCGTGAAAGTCGCGTTGGAAGAGCTTGTGAAGAAGGATCCACAGGCTGCTTTGGACGGGTTTTTGGCAGCATCCAATTCGTTGGATGCAACAATTCGGAAACGGCTGTTGGATGCTCTAGTTGGTTGATGGGTCCCATGAAACATTTTTTTTTTGCAGATGTGTTGCGGAACTGGAAAGATACTTGAATAAATATTGTTTTTAAGATTGAAACGAACTAGTATTGTCAATGAGAAAAAAGGTGAAGTGGTTTAATTTCCGCCCTTTATTCACCTTTGCTTCCATTGCTGTTTTCTTGCAGCCGAAGCAAGCAAGAAGGGCGTCGACGAATTCTTTGAATTTATGGAAGCAATGTGGGGAGAATGCGTCAATAGCTGCAAACTGTTGGATGCGGGCAATGGAGCATCCTGCGAGAAACGCGGGTCATTAGTCGATGGGATGCAATCGCTGCAAGTTTGAGCCTTATTGGCCTCCAACCACGATCATGCACAACATGAACAATCATTGTGGAGACCGCGCCATTATCACAAAATTGGTCATTGACAGAAGGAAATATGATCAAACAGTGGGTATGCATTCAACGAAGAAGCAGATCTGAATTTACAAGCGTGGAAAATCAGTTAGGATCGTTGAACCCTCTCAATAAAGTACAAGTATTGTTTGGACGCGACTGTAGTTTTATTCCGAATGAGCTGACACGCTCGCAAAGGAATTAAAGACGATCCAAGCCAAAGAACACGGCCAAGCCAACTCCCACCAGACCCAACAATCCCATTACCCCTCCACCCAGCAGCAGCTTCCTATGCAGACTCCACCGATTCGCACCATTCAGTCATTCCGGGGATCCCGTTCCGTTTGTTTTTTTGGACTTGTTGTTGGTCCGTTCTTGCCATTGGTGTTTTTGTTGTGTTTTCCGTTGCACGTGACCGCGGCGGATGGTGTTGTTGGTTGTTGCGTTTGACGCATTATTTGTTTGAGGTGGTCATGCATGGAGTGGTCCCTGAACGGGCAAACAAGGGCGAGGAACTTTCATCATTTGGGTACCACTTTTGAGGACGTGCTGCATCAGACACGCTTGCCACTCTACGGACGGGATTGCGGAGGGCAAAAAAATGGGGAAAACCGGGGATCGCGGCATGATTCAAGAATCAAGCGGCAGGGGAGGGGGACTCCTCATCCGAGATGATCGAGCCGATAATACATATATATGGCAGCCGCGGCGAAGCAGCTTCCATTTTGGAAGTATGAGTTTGTGGGGTGGAGTTATTGTGAATACAAAGCGAGAGCGGATGGCTTCCTTTTATGCGTTTTTTGTTTGGGATTGTCAGGCGCCTCCCTAACGCACCAATCAGAATGCACGAGATGACTGCGCAAGGCCTTGCGGCTACTGCGGTTGAGGTACGACGCTGAGACTTACACGCGACGTTGCGGATGGGTCCCTCGCATGCTGATCGTCGAGAGCCACGCGTGACATTTCCCTGCATGCATGCGAGACAGTGGTGCAAACATTTGGACTCGAGAGTCACGTGACTTCCTTGGCTGTTAAATTTTAAAGTGTGGGGTATATTCCAATTAATATTTATACTTATCTTAAGGAAACATTTGATGCTGAAGACATGGATGAATTCGCACGGTATACGAAAGGCCCAATAAAGGGTGTTGGAGTTGACGAGAGAGAGAGTTGCAGATGTTTGCGAGTGATTGTGGCAAGCAGGTATGCATTCCAGTCTGTTTAAAGCTATGACAACAGTCTCAAAATCGATGCTGCCTGGATCTCACTCGAAAGTCGTGCGCATTGAATACGTCGTCGCGGAACGGCGGTTTTGGAATCATTGGAAGTCCGTCCGCAAGAGGTTTTGCGGAACTTCATGGCTTCATTGTGAAGGTATTTAACAGCAGAGAACTGGCCAGCGTTCTCAGCTGCGTTCGTTCTGTGACGAAAGAAAGGACGCCAAGATCAGAGTACGCGTCTGTATTTATTTTATTGGCATGACTTCTTTCAACTCCCGGGAAGTTGTTTGAAACGTCCAGCTGTGATAAGAAGAAGCGTGGCAGAGTTTCGAGTGACGGGGTCAATTGCGTTGTTGCTCCTGTTGTACGGTCCGTTATCTGCTCATATCTTCGGCGCAAAGGCAAGCACGTGCTATTTCATTCCATTTATCTGTCATATTCCAGGCGCTTTCCCGCTAGACAGAGTGGCAATTATAAAGTTTTAATGTGTTAATGTGCGCTTTGTTTTGGTTTCAATCTTCAACCCGTCCCAATCAAAAATAAGGTGAGCACACAACCCAAACACTATCCCCCCACAACCGACCACCCACTCTCTCAGCCGCAAGCATATGTATCAACAATGAAGCAAAAGTAGCTATGGTTTGTTTAGAGCTTGTTTGCCTTCAGGGCAGCCTTACGCAGCTGAGCGAACTGCTTTCCAACAATAGCTCTCTTCTGCTTTCTGGCAACCATGAGCTTGAATCTGTCAAAGTCAGACAGGTTCTGTCTGGCAGTGCGGACGGCAAGCTTCTTGGCCCAGGCAGTCTTGGCCCAGAGACCGGCAAGGTCCTGCTTCTCAAGAGCCTTCTTGACGGACACAGTTCCGGCGGTACGTGGAACCTTGACGACAATATCCGTAAGAGAGAGACGCTTGAAGGAGAGAACCTGACGGGTGACTCCAGTGGTTGGGCCATCAACAAGGGCCTGAAAGTGGGCGTCGCAGTGTTGAGTTTTTGATGTTTGTCAAGAATATCGAAAACGGTTCGTCGTTACTCACTCTGGCGTGGTCCACAATGTCGACAATCACGGCGAGCTTTCCGGCATCTGGGCCGTAGTTGACGAGGACAACGCGACCAACTTCGACAAAGCGGTTGAAGACCTGCAATACGTTTGTGAGTCATAGATTTGGAGCTCGAGCTGCGGAAAGGATTCGTTGAAGATGATCGCCGACGTATTATGCGCATACATATCGTGAGACACATAGTCCTGACGTATGCATTGATATACAGTCTCCTTCCTCGTATCATCCACATCCATCAATTCCTCCTCATCCTTCCATTCCAGCGGCATCTCTTTCGGCAGCGGTCCGATACATCATTCGTCCATTCGGATTGTGTGGTTTTTCTGCATGTTCGATGGCGTGGTGTGTGCTGATGGATGGTGGTTCGGGGAGGCGACATGTACCATTTGTGTTTTATAAAGGAATTGTGCACACAGTACCAAGAATGACACCAACACCACCCCAACAATCGGACACGTCCAGAAAGAACACTGCTCCGAAATCGCGCTTCATTTGGACTCATTATGTTTCCACCCTTGCTCAGGTTGTGTCCCATTGAGAGCTTAAGTGGAATCAGGCTTTCGAGGTTGGGCAACATCACCCGAAACTATGTTTTTATATCCTGCTGGCTTTGTATACGATTGCTTTTCTCAAGAGTTCTTCCTTATCCCCTATGAAGCGCACTCATCTTGTTGTAAATATTTCTTGCTTTCTGTCACAGTCTGGAATATTCAAAACTGCGGGTTGTCTTCCCAGCTGCGGAGACGGCCCGCAACCACTGAAAGTCATGCTCCAGAATTAACTGGGCAGCGTTAGGAAAGAAGTGACTTTTTCACGCGAAACTCGCTGTATTCAAAAAAAAAGTACGGAATGCAAACATATCTGGATGGTGGAAGTGGCTTACATTGATGGTTCAATGACACAATTGGGGATGAAGCAAGCTGGCTTGCATCAATGGCGCATGACTGCTTTGAAAGCTTGGCCGCACCACTGGCCAGCCGGCAGTCGAGGTAAAATCTACGCACTGCGGCGATAATGAATCCCATCATCGCCTCTTTAAGCATGCGCAGTCAGCCGCAGACACTGAGAAATACTGTGATGCATCTTGGGAGTGTCTTTGTCAGCGCCCTTGCTGACAAAACGCACTGGCAGGGTTGGGGTTGTTGAGGAAGAGCTGTTTGTCCGTTTAGACTATTCATTCGGCGTGAGGTGATGCGTATCCTTCGCTGCAGTGAGGCAGTGGAAGGCTGACAATTGCTGCTAACAAGGCATGCACGCATTCAATTGAATTTTCGTGTGATTGACTGGGATGGATGGGACCAACAAGCGGACAGACAAGCGCGTGACACTGCTCTGGCGAGCACGCGTCTCCCCATCAGCGGCGGCAGCGGCAGTGTCAGCAGTTGGTTCTTGTTTGCAGCGTTGCGGCGACGGACTTGGCAGGCTAAAATGTAAATTTTACGTTATAAACATTTTCAAATCTGTCTTTTTTGTTTCAATCAGCAACAGTGAAACTGAGACAGAAATGAACGTGAAACGGCACAGCAGTGACTGGGCTGACAGCGAGGTCGGATCCATCAACCTCGGCACTGTCGACAACGGCAGCAAGTTCCCTCAGCACTACGACCCCGATTCCAAGGGTCTTCAATCCCACTCCAGATCCACCTTCAATGTCGCAACGCCAAGCGGCTCCTACGCCAATCTCATCGCCCATAACGGGGACGCTGACGGTCCTAGAACAAACCTGGGCAACACATCAGTGGTGATGGCCGTGCTGAGCGAGGCCTGGCTCTTCAACATGGCTGTCATTCTTGGTGGTACCTATCTCAAGGCATTCCGATTTGGCGAAATTCAAGGGTACCAGGACTATGAACTATGGAATGTGGCCTGCTGGTGGAAGCTTGGTAAGCGATGATTACCTTTTGATGCCACCTTGATCGCCACACCAACCCAACCCCCTCCTTGCTCCGCAGGACTGCTCATGCCCCTACCTTACACGCTCATCTGCTTCTTTGGCATCGCATTGCCGTTCCGGACACCAAAGCTGCTCAATTTCGAAAACGTGAAGAAACGGAGACTGGACAATTTGTACATTCTGACTGTGACAAAGGGAGACAACCGTGAGGTGGGTGCACACTCTATCCTTCCGGCTTACCGTTACTGCTTTGAGTGGTCATGTTCTGGTTTTGAGTGTGCGGCAGATGAGCAATCAAATCAATCCATCACCACAATTTTGATCAACTTGCAACCGCATTCTTATGTCACTTCTTTCCACAGGCTGTTCACCGTGCGTGGAATGCTCACAAACATCTCGAACGCATGCATCCCGCTGTTCGTGTACACGTTCTCACTGACGAGCCGTACTTCTTTGACGGAATCAACTGCTACACATGCCCAAAAAGCTTTTCAACAGCCCACTCGAAATACAAGGCGCGCGCTCTGGAGTGGTACCGCCAAACAATGCGATTCACCGAGTTTGATTGGGTCTTGCATCTGGACGAAGAAAGTGTCATTGACGATGAAAGTGTGAAGCGAATCATTGACTTTATTCACTATGAGAAAGAGTTTCATTTCGGGCAAGGAATTATTCTGTACAATCAGTACAAGTACTGGAGTAACTGGTTCTTCACGGTTGCCGATGCTCTGCGGGTTGGAGATGATATCTCTCGTTTTGCCTTGCAGTTGAGTGGACCATATTTTTTTTCTTCCCCCTCTTCTCCGCTGTGTCTGTCGTTTCTTGCGCTGACACGAAGCATCTCGCAGATACACATATTTCCACCGCCCAATCTTTGGTGCTCACGGCTCATTTCTTCTCAACAATGGTCTCGTTGAAAATGCCGTCACTTGGGATCTCGGCTCCCTCACGGAGGACTACCAGTTTGCAATGAAAGCATGGGACTTTGGCTTCCGATGTGGAAAAATTTGCGGAATCATCCGGGAACAGTCACCTCTCGACTTGGTTGGTTTCATGAAGCAACGCCGCAGATGGTACGTCGGTGTTCGTCGCCTGCCTATGCTGCTCCCGAAAATCTGGACCTTCTTTTGGTCTCTGGGGCTTCTCAGTCTTGCCAGTTTTGTCACGAGTTTGATTCTCGGGTTCAAGTTCAAAATGGGAACGCCAAGGTGGATGGGCGCGTTGACGGATTTCAACTTTGTCACGTTCTTGTACCTGTACATTGTGGGAGTCTTTTTGCAGGATTTGGACAAGAGGGTGAACCCATTTTTGATGCTGGCTCGATTGATTATTACGGTGCCTTTGACGATTGTGGCGTCGTTTTTGGAAGGTGAGATCAGTTGCCGACAACAAACGCTTTTCATCTCCGTACTCACTCCGTGTTTCTCAGGTGCCTCCGTGTTCTACGGCATCATTCTCCCACCATCTGACTTTGATGTTATCAAGAAGTAAAAAGAAAAGGAAGCATCGGGAAACAAACCGTTCCTTTGCTCATGCAGTTGATCGTTATTTCAAGTCTCCTGCTTTGGCCCTTTTTGTACAGCAACTTTTTCAACTCAGTCTTTTGTTTCCCAGCCTGAATTCTCGCTTCTTTGTTACCTTTTTCTTTCGGGTTGTTAGAGGGGCTGCTTAGTTTGATATTGAGCTTTTCCGGTCGAAATATTCTTCAAAATACGTCAAAAACAAGATGAAGCAATGATTTTGATAAAAAATATCGTGCATAAAAATGAACTTTAATTTCTTGATCATTGAGCAGGTTTACCAGGATGTCTACTGTGAAGGGAAAAACAAAAGAGGCGGCTGAAGGGAAATGTTTTTCGTTTGTCATTTTTTGATCACATCAAAGTCCGCCTGTCCGATTTTGTCAGCAACCCATCTCACAACAACAGCAACAAAGTAAGGACTCACAGGTGGAAACAGAATCCCATACAACACAGAGCCGCCTTCCAGAAACGACGCCACAATCGTCAACGGAACCGTGATAACCAAACGCGCCAGCATCAAAAGCGGATTCACCCGCTTATCCAAATCTTGCAAGAATATACCAATCAGGTACAAGTACAAGAACGTGGCAAAGTTGAAATCCGTCAGCAATGCCATCCAATACGGCGTCCCAATATGAAATCGAAACCCAAGAATGGTGGACGTGATGAAACTGGCTAAACTTAAAAGTCCCAACGTCCAAAAGAAGGTCCAGATTTTCGGAAGCAGCATAGGCAGGCGACGAACACCGACGTACCATCTGCGGCGTTGCTTCATGAAACCAACCAAGTCGAGAGGTGACTGTTCCCGGATGATTCCGCATATTTTTCCGCATCGGAAACCGTGGTCCCATGCTTTCATTGCAAACTGGTAGTCCTCAGTGAGGGAACCGAGGTCCCAAGTGACGGCATTTTCGACAAGGCCATTGGTTAATAGAAATGACCCATGGGCCCCAAAGACTGGCCGATGAAAGTAGCCGTACCTGTAATATATGCATCAGTTTGTGGGAAATTCCAATAGTTGAAGCAAATTCAAGACAAGCTTACTGCAGTGCAAAGCGCGAAACATCATCCCCAACTCGCAGGGCGTCGGCAACAGTGAAGAACCAGTTGCTCCAGTATTTATACTGGTTATACAAAATGATGCCCTGTCCAAAGTGGAATTCCTTTTCATGCTGGATAAAGTCAATGACGCGTTGGACGCTTTCATCATCAATCACACTTTCTTCATCCAGATGCAGAACCCAGTCGTACTCGCTGAAACGCATGGTCTGGCGGTACCATTCCAATGCGCGCGCCTTGTATTTCGAGTGTGTGGTGCTAAAGTTTTTGGGACATGTGTAGCAGTTGATGCCTTCGAAAAAGTATGGCTCGTCAGTGAGGACATGAACGCGGACTGCGGGATGCATGTGCTCGAGATGTTTGTGAGCATTCCATGCTCGTTGAACCGCCTGTGTAGTTTCACGAGATTTCAAAGGTGTTAGTGCATCGGTATGTCTGCTTTTTCTCCATGAGATTTGTCACCTCTCTGTTGTCTCCCTTGGTAACAGTGAGGATGTATAGGTTATCCAGCCTGCGCTTTTTCATGCTGTCATACTTTGCTGGATTCGGTGTTTTGAAGGGAAGAGCAATCCCGATGAAGCAGATGAGCGTGTACGGCAGCGGCATGAGAAGACCTGTCAGTTGGGTGTGATATTGGGTGTTGTCAACATAAAATGACTGATTGACATGTGACCCCGCCTCAAAGTTGGCAAACATACCCAGCTTCCACCAACAGCTGTCGTTCCACAGCACCCACTCATATCCTTGCACAGGTCCCATCACAAAGCACTTGAGGTACGTGAGGCCAAGGATGGCCGCAATGTTGAAAACCCACAGGTGCCCGAGAATCGCCATCACCCACCAAGTGTTGCCGAGGTTGGTTCGGGCATCATCCGGCGTAGCATCCGCGAGCGACTTCTTGAGATCTGGTTTGGTAGCTGTGTCCGTGGCAAAGTCCACGTACGCTTCGCTGGGCGTGACTGCAACAGAGTCCCGCATGTTTGCAACCCTCGCCGACATGAGAGTCATGTTTGAAATTTTTATCATGTGTACCGCAGAAAGGGAGGCCACAATTTTTACTGTTTCAAAACACCGAAATTGTTTTTTGTTTTCTTTTTTTGGAGAATCGAAATTGGTCCTCGGGTGCGTAAGCGGACTTACGACGGACTTTCAGAATGGGCGGACTTGCAGAAGTGCGACGGACTTGGTTCAGAATATCAAGGCCGTGTTTCCCGTTTCGCATTTGGTAGCAGCATTGGTAGCTGTGCTGGTAGTGGCAGCGCGTTTCAAAGGGAGCTCCGTGTCCCAAGACTCAGCGCAAACTGTCTGGTGCTCTTGGCGCATTCTTTTTATTGTTTATTTCTCTTTCTGACAGCAAATCCTTTGTCAGGGGATCCCGGTCACACACTCACGATCCATTCATTGCTTCTGGGATCGTCTTGCTCTAAATCAGATACATGCTATCCATTAGAACGCAGGTGTAAACTTAGTAATTTCTGTCCCAGCAAGTTCGGCGAGAGAATTCAACGGGAGAGAGAGTGGGTATTCAGCAGATGATACGCGCAGTGCCAGTGAAAGTCTACATATTTGCATTGAGTTTAAACTCCACATTTTAACTGCATGAGAGTTGAATGTGGTTGCCAGTGACAATCAATTCCACGCAATTTACAAACAAAATGGAATTTCGGCGTGTCAAGTTTACAGTTTCAGATCCATATCTACCAAGCTGAACAAAATTGGTAGAAACCAAAGAGGATGTCAACTAGTTTGGGAGCTCCCATGGTGGTGACCATATTCCTATCCGCCATGGCTTTCGAAAACGCTGCAAAGGGCCTCGTTCTCAGCCTCAACAAGTTCCATCAATCCAGCACCACCATACCAGCAATCATGATCATAACCAATGTTTTGGCATTGTTTTTTGGACCCATCTACATCTGGACGGCACTTGCCACCACTCGTTGCCAGGAATCATGGTTCTTGGCCAAAGTCGTCATGCATCTTTTCTTCACTTCATTCGCAGCCTTTCTCCTGTACAAGACTTGGATTATTTCACAAAGACGAACTGCTGTTGCTGCTGGCGCAACTGCCCTGCTACTTCACCGAACCACATGGACAATTCTAGACTGGGTCAGTTCCAAAGCTGTAGCAACGCCTTCAAGTTGCTTCTACATGCAAGACAAGACTTCCATCGTCGGAATCGCAACTGCAGGAATTTTGGTAGACCTGTTCTGCACAGGATGCACGATATGGAGCGCCATTCGTGATGTAGACCCGCACGCGGCAGCAGAGATGCCCACTTCGAAACTGAAACAAATCTACAAAGTGCTGATCGCCGACAATGTGTTTCGAACTTTTCTCATCCTTGCTTGCAATTCGTTCACGCTGACTTACTGCGCCTTGTCCACGTTGGAAGTTACGGCTGGGAATCCTCGGCTGGTGCTTCTCATTCCCGCCTTGACCAATTTTGTGTATACTCAGGCATTGAACGCGGAATTTCATTGGATCAATGTTCGCCAAGACATTTTGAAAGCGGACAACGAGTTTAACGAGCAGAAGGTGATTCTGCAGCCGATGCATTCCGTCTGAGCGTGGGGAGTTTGTTTAAAACTGTTGAATAATAAATACTACATCACTTGTGAATCCAGCGTTTGGAACAAGACTTGGTTATCACCACTGGAAGATAATGTAGGTTCGCACTCCAACAGAAGCAGCAGCAGCATACGCTTTGGTAAAATACTTTTTATTCACGAATGCGCGTCACTGTTGCCAACAGTCTTGAAAGAATCTATTAAAAACATCACTTGTCATTGTCCTTGTTTTTCTCCCAGGGGCTAGAATTCTCCTTGTTTTAATTCGCCACAAAACACTTGTTCCTTTTCGCAAGTGGTCGCGCTGGATCCACAACTTTCGGCCATACAACCGCCGCACCCAACGGAACGACAAACTGATTTGATTCTAGTTCGGCCGGTTTATCCGCCACGGATGTGGAACCTGCCCCGGGTTTTGCCGAGGCTGTGGTGCTCGTCCGTGAGAGGGTGCTAGATGTGGATGTCGACGTTGACGATGAACGCGACGTGCTCGATGTCGCAGTGGATGCTACTGTGGAAGCATTGTCGCTGGTGGATGTTGCTGCTGATGATTGTTGAATACGTGCGGAAACTGAAGATGGCGGTGCAGCGCCCGGAGCAGGCGATGGAGATGCGTCTGGAATTGGAGAAGGTCGATCGGGTGACGGCGCTGGAGCTGGGCTTGGCTGCTGTTGCGGCGAGGGCGCAGGCCGATTTTGCGGTTCTGGTGAGGGGGATTGAGGAGGGGGTGGTGGTGGTTGTGGTGACGGTGATGGTGGCGGAGGCGGAGGAGGAGGTGGTGGTGGCGGTGGACTTGGGGATGGTTCCGGAGAGGGTTGCGGGGGAGGATTCGGGGGCGGTGCCGGTTGCTGGCCACCGCCGCCACCGCCGCCGCCACAATAACTCCAACTCGCTTCAAATCTGAAGCATTTCAGGGTCAGCAAATTAACAACAGCTGCAGTCGACACAGGAACAGTCGAACCTTCCCACAGACAACGGTTGAAACGCTTGGAAAATAGGCGGCGTCACATCGACATCTCCCGCTGAACAGCCAGCACATCGGTCCGCAACAATTGCTGAGGATGCTTGGTCAGCCTTGCTTCATCCCCAGAGAAGGAAAGGAGCATACCTTGAACAGTCTTTCCGCCGGAACTGATGCAAATCGTTCGTCCGCACATGTCCAGCGAGTATTCCACGGCATTCTGGAGGAAAACACAGCATTCACTTTCCCATCTCCACTTCTCAATAACGAAGGCTGCTTCACCATTGCCGCCACGTTGTCGCCGTCAAAGAGAGCATTCCCGCAAGACCCGAGACCGCCCCCTGGGTTGTAGTAGGTCATGGAGCCGCCGAGGGCCTGCGCCCACAGCTGCATCAGCACAAGATATCGTCTCATTGGATTCGTTTGTTGAATTTTTTTCCTTTTTTTTTCTATTTTTCCCGGTGATGATGAGTAATTTTTTATATTCTTCATTGCCAAGCACGACGGCCTTGGATGCTTCAAACAAACCAACAACAACGACACCGACACCACCACCACATGCATACACCGCGAATTACGAACTATGCTCCAACAGTATAAAAGAATGGACTAGTGCTCAAAACAAAGAAAGACACGAAAAACTGCCAACGAGAAAGCCTCGCGACAGATTTTGCTGAAAACAAACCCCTTTTTCCTCCCTCTTTCCTCATCTCTTTCCACCCTTCTTTGGCCGTGGCACAGGCGCAGATTCTCCGGCAACAGCTGCCCTCAAATACGTTGCAATCGCGCACATCAAACAAAGTGCCCCAGTCTGTCCTGGGCACTGAAGCAGGGCCGGCGCCAATGCTAAAGTGTAGATTCCGATTCGTGGGTAGTAGTTTGTATACGCCACTCCCAGTTTATGGATGCCGGGAAACGGGTATTCGATTGCCATGATCAATGCACCAAAGAACCTGTTGATGTTTTTTTGACGCCATTTAGTTCCTTTCAGAAGAAGCAATGCACAAAGTTTTTCTTGTTACATTTGCAAGATTCCTGCGACGAGTGCCGTTGGGTTGTTTGGCAGTTTTGTATAGAAAGTGATGGTGAGGATTCCGCCGCAAAGAATAACTGATCATGACAGCAACGGTGTGGAATATGAAACAGGCGTATCCAAGTAATGGAGAGAGATGTTGCTTTGGTTTAGTGAGGTGGGTGGGGGCGAATCAAGTTCCAGTTACTCACAGAAGCCAGCGACATACGACTGCTGGTTCGCCCAGCCCGTCCAAGTGTATTTGGGTCCCAGGGGGGGCAAGCCAGGCTCCTTTTCTTTCTTGCTCATCTGTGCGTAGTTGGATGGTAGTTTTGGGATAATGAAAATAGAAACGGGGAGTGGGGGAATTTGTTGATGAATGAAAAGTGTCCGTATATTTAGAAAAACTTCATAATGACTTTCGAGGACCTGCACTCACTGTTTGCGTCACTCCCATGACAGATGAGCAATCGGAGCGATGATGTTACACTGGGCGTCCGTCGTGGACCGCTGGACTTTGCAGATGAAGATGCAGCACTCGCATCCAAAGCAATTGGTTCTGTTCATTACTGTATTACGTCTTGAAAGAATGGCAGGAGGTTAAGGATTGCTGGTTGTGTGCGCTCATGAGTCCGAGAACAGAACGCTGAATGAGAAAGTAAAAGCATTTCTTGGCACAATTAACACGGTAAATAAACGCGCCGCTCTCTGAAGATACCGAAGGAGACAATAAAAAACTGCTCTCTATTTCAGAGCGCCGTCTGTTTTTCCGTACTTGCGGGCAAATACATCCCATGAAGGGGATCCTTATTTCCAAGCGATACTCCAAGCGAGCCAGAGGAAGTAAGACTCGCAAGCAACAGATGCAGGGATCTGGTTGGGTTGTCTCTCGCCCCTTGCTCCTGTTGCGGAGGATGGCCAATCCAATTTTCAAACGGTTTACCGAATAAAACAAGCACCGGGAATAAAGAGCGGCCAATGCAACCCCCAACTCGCAAACAGAAGACATGTCAAAGAAACCATTTATTGATGCGTGCGTCTCTTTTGCAAACAGCAAAAACACTCCAAGAACCGCGAGGAGCACTTCGAATCAACAGCAGCAGTCAAGGCAGCACCAGCAGATATCGTCAATCACACAGCAGAAGCAGATTGTCGCCAGGCATCCGAGGCACATGCCGCGGTCTTTTTGTGGTGGTGGGGCTTGTTGTTGCACGTAAATGACCTGTGGCTGTTGGCCTTGGGGTGGGTACCTGGTTCGAATTTGACACGTCAGATGTATGAGAAGGAGGGAAACGGTTGCTCTGTTGTGTACATTTGAGGTTGGCCGCCTGTGTGATACTGTTGGGGCGGGTCATCAGTGTGTCAATTTGGATTCTAATATGAAGGGGCAGGAGAGACACACCTGGGGCTGTCCTTGTGGCTGTTGGCTGTACTGTTTACGCATGGCGCATGTGGTGGGGGTGCGAGGATGTTTAGTCGAAGCTGCTGGCGTGAAGGCGAAGGAGGAGTCGAACTTGCCATTCGCTTTTTTGGCTGGTTTAGTTGAATCTGATTGGGAGACACGAAATGTAAATTTATTTCGTTTAAAAAAGAGTGGTGTGTAGCGGACATGTGTTTCGTGGGGCCCTTATTCAAGAGAGCGTGTCTGGCAGGTGCTACTTCCAAGCACATACGAAGTTGCTTTACTGCCACACAAAACATGATCTGGAGCACTGTAAACTCCGCTACCTGTGCACACAAAAACCGACAAACGGTGATGCATTTGTGCAAGGGAAATGCAATGTTACTAATTCATAATAATTCGCTCTATTTAGTTTCAATTTTACTGCGGCAAACTTGTACACGCAAGGTAGCAAAAGAGAAAAGATAACTATATAACCAGAACTGGCATAAAAGAAGGGAAGACAAAACGACGTTTTCTAAAGGAGTAGTTCCTTCACACGTCTGTTGCGTGCACGAAGATTCCTGCGTGCCTTGTCTTTCACACGGCGGTCGTTGTAGTACGGCTTGGACTCGGCATTGGATGCAATCACCCGTCTCACACGAACTTTTCCTCCTCTTCGTTCAGACTCTAACCAAATTTCCTGCGAAAGAGAAGAGGGTAAGAAAAAACTTGGATTTCTGGAAAAACAGCACAAGCATTTTGACTCACAAAATAACTCCAAGCCATATCGGTGCCGGTATTCGAAGCTGCACTCGAAGCTGCATCCACAGCAGCAGGTGCAGCTCGCACAGTCGCAGCTCTGGATATCACTGTATTTCTACGGGCCAAGCCAGTAACCTTGCGAGATGCATTGGCAGTTTCCTTGGGCTCAAACAACTTGCCCGCAGAAAACCGTTCCACACCAATACGCGTTTCAGGTGTCACCAGCTGCAAACGCGCTTCAAACTTTTTCTTTTCCCTCTCGAGACGCAAACGCTCTACGACGTTTCCTTGTTTGTTTCCTTCTTTGCGAATCATGTCAAGATCCTTCTCGACTTTGCCCAGCTTTCGCTTCATTGCCTTGTACTCGGCGGCTTCGCTTGGGTATTCGCTTCCTGCGATTTTACGCCAGAATGCCTGCATGTAGTGTTTGCTGAGGATGCGTTGGTCGTACTGCATGATCAAGTGTGCCCGTGAAAGGAGCCATTCGTCACTGGCGCGGTCTTGAACTTGGTTGAATGTGGCTCCGACCATTGCGATGAACACGTTGATCAAAAGAATGTTGGCAAAAAAGTAAAAGATGAACAGCAGAGTTTGTGCGAGCCAGGCAATGTTGGCGTTTCGGAAGTCGTCTTGAGGGAAAAAAGAAACAAAATATCAGTAACTGCCTATTCAAATATCATCTTCCAAATGAGCTTACCGTATGGAGGAGCTGTTCCTGGGATAATAAACCCACGAATTGTCCACAAGAGGGCTCCCGGCAACTCTTTCCATTCACTCAAGCCGGCTTCACCTCCATTAGGTGGAAGCGTACCATCAGGGACAAAGTTGGCTTCGTAACGAACGTGGCCGAATGGTCCCATTTGAAGCCAGAATGCCTCTCCAAATGCAAGGATAAAGACACTGGACAGCGTCAAGAATCTGGGCACATCCCGTTTGACAACATTGAACAAAACCATTCCAAGAGGACCAAGACGCTCGAAACCTCGAGTGAAGAAGAAGACTTGTCCCCAGCTGAAAGTGAAAAAAAATCAAAATCAACTCCACTCTTACAAATGTTGAAAGTACAACGTACCCAATCAAACTGTACAATCCCCACAAAATGTTCTCTGCTTGCCATGCATTCGCAATCCGGCAACCAACTCCGGCAGCAAACACCCCCACATGAACCAACTGCGTCGATTTTTCAACTCCGGAGAATCCACGCAACAGGTTGGTCATACCGTCCACAATTCCAGCATCTGCAACGGCAGCCACATCCACAAACACGTTGATCAACAAGTTCACATTAATCACAACCATCACAACTTCCAAGATAATTCTCCACACATTGCGGCGGTCTTCACCCGTGTTGATGCCGTTTGAAGGGAAAGAAGGCATGCGTGTGGCGAACGGTTCGAATGTATCCGTCACGTTGAATGGATTGTCGTAGTACTCTTGGGTGTTGGGAATAAGACCAATTGCAAACACGGAAATGAGCATGTGCACCAAGTGGAAGATGAAACTTGTCCAGAATCTACGCTTGGCGTAACGCGCCCATTTGGATTCCAGGAGTTTGCTGAAGATAGGAAGTTTGAGGATGGGAATGTGCTGCATAAAACATAGTTGTTTAGATTACGTTAAAGGGTTCAAACAAAAGAAAATATACTCACGCCTTCCTTCACCGCAATAGTCAATGCACCAGTTTTGTGACTCATGACTTCCGCATCCAGGTAAGTGTCCAGTTCCGTGACAGAGTACTTCGCCATCTCGATGGGACCAAATTTCCACAAAATATCTCGCTTGTAATCGAGGAGAGCGTTGACCATTTTCGTGTGTCCCCTTCGAACAGCAACAATCAGAGGCGTGTCACCATCTTCATTGCGTTTCAAGTCATCTGTAGTGCGCTGGTAACGCGTCACGTCTTGCATATCTTTGAGATCCAAGTTGTCGTATCGTGATCGCTGGTTGCACAAGAATGCAAAGATGCTGTCTTCCGGGATTGCACTGACCATATCGCTATCGTCCTTATCAGGCTCATCCAAAGCGACACTTTCAGAGAACGTGACCTGCTTGTTATCCAGGGCGTATCCCCACCAGCACAGCACATGCAGCACATTGTTGCCGTGTGAGTCGGTTGTGCTCGGGTCGACTCTGACATTGTCAATGAGGTGTTGAACGAGAATTCTGTTGCCGGAGCAAGCAGCGAAACTGAGAATCGTTTCGCCCAGATACAACTCATCTTGGGTAAAAAATACTCCATTTGCGCGTGGAATGTGAACGTCGGCCCCGTTTGCAAGCAGCCGGGTCATCCAGAATAGTGCGCTTTTCTCCATTTCGTACTTACGAGCTGGGAGGGTTTTGCTCTTCTTCACTGTCAATGCTGCCAGTTCGAGGCGGTCTTTCATCTGCAATACATGACGTTTTTTAAAATTCGATCCAGGCCAAAGTTTATGAACAATGCTGCGTGTTACCTCGGCCTTCCCTGCCTTAACAAGTGCTACGAGCTCGGCAATCTGAGAAACAAAATCAAGAAAGCCCTTCTTATTTTCCTGAACCTGGATCATGAACAACAAACAATCCTTACCCTTGCTTTCCACTTCTCACTCAGGGCGAGATAATTATCAATCTCATCCATCTGAGAAGGATCTCATTTAGAAAACTTCAAATAAAAAAATAAAAAAAACTGCCCACCTGCTCCTTCCACTCCTCCATATTCGCAGCAGTATCTTTAAAAATCACTGACACAATATGCGCTGCCGTTTCTCCATAAAATTGGTTGTTCTGGTATGACATGTTGATGATTTGAGGCAACAGTGGAAACTTGAGGAGTTCGGTTGGTTCTCCACCCTTTCCCGACGTGGCTGGAAGATCCGCATATTTCCAGCACCCGAGCATCCAGCGCACGAGTTCCATCTTGCGGAATAAGATTGAGTAACATAGGATCGATTCTCCGTTTGAGCCCCGCTCAAGGAGCATGTTGTACCCATGTCTGTTGAGGAAATCTTGGCGGTGTCGGTAGTAGTAGGTTTGAAATTCTAGTGGGTGAGGTTCTTTGTCTGCGAGCAGTATACTCCAAATGGAGCATTGGGATCTGTTTGTTTCAGGAACAGAAGAGTTGATCAGACATGCAGACCAGGGTAGAGGGAAAAAGGATTCAATGCATACTGTTGCAAGTGCTCTTCCAGCAAGTCTCCCGCTGAGTCCAGCATCTTTTCCATCTTGATTGGTTTGTCCCACTGCTGGCCGCCAGTGCGAAGACACCTGACGGCGCCTGCCACGTTGGCCAGCACCTTCTGGGCCAGAGTCCGTTCTTTTACTTTCGCAAAGTTGTTGAGATGCTGGCTCTGTGCCTGGTGCAGGTGTATGGTCGGGGCGGCATCGTGGCCCTGGACAAAGACCTGCCTGATGTCGACGCCTGTGGAAGAGCGACGGACAGGCTGCCTGTTGGGCGGGAGGGGTGAGTGCCTCGGCATTGTTTGCCCGAGTGGAGTTGTGCTCATGCGTTGGTTGTTGGTTGTTGGTTGTTGTTTGTGTCTGACTGCAAAATCCAGTTTCAGGCGTGCGTTGGGAGATGCGATTAAACTCGACTTGGCCCAACCAAATTGGAAACAATCTCCATTCTCTTCTGGAAACAGCGAACGCCTCAAACACAAAACTACACCTGCAACAACACCAACACTCACCCATCCAACAACCGCCAAACTGATCAAGCTAAACAGAATCATCCCAAACATGCAAGACGCTCCCAACAGTCCCCACCCAGTCAAGGACGTTGTCGCTGACATGTTCTCCCTCCCACCATCCACATTCAACCATGCCAACCACCACCCACAGATCGCTCCCATCGTGCCTCACACGGAGGTCAAAACTGGCACCCCGCTCTCAAAGGAAGAAGAGCTGCTCTACGCTCTGTACCCCATCCTCAACCCTGCCGTTCAGGCAAAGTATTCATCAAAGGAAACGGCCTCCCAGCTGACAAACCCAATCATCGTGGACGATGAGTTCATCCTCGCAGACATCGCCATCAACATTCGCAAGCTCGTCAAAGCGTATCCCGTGCAGTGGGGCACCGCCGAGAACAAGAAGCGCCTTGTTGACGAGGTGATTCAGAAAAAGAAAGAGGCCGAGTACGGGGAGAAGGAGTTTGTGCGTGTAACAAGGTACGAACCATTCGTCTTGACCACTCAAAACAACTCGTTTTCTTTCTTGGCTGATCTGATTCTTTTTTGTCAGACTTGCAGCAGCCCTCCTGCCTCTGAATGCCGAGCGCCAGAATAAATGCCGTGAAAAGTACGAGCGTATCATCACCCGGGACGGCGGTGTCTCGCAGGGCATTGGAAGCTACCACAACGGAAGTTCTGAACCATGTCCAGAACACTCGAGTTACCAGTGGCCAGAAGAACAGTTCGCTCATTCTCGCACCCAAAACGAAGCAGACATCACCACAGACAGCACCTTGCAGGACTCCCCCGCATGCACGCCAATCACAACTACCGTCCACGCTATTCCGACCATCTCGATGATGATGAACGAGTACACGCACTTTGTGGCACAAAGCGCTGCCGCAAAGACCACGTATGTGGTGGAGTGGTACGTTGCGTTCACAGATCAGGAGATTTTTCAATTCCACGAGTCTCCGTCAAGATTCGCCTCCGAGGAAATCAACACTCTTCAGCACCCTGTCCTGGGCAACTTGAAATTGTGCCTCAAAGACCTTGGCGACAACGGCGTTTTTGCCAAACCCGCCAGTTGCGTTATTCTCATTTTGTTGTTGGTTTTATTTCTTGCAATGTTTAAACGGCGTTCATCTTCGCAACAGATGGCTGTCCATCCCCAGTCATCCCATTCGACATCCACTTTCACTTGCAAAAAGAAAAGGCCAACAACACTCTTCGCAACCAAGAACTTTTCCTGTATTCCCGTGACTACGCGAACCTGTGTACACCAGTCCTCTTCATGGGCGTCCCAATGCTGGCATGCGTCAACCTCCAGAGAGACTACGGAAAACCATATCTTGGAGAAAAGAAAATGTTTGACAAGCTCAAAGGTTACACTCACAGCCTTCCTCGAACCACTGATAGCGGCGCCCAACGCCGCCCATACAACAACATCATCAGCATGAGTGCCCCAGATCGTCTTGCAAACCCATTGCGTCCACGTGTGGGTCCTTACACTCGGTACCAGATCCGCCACATTTTCCGAACCGCATACACAGCGTACCGCGGGGCCGTGCTCAAGAGCAAAGAAACGTGGCTGTGTCTGAAGGAAAGCTCCAAGAAGGAGACATCGCTGCTAGGTGCTGGTGACATTACCGCCACAAAGACGCTTGAAGTGGCCATTCACACTGGAGACTGGGGAGCAGGAGAATTTCAAAACAACAAGACTGTCATTGCTTTTTGTCAGATTGCGGCTGCGTATGCCGCAGGTGTTGATCATCTGTTTTACCATGTTCCTGCGAACCTTCCCACTGCCCATATTATTGAGGCCAGGGGGCTCGTGGACAAGGCGTGGCCCCCCATCGACGGGAAGCCGGTGCTTTTGGAGAATTTGTTCGCATTTTTGGAAGGACAAGGATACGAGTGGGTAAAATGACGCATCGTTTCTTTTTTTGGCAAGTTTTTCTTCGTTCGGTGAGCCTCTGAGCTTTCTTTGGAGCAAGCGCGCTCTTAGACAGTGTGAAAATATAAAGACCTTTTTTTTCAACATTTTTTTATCTCCTTCTCAGTTTGAGTGTGAACCACCAAGAAAGCAACACACCCTCAGTTTCTCTTTATGACACAATTAGAATACATGCTAACAGTGGCTGGAAAATCAGAAAACAAGCTGACCACCCCCGCTTTCGTAAACAGCGCATCCATCATCAACAACGCGTCTTCATGCTGACCAAACGAAGCATACCCTTCAACAGAATTATAATACCATCCACACCCACCAATCGCACCCAACCCTGCCTCTGCATTAAAAGTCACATCCCCATATTGTGAAACACATGCTGACCGTTCCAGCGACCACGATCCCAAAAACACCTTCCCCTTTAAACCTAGCTCCTCCGCTAAAGCCTTTATATCTTCAGAGTATGGATGCTCTACGTACCGGTGATTCTTTGCCGTCACGAGCCCGTTTAGGGCCGGCGCAAAGATTTCGACTCCTGATTTCATGAGATTGCGAAGCACGTCAGGAGTTCCACAGTCTGAAGCGGAGGCGCAGTCTTTTTCAGTTGTTGTTGCGTTCATGGGCGATTGGATCAGGTAAAGGACGGGCAAGTCTTTGTTGTTTTGCTTCCAGATTTTCGCGACACTGGTTCAGCGAACGGGGATGGGGATTATAGACAGGGCATGGCAGCAAGAAAAAAAGAAAGACGAACCGGCGATCGAAAGTTTGCATAATTCCCAATGTCCCATTTTTCCCAGCCTCCTTGTAGTTTTTATCGAACGGAGCTGTAAACCCGGCATCCCTCAAATTCTTTGCAAACAAATCAGCGAGAGTGGCAATACTGGCGCCTCTGGACTCCAAAAAGGAAATTGTCGAATTTTCAGTGGTATCCTTCAATTCCGGAATCACATTGACGCGTTTGGCTTTTGCAAACTCGAGAAACTCTTTCATGGTCACCATCTTGACACATTCTCCGTCACCAACGCCAATTGACCGAAACGCAGGTTTCCCCAAAACGTAATCTTGAACACGCGTTGCATTGGGGTTAAGGTCAGATTCCATCGTGGCACAGAGTTGTTTCATTTCGTTCAAGGTAAAATCAAAAGTACAGCAGGTTGCGCTCGCTTTTTTCGCGTTTGTTGTTGCGGGTGTGAATGGAATAGAGCATTTGGCGGCAAGGTCCGGGTGGTGTATGAGAATGTCGGTTGTGTAGTGCAGGTCGCAGACGCTGTGGCGGCAAATCAGGTCCATTTCTTTTGTGACGGATGCATCGCATTCAATGAATCCGGCGCCACTGTCGACTGCAATCTAGTATTTTTTTGTGTCTATTAATGTTTCAGTCAGGGAGTTTGAATAGGTTGTAGTCGCGGTGGATCACCTCATACGACCGAAGAGTCTCCTCAGGAGCTACTAGCGGAGCTCCTCGGTGCCCAATAGTTTCGAGGTTTCGCGCGAGTGGGTCATTACACAGCGAGATTGCATCCCGCATACGATTTATCTCAGAGCGTCTTGAATTGTTCATTCAAATAAACTCGGGTGTCGGGTGTTCAATAAAAGCAGAAACATACCTGAATTGACAGTCAGTGTCATTCAAAGGATTGGTGGTCCACAAACAAACGATTGCATTGCTATGGAATATCCTCTCAGCCATCCAGCCTGGCACATGCACGGGGAAACTGCTCCGGTTTGACACAGATGGAATGATGCCGCTCTCAATGCTATTCCCGCTCTTTGTTGCGATGAAGGTGATGAGGGATCCGATGCCTTGGAACACGAGTTTTTAGATGCCCAAAAGCGTCGGTGACCATGCAAAAAAGTACCTGCACCCACAATGAGACAGATGGCGCCAAATGCCGTGTCATTGAATCGTCTTGTTTTCTCATCGTTCGATTTGGTGGGTGTGTTGAGAAGTGGGGTGGAAGCGTCTCCTGAGTGTGGGGGTTGAAGCGGGTGCACTCGGCGTCGTTTTGCGGCCCAGATCTGGTTCATGTTAACCTTAATTACTCACTTGAGCCTTGACATGAATATTCAGGAAACAACAAGCATTTGCCCCAAAAAGTCATCCTTCATGAGCTAGTCAGGATATTCGACGTGCGAAAAGACCAGGATCTTAAGTTGTCTAAGTACTTTATTTCTGCAGTGCACATATGTACGATATCATCACAAAGAAGGAAGCTTGAAAGAGAATCAAGCAATGGGCTCAACACGAATCTGCGAGTACTTGGCTGGCTGAGCCTGGCCACCCTGAGCAGAGTTACACTTGCCGTTTCCAAAGCCACCATCCAACCAGTCCATACCTCCTTCCCAGAAGGACAAGATCAAAGTCATACCGTCAGCTTGTCCGACACCCATTTGCTGAACACCACCCCACTGGTTCGTGCATGATCCACTGTTGATGTTTCCAGTCTCATAGTAACGACCTTCCTGCTCAAACGCCTGAACAATGCTCTTGAGTGCGCCATTGTCAGAGTTGTCGGTGGTGTAAAATTTGGTGGTGACTTTGAATGGCTTCAAGGTGTCAATGTACGCGCGGGGTCCAACTTTGTCGGACCACTTGGTGCTGCTTCTGTCGGAGCAACCGTCGTGGTTGCATTGGTTGCCGTTGACTTGTCCACGGTTCTTGCACTCGTGCGTGGTGAGTTGGGTGCCAGCAATATTTCCCTCAAAGATGTCCATTTCCATGCATTTGCCTTGTCCGTCGCAGTACTCGGATCCCAAGTATGGAGCCATGGAGCTAAAGTACAAGGCCGAGTTTTGACCGCACTTGACTCCAGAGACATCGACGTTGAACACAATTTGCTTGTTGTTCAGGTAGAACTGCTTGTAGACGCTGCCGTTGGGGTCAACGAGGTAGAATCGGCCGAGACCGAAGCTCATGTCACCGGACTCTCTGATGTTGGCTGAAATGCCATTCCAAGATGGAATCAAGAATGTGTTTCTCTTGTAGCACGTCTTGCTCTTGTCACACTCAATGATTGGGAAACGGGTAGCAGAGGCTGGGGCCGCACCGTAAGCGGATGAGATGGTTTTTCCGGGCTGCGTGGAAAATATGAACGTTAGGTTCCTTGCTTGTTCGAGCGCAGGGGAGACTAAAATTTACCTGTGCTGGTGGATCGGGTTGTGTTGGAGTGGTGGATCCAACAACTGTACCACAGGTGGCGGCTGGAAAAAAAAATAAGTCAGCAAAACCAATCCCCGCAGTCAAGTAAACAAAAAAGTCACGCACAATCTTTGGAGACAGCCTGGTTCTGGTTCACGTTTCCGTTCTTCATCCAGCAGGTTCCACCGTTGTAGTTGGTCCAGGTGAAGTGCGTGCATCCAGCCTTGTTTCTGCACTCCTGTCCACATTGGGCACCGCTGACCTGAGAGCTGGCAAAGTCTTGTCCCGCCCAGTCGCAGTTAAGACCCCAGTAGGAACCGTCAGTGCCGTAATTCCAGCTGATAGCACTGCCGCCAGCGTCAGATTTGATGTATCCACAGACAGCACCGTCGTTGGTCTTGACAACAGCTTGGGACGCGGTCGCGGCGCCGCTCTTCATCCAGCAAGTGCCGCCGTTAAGGTTTGTCCAAGTGAAGTGGGTGCATCCGGCGGTTGTTGAGCACTTTGAGCCGCACTGATCGCCCGAGACCTTCACGTTGCTCAAATCCGAGCCAACCCAGTCGCAGTTCAAGGCCCAGGCGCCACCACCTGCGACCTGGTTCCATGCAATGTCTCTTGCGACCATGTGGAGTGAGGAAGGAGGAGCCATGTTTGACGTTTGATTTTTGTTGGTAATGAAGAAGGGATGTGAGGTTCCTTTTTATACAAATTGAAAGCGATTAAATCAAACCAGTTGTTTTTTTGTTTTCATGCATTTATTCCACTTGTGCGACCCCTTTCCAACCACGCATTCTGCGGTGTGCGAGTCTGTGGCGCGTTGTTCGGACATGCACGCGCGTGTCTGCTGCGCTGTTCGGACACTTTGCCCCATGCTCCAACACACAATACACTCAGCACCCGCACTCAGTGCTGCGCCAGGCGCGGAGGGGGGGACGGTCACTGTGACAACACGGACGCCGCCAAATGACATTTTTTCCATCTCCACCCCGACGATGTAATTGAAATTTCCACTTAAAATTTATGATGAAAATTGCGGGTTGGGTTGGGATGGGATGGCTTGGAAAGAGATGGAAAGTATCAATATCACGTGTTGCGTCGGACGTGATCCAGTTCAGTTTCAGAAGTGCAGTGCACACTCCCCCAATCCAATTTGTGAAGAAGTACCCCGTAGCTGGGTTGGGTTGTTGCGAGAACGAGAACGAGAACGAGTGTAGAGGCGGTGCAGGTGCTGGCTGTCTCGGACTTGGTCTCAACGCGCTCTGACTCTGACGCTCAGCGCGCATGTTTGACGGTCCTTTCAAATGCTTACTAATAGGTCCCCTTCACACATCAAGGTGACCAACCAGTTATTCTATTCTTCGTGGACAGGCATGCATCATCCACTGCGACGACATGACATAACCTGACAGGAAAGCTGATCCATCGTTTGTTCAGGCAGCACTCTTGAAATGTAACAATCCTTCTCGACTCATCCAGACTCTGTAAGGCTGTTGGATATCTGGAACAACCTGTTTGATATCTGGAACCAGCCAGCATCCTATTCTGTCAGATCATTCAGTGCATGCGTTGCTTGACCACAATCCGAGTTAAACTTAAAAACTGAAGCAAATAAAAAAAAAGAAAGGAAAACGATGGCATCCAAAGGTGACTCATTGAAACACCCCGTGCTCCCATCCTGCTCATTGCATCAGCTAAAACCCCCTCCCCCGAATGGAAAAAACAAAAACAGGCGCTATCATCCGGTTGCGTAAAGAACTGATTGCACTTCAGAAGGAGGAGATTCCATTCATTACTGCAAAACCACTCGAAAGCAACGTTCTCGAATGGCATTACATGATCAAAGGACCACCGGATTCACCATACAGTGGAGGTGTATACTGGGTAAACAATGAAATGCGCTTTGGGTGTGCATGTCCGGATCTCAAAAAACTGAAACAACAAAAAAAAAAAAACTCCCCCTCAGGGCAAGCTTGTCTTTCCGTCAAGTTATCCATTTAGTCCGCCTTCAATTTCGATGCTGACGCCAAGCGGACGGTTCACGCCTGGAATGAGACTCTGTCTGTCCATGTCTGATTATCATCGTTGAGTTGTTGTTTTTTTTTATCGAGGCTTGGGTTTCAGCTAAAGTTGCGTTTGTTCACAGCGGAATCTTGGTGCCCGGGATGGAATGTGGGAACCATCTTGAACGGACTGCTGTCATTTATGGTGACCTTGAAATTAGAGTTTATGGACGTGTGTCATGCATGACTAAGCATTTTCACGCAGCTTGAGGATACCATCACCACGGGAAGCATCAAGACAACGGACGAGGAAAAGATGAAACTTGCCGAGGAATCTTTAGCGTGGAACAAAACTTATGCCAAGTTCACTGAGTTGTTTCCAGACGTATGATGACAAATAAACAAAGTGAATTTTGCAAGTGTTTCGGAAGTGTTCCAAGAAAGAATCCTTTCCAAGTTTCAGCACAATTTCAAACGTTTCCGGAAACCGGAAACTCGCTGACGTCACGATGCTGACAACGTCAAAAAAAAAAAAAAATCTCACAACAAAAAAAAAACAACATGCTCATCATCCCCCTCGCACCCAAACATGTCCAGACTCTGGCTGAGATTGCCGCTGAAACCTTCATAGACACCTTTGGCCCGCTGTACTCGGCAGAAGATTTGAACTCCTACCTCGCCGCCGCTTACGCTCACCCACAACTCCTCCACGAAATCGCAACCGAGGAATGCTACTTTCTCTGCCACGACACGGACCCAGAAGGCCTGAAACCCCTCGGATTCGCTCAACTCAGACCCAACACCCGCAACGAACTCATGCGGTCTCTCGGAGACGAGTACCCGGAACCATGCTGGGAACTGCACCGGTTCTACATTCGTAAAGAGAGCCAAGGCATGCGTGCAGGCAGTTTTATGATGGACTTTTGCATGAAGAGGTTCAAGGAGGCTGGTGTCAAATCGCTGTGGTTGAGTGTGTATTCGGACAATGTCAAGGCGCAAAAGTTTTATCAAAAGTATGGTATTACGCATAGTGGTCATAATATGGAGTTTCCTGTTGGGAACCATGTGGACTTGGAGTTTTTGTACACGGCCAAGTTTTCTTTTTGAAAAACAGGATCTTTTTGAGTTGCTTGGTGAAGCAATAAAAGCTGGGTCTGAAGCACCTTCCCCGCCCCGGTCTTTCTTGTGTGCGTTGCGTGACAGGCGCGAACTTTTTGCCTTCCGTCCGAAGTGCGAAGGAGCAGCGTTGCAGCTTTGCCGCCAATGAATGCTCAACCCACCTTTTTTTTTCTTTCAGATATCCCAAACACATCGAGGACAGCAAAAAGATTACGATGTATTGATATATAAACATATGGAGTAAACCCTCCTTTCTTGAACCGCGACATCGTTTCGAAAAAAAAAAAAAAAGCCTCTCCTCCTCTCTTTCAAGCCGAGCTCGCCATTTCCTCCGACATGCGTCGCTGCATCACACCCAATTCATCAATCCGAATCTTGAGAACTTTCATGCGTTCGCGCATGTCTGCTTGCATTTCAATCTGGTCTATCCGGCTTTGGTTGATTGCGGCCATGTCTTCGAGCGGGGAGCTTGGGGAGGTTGTTGTTGGATCGGCGGCGGCAACAAGGTGCGATGCTGGTGCGACTTGGATGGAGACTTTGGGGGTTGTTGCGGGTGGGAACTTGAATCGGTTCGACATGCTGGGGGGATGTGGTGGGAGTTTTGAGTGGGGGTTGTTTTTTTTATTCGTGAGATGGACGGACTGAGCTTTTTTTTAAATGCTTGGCTCTCTGAAATAATTTTTTTTAACCCCGCGTTTCCTTTCGATGCAGGCAGCTTCAAAGATTTCAAGATCAAAACGCACTGTATGTTCAAATCACGGATAGAGAATATTCCCTTTGGACAAGAGTCGAATGAACTGAACATTCTCCTCCTCCTCTCCTGCTCCTCCTCCTCCCCCTCCTCCTCCTCCACACGGACGATGCTTTCTTTGGTTTGTCACGTACGTCTGTCATTGGTGAAGGACAATAGACGACTGATTCCCAATGTCAACGTTTTGGTTGGCAGGGGATGGGCGCAATTTGTCTGTTGTCGCTTGGAGGTCAAGGGATCTGTTGAACAAGTCGGAAATTCCTGGATTCGATTCGAGGGAGAACGCCCCACTGCAAAACGCAGAGTCTTGACAAATAGCACACCGTAGCTAATATCAACAGCGCTGCATGAGTTCATGTATTGTGATACTTTCACTACTTTAATAAATAAGATATTGATACATAATCCCAAAAGAAAAAAAAAATCAGCGGTCTTTCAACAGCGTAATAAGCGTTGTAATGTCGGACGATATCCTGCGCTGTTCTTCAAAAAGTTGCATGATTTGCAAGTTGATTGTCTGCATCTCTGTCTGCATGTCCGCCATGACCAACGGCATACCAGCATCGTGTGAGGAATACCGTGCTTCTTCCGGATACTCCCTTAGATTGAGATAAGAACGCGTTGATAATGTTGTTGTTGTTGCTGAAGAGGAAGAAGCAACATCTGTAAAGAGCAATGATGACTCTGAATGAGTATCAGCAAGTGTTGTGGGGGGAGTAGAGTTCTTGATAGGGTTGAACTCCGCGTGAGACACACTTGGGCTCGATAGAGGAGGAAAAGAGATGGGATGATGGTTTGAAGTCTGCCAACAGTTTTGTACGGGCATGCGGACGAGGACACCGTCAAAATGTTGGTTGCGGTGGAGAAGGGTGGCTTCGTTGGAGGAGACTGTTACGCGGTATCTAGGGGGTTGTTTGTCTGTGTCTGACATGGGATGCTTGCGGCGGCGTGCTGCAGCTGCAGTGGTGGTGGAATGCATGTGTGGTCTGGTCTGTGCGGTGAGTGTTGGAGGGAGGGAGTCTAGACGGGGGGGTCGGGGGTATATATCGAAGGAAATGGGGAAGGAAGGAAGGAAGGATAGCCGCCGGACAGGTGATATATAATTAAATATAAAATACTTTGAAGGTCAAAGCCTGTGTGTGTGCCACACAAGCCCATTTGAAGTTGATTAAACTTGTTCTTTTTTATTTTAATTTTTATTCATGATCACATGGCACCTAACGCTTTGATTGGGCGCCACCCGATTTTCAGCCAAATTGCTTCGGCTGCAGAAAAAGAACGCCTTTTTACAGACTCGTTACACGCGGGGGGAAGGGGGCGCTGTAATGCTGCTGACTGTATACACGCGGGTGCTGTGCTGTGCTGTGATGGAGAGAGAAGCGAGGGAGAGACAGTCCAGTGTCCGACAGTATCAGTCAGTGACGTGACCGGCAGGACCATCAGTCTGCTGGTTGCTATTCAATGACAACTCCTGCAGCCATGTCCTGCCTCAGTGCCAACAACCCCCCCATTCTTTGCATCTCATCAAAGAGAATGTGTACGACGCGGCGTCGCGTCATCCATCACCAAATTGCGACCCCCGTTGTTTTAGATTCCCTTTTTTTCCGCAAACAAATTGATTGAACACTTTGCATTTTTCCGCACTAAAACACACTTGTTAAACAATTGAAACAAGTTCAAAGCGTAAAAATCAGTTCAACACCTCAGCAACAACTGCTTGCCGCACACACGTGCCGTTATTTGCTGTCACTCCACTTTGGTCGTTACACACGATGTGAATGGATCAGCGGGCTGGACAGATCAGCCAGACAGACTATCAGTATTTATCAGCAAAAAGTTTGGGGAGGTTGCCGGCGGGTTTTTATTGGCATTATTCCGACACTGGGTCTATATGGGGGGAGGGGGAAGGGGGTTGGGTCGGTGTGGTTGCAAGAGCGATAAATTAGATATAGAACAAGTTTTTTTTTAAGTTACTTTTTCCTGGGGCTTTCGAATAAAAAGTTATGAAGCACTTCGTGTGCTGGATGCGGCGATACTCTGTCGGATGCATCTTCTGTAATCAATGGTCTTGTACCAGGCAACAACTCTGATTGGGAACCAACTTCACTTGTTGGGAATGCAACACTCGAATGTGTGGTGGTGGTGGTGGTGGTGGTGGTATGACGGTCATCTTCAAATTGAACTTGCTGTTCTTGCAATTCTTGCTGTTCTTGCTGGTGCTGTTGTTGGTGTTGCTGCTGGTGTTCGAGGACTTGGTTCAGCCGCCGTGACAGGTCCATATTGCTTCGAATTAGCATGCGCATGGACGACTGCATGGCTGCAACCTGTTCCTGCAAGTTTGCCACAATTGCTTCCAGAGATTGGGATGATGAATCGGGTGATTGTGGCTGTGCATCGTTGACGACAATGACGCTTGCGACAGGATGCTGCAGTTTCCTCCGCTTTGGGGGTGAGGCAGGGATGGATGCAGTCGTTGCAGAGGCAGACTCTGCGGGAGCCAGGACTTCGTAGCGAGTTACTTTGACTTGGACGGGTTCTTGGAGCAGTGAGAGTGTATCGGGCGATTTGCTCAGTTTACGCATTTTTGGAATTGCGTTATTTTTTGTTAAATTTCTTTTTTTATTTTTTTTTTATTTTTTCGGCTGATTGGGTCTCTTTTTATATTTTTAATAGCAAGCAAGCCCTTGATGATCAATTTTTTTGCTTTTTTTTTAATTCCGCCTGCCGAATTTTGCATTTTGTTGATTTTGCATCCATCCTTCTTTGGTTTGACACATGGAATACGATCGATCACCCGTTGGTTGTGCGAGTCGTTGAGATGCGCTGTTGGATACAGTTCTTGATTCAGTCGGTGATGGACAATGTGGTGAGACAAGGGGGCAGCCGTAGAGATGCACACGGTCTCAGTGATCGGGAGAGCCATTCCAGCGCTGCTGCTTCTTTCATTGTTAATCGCCAAGGCGCATTTTGCATTTAATTTTAAACTTGCAATCACCGGGCTTTTTCGGCACACTGCCAAGCAGGTGTTTCAGTGATTGTCTTTACAGAAGCCATCCAGAGTGCTTGCTGGTCGCTTCGTCACTTTGACAAAAGCTACAGAATGAAGGAATAATAACCCCAGTCGCTTTTGGTACACGGTAAATTTTTATTTTTGACAACACTTTTTTTCTTTTTTTTCTTTTTTGGTTTCATTATTTAACATTTTCCTTCAGCTGATCAATGTATCCACGTATGAAAGACATTTGCATCCGCATCTGGTCAAGCGACTCGGGCTCTTGAAGAACACCTGCGCCGATCGATGGACTTGTTGTTTTCTCAACCGCATCGTCAAACGAAAACGAGCAAAGAAGCGCAAACGCTGGATCGGTAACTTGTGTGTCGGGTAGCGAGTAACACCGTGCTCTTGGCGTGCATGTTGTTGTTACAACGGGCGCGCTTTTAGGGCAGGTAGCGGTAGCAGTAGCAGTAGTAGCGCCATTTGCAATCTCGATGCTCAATACACGCTCGTAAGGATGCTGTCGCTGCACTTGCTGCTGCTGCTGCTGCTGTTGATACTGCAGCATTTCTTTTTGCTTTTGAAAATGCATGATTCGTGCTTGCAATGCAGCGGGAAGTGTGTACGCCGGTTGCTGCTGCTGTTTAAAGCTGTTCCGTCGGAAACCATGCAAACTGCTGCTATTGGCGCTTTTCGGGCTTTGTTGCGTTGAATGCTTGGGTTGCTTGTACGCGTGTTTGATGAGAAGTTGTGGCAAACTTTTTGGCGGTTGTGGCAAGCTTTTTGGCGGTTGTGTAGCTTCAGCAGTGACAAGAGTCGGGGGGACGGTAGTAGCGAGAAACGGTACTGGAGTGAATGAAAACGGGTCGAACTGCATTTCTTGGGGTGTTGCTTGTGACGGAGAAAGAGCAGGGAGTTGGAAGGTTTCGGACATGTGGAGGTATTCGGACAATGAGGTTTCGAGATGCTGGTACTCGTTTGAAATGTGAAACTGTTGCATGGATTGGGTCGCTTTGGGAATGTATGCAATGCCGTTGGGGAAGGTCAAGCGAGTTTTTATATGCATGATGATGTTGTTTGGAAGGGGTTCAAAGTTTTTATGAACGAAAGGAAATTTCTTGTTGGATTTATTTATTTTTTTTGTTTTTGTTTCAATTGGAAACCAATTTGTTTTGGGGCCGCCTGGGCAAACAAAATAGGCTTGAAATACAGTTAATAAGACTGGGCAAAAAACGGTGTTATTAGTAAACATGCAAAAGCGGGCGGGGAGCAGGGCCAAGACAGATAGATGGAAACCCCGGAGTTAAGCAAGAACATGCGTTTTATTTTCCGCCCGTTTTCTGTAGCTCTAAAAATAAAACGCTTTCCCCCAGAATAAAACATCCCAATATAAAAGAAAGAGGAGAAACAAAAAACGATGGGGGAAAAGCTCTCCAAAAATGCTGGTCCAAATCCCCCCATATAAATGTCAGGGGGGGAGAAGGTTTGTCAAAATATACTGATGTAGATGACTGGAAATAAGAAACCAAAACAGAGAAACAAAAAAAAAAAAAAGAAACAAAGGAGACAGATGCGGGGAGGAGAACGGAAACAGCAACGCGGGCACACGTTGAGAGGTCTTTTTTTTTCAGGGGGGGAAGGCGGAGGTTCACTTCAAATCCCAAAACCAACCGAAAGAGAGATTTCACAACGCATCACCAAAAAGCTGCTCAAACGACTCATCAAACGAGAAATCATTGACCAACGGTTGCATTGTTGATGCATTCAAAACGTTCGCTGCAAACGCAGCGTCTTGAAATGACGACACATTCCCGTGCGCAATGCTTTCATCATGCGTGGGAGACTTTGTCATATCAATCGGTGTTGCAGACTGCAAAGACGGCGGGCTGATGGGACAAGGACTCGTGGTGACTTTGAGCAATTGTGAAAACAGTTGCGAGATTTGGCCATTCATTTGCGATTGGTTTTGAACAAGATGCGAAATGTACTTTTGCATTTGAGTCATTTGGATGCGCATTTGAGACAGCTCTTGTTCCATTCCAGACTGCGGCTGTTGTTGGATTGGTTGTTGTTGCGGGAAATATTGAGGCTTTGAGTGGAGGGTGTGGTCCAGCAACTGTCGTTGATGTGGATATGAGAACTGTTCAAACGACTGTTGTGGGATGGTGGACGTACGCATGGAGTTGGGGGCGGCCATGGCATGGATTGGTTGTTGGTGTCTTTGCTGGAATTGTTGCTGAGGGGGCTGAAATTGTCTGTGTGACTGTGAGTCACCCGAGAGAAATTGGAGAAGGTCGTCGGTGCAGTGCTGCGAGGGAGCGGACACGGGATGGATCCTGGTTGAGGACTGGTTCAGGTTGCTGGCTAGAATCGGAGGGTGTTGCTGAAGATCGGAGGTGTTGGTGGGCAGAGAGAGAGGGTTGTTGTTGTTGGCTGCTTGGGATGGAGATGGAATCGAAGTCGGAAGAATTGGGGCTGAAGCAAGTGACGCGGCTGGAGCAATCGTGGGAGTCAAGGGAGTGGCCATTGTGTTTGAGTATTTGTTGAGATTCGCTGTATTTAGACGCAAGACGGGTGGTGCGTGTGATGCCGACTGTGTCTGCATGTTGTGAACCTTGACCATTTGCAGGTGGGTGATAAAGTTCAGGACCTGCTTCTGCTCGGCAGACAGTACCGCCAGTTCGCTGTCAGCACACCCGTAGACGTGGGCGAGCAGCTGTTGTGGGGTCATGGCAAGACCAAGATGCGAGCCCATGATTTGGTGGACCCGTGACTGGATCATGGCCGAGACAGGCACGACAGTTGCTTGACCCGATTGCGTCTCTCCAATCCTTCCAGCGGAGCCCGGTGCATGAGAAGCAACAGGGCCATCGGCGGACGAGTGTGAAGGAGATATGGGAGCTGCCGTGGAGTGGAGCGGGTTGCAGTTTGCAGGTTGGGTTGGGTTCATTCGAAGGACCTTGCGCTGGTCCCGTCTTGCCTGTGTAGTCTCTACCTTTCCCATTTGCAGTTGTTGCTTGTTATTTTTTGGTTGTTGGGTGCACTTTTACTTGGGAGTGCGGGCACCTTGTGAAGTGGGAAATAAATTGTTCATTTTGGCTGGTGACTGACGACTGAACCCATGACTTTTGCCTGACTCGGAATTATTTTAAATCCGAGTTGCTTGGGTTGGTTTAAATTTCACAGCACAAGTCATTCCGGTTTGGATCTGTGTCCGAACGAGTGCTGCGTTGAGTGTGTGTGTGTGTGCTACTCTGCTGCGCTCTGCTGCTCTGCTGCGTGCCCCAGGCTGGCTGGTATGCATGAATAGCGAGCGACACCAGCGAGACTGGACTTGGGTGCCTGCACCTCTCCCGCCCGCAGAGACATGTGCGGAATAACTCTCGTCGCTCTCTCCAACTAAAAAGTTCATAACTCATCATGCGCATTGAGTGCACTCACTCTCTTGTTTGAAAATTCAATAGAAAATAATGTGACAAATAAACAGTCAAAACAGTTATCCCACCACAAACATCAAACTGGGTAATTGTTTCTTTACTCTTGCTTAAATATTTACAAATCTTGATTTGCTTTAACGAAACATGAGCAGCAGCTGCGTATGTCTTTGTCCGAATATGATGGACCGTGCGGGCAATGTCATCCTTGGCAAGCAAGAATTCATGACGTTGACAACTGCTGCGATAGTCTGCGATGGCATTCGGACATGTCGCTCATTCTCCGCTTCAAGTCTGCCAATCTGTGTCGGATGTCGCATTGCAGTTCCAGGCTTGTTTTCCGTTGCGCATTCACATCCACTGCATCCGAATTCACATGGGCATCTGGCGCATACCCAGCCAATAACTCCTTGCCGAATTGGTCTACCGAAACCGCGCTATCGGTTGCGCTCTTGACACTACTTGTTGAAGTCCTGCCACTTGGTTCTGTTGTAGCATCATCATTGTTCGCATTTGCGGCATGATACACTTGCACAGCTAGCTGCTGTGAATTTCGTGCTTTGCGCATCAGATTGGACATGGATCGGTTTGCTTTGACTGACCGATTTGATGCGCTGCTGGAGGTTTTTGAAACCTCGGGGGTTCCGTTATCTGGTACAAGGGCGGAAGATGCACGCTGAAGTTGGCTCTGTTGATGCTTCAATGGATGTGTCGCTGCGGTTACCCTGACGTGATCTCCAAGAGATTCAAGAAAGTTGCGAAGCTGGTTCATTTTGCGAGTAGAATTGTTCAAGTGGGTGTTATGAGTGCGCAGAATGATTTTACAAGGGCGGAGTGAGGGAGGGTTCATTTATAAGAGCGCCCGTGATCCGGAAAGCTTTCCGTTATGAAATTCCAGCACTTTTTTTTTTCTCATTCTGTGTGTCTTCCTCAACGGAAGGTGCGCCAATTCATTGATAACATGCCAAGTTGCCATCAAATACATTAAAATCATACATCAGCAAACTGAGAAGCATGTGTATTTGACAACTGTAGATTGGATAACTTGTGAATTGATACGTGTTTTCCACTTGATATCAGATTGCCACATTGGCGTCTCTTTCTTCAACTACTGCGCATGAGATTTTATTTTAGAATTATGCTGCCTTATCATCTATATTTAAAAAAAAGCTATTTGTTCAACTCAAGCGCAAGTTGTGAGCACTTGTCGCCCAGCTGACTGACCTTCATTTTCAGAATCGCCAACCGCTCTCGAAGGTTGATTTGCAGATTCAAGTTGTCAAGGCGAATCGTGTTGGTAGCGTCTTGAAATGATGGTGGCGTATGAGGCTCTGATTCTGTGTTTACAATTGTCGTGTTTATAGCTTTGAAATCTGCGGCATTGGCATACGCGCTGCAGGCAGTTTCATCGGCATCATCTTTGAATGCTGTTGAGCTTCGATCGACAAGTGTAGCCATCGATTCGTAACTGCTGCGATCTGCTATGTATGAGGACAGAGGTTTACGGATATGAGGTTCATCATCTGAGTCGCTCGATAACTGCATCATCTCGCGCGTTTTGAAACTGGCCGAGTTTGAAACATTACGTTTGTCAGTTGATGGCGTTCTTAATCTCTCGAGAGTGTTGATGCTGACGAGCCATTCTTCATCGCGATGATCTTCTGGGGCTGACAGGTCTCCTTCTTCAGACTCAGTATCATTGTTATCGTCATGGAAGATTGGAGTCGGGATTGCGTCATCAAAGAATGGATTGCATTCCGAGGTTGTTGAGCGTATCGATATGCGGAATGGTACTGAAGGAGCCGCGTCGTTTACAGCGTGTATCCGCGAGTTTGAGCAAATGAGCGCGACTGCTGAAAGTCCCCCCTTCCCCGTCAGTTTGATTGGGGATGCTACCGGAATCCTAGAACGCAGAGAAAAAGACTTTTGTCTCTTGAGAGATGCGACGGATGGTGTTGGAGGATTTGTGGTGTTGATTGTGAGCTTCACGATGTTTGGTTTCTGCGCGTAGGTCGGGCGAGTATGGCAGAGACAGGATGGGGATTCCATATGTGTGCTGTAGTTCGTAGGAGAATGAGTCCTTTTTTTCTTTTCCAGTCGGTTTGCATTCTTGATGACATTTTTAAAGTTTCTTCGCCGAAAAAATTTCATTTCGCCAGTGCCGGCGTTCTATAATTTTTTCAAGAAAAACCTTAGCGTCTTAATGAGCCATTAAATTTTATCAGTCGGCTCATTTTTTTGTTGTTACGGAAGCTTTCCTATCCGCACTCAAAAAACGGCAAAGCTGAGCGTGTTGACGGCGATTTTTATTTTTATTTTACGCATCCAAACAGAACCAATTCCGTCAGCACCTCCCGCAAGAGAGACTAGACTGTCTGCATCAAATGGACCGGGTGTTGTTAAATATCCTCGACCGTATTCTCATTCCGAGCATGCCCAGTCAGCTAGTTGTATATTTCATCGCTCATTTTGACGGTGCCAAGCCACAGCGCAACGGCTTTCTCAATAACACCAAACAAGACTCGCATATCCGCGTGTTTTTTAATTCGCACTAATATCAAGCAAAAATACAGCTAAAAAAAACAAAAAAAAAAGGAAGGAGGTGAAAACGGAACGTGTGCATTTGTTATTTTAAAATGCCAAGCTGAACATTCAAAGGAAAAAAGATTATGAGTCGGGTCTCGCCCACTCTGGAATATGATTTTGAGGTAAACTCACTGGCCCAGATTGCAATGAAGGTGGCGTCGGCGGAGCCTTTTGGTCAAAGAGAAAGTCCATCAACGCATCTTCGGCATTCAGCGAGACAGAAAGTGCCTCTTTCCTCCGTTCTTGGTTAGAATTGCTCAGTTTCCTTCCAGAAAAGGAGTGGTACGTGAACGAGGAATCCAAGACAGGCGAAGACATGGAGGTCACAGGAAACCGCCGGGGAACATTGTCGTATGGATGGAATGATGCTGATTTGCTGCGTCGCGGGGCTGAAATGGGGTTGGGATTTGTGGGAATGAGTGTAAGTGGCGGTGTTGGTGCTTGATGCTTGACGCTTCGAGTGCAGTCGGTTGCGATGAGGCTTGAATGGGTTCCATCCAGTAGTGGAGAGCAGAACAAGAAAGCGCTTGAGTTTGCGAATGTGGGTCCCATGTTGAGAGGAGAATGGACGAGATGCAGAGGCGGTGCCGCCACGACGTAGACGGGTGAGGGCAGGTTGTTCTGCGAGTAGTGGCCTGGAGGCAGGCGCACGAGGACGCTGACTGTGTTGGTTGGGGCCGACGAGTCCCGGCATCCCTTGGCCGCCTTCCTGCTGGAACCTCCGTTCTCCGTCATAGTAATTAAGGCGGTGGGTCTGGGAATCAAAATTATGTGGCCTCCAATTTTTGGATTTTCCACAAACGAGTTTCGTGTGATCAAAGAAGAATTGTATTTGTGTAACCCAACGCCACTCGCAAAGCTGTCCAAAAAGATCCGGAGCGTGCCAGCGAACCTTAACCGGTCGGACTTGGCAGCTATGTCCGAGAATGCATGGCAGCAGTGTCCGAGAATGGATGTCCCTGGTCTTCAGCGTCTGAGGTGCTCAAGAAACTGTTGCAGGTCTTACCAACGTGCTCACGTTTTATCAAGTAAGAAGCATTTCGAATCCATTCAAAATAAAAAATAAAAAACAACGAGGGAAAAACCGAACGAGTCTAATTGCAAACAGCTAAAGCAAATTGGCAAAGATATCGTCAATATTACTGTCAATGCGCGCACGTTTCAGACGAGTTTGATCGTCACCGCTTCCATTCCGAGATTCGGGCGAATTTATTGACGACGTTTGACTCAATGGTTGCGGCGTTGTTGCGGCCTGGGAAACTTGACAAGGAGTCTGCACAGACGACGTCGGTAGTTTTGGGGAAGGCATAGAAAATACTGTCGGTGATGCTTGGTCTTGAAGCATCAGTAGCTGTGCCATTTGCATGGACAGTTGTCGGTTCTGTTCGCACAATTGACCAATCTGCATCTGCTGTTGAAGAAGTTGTAATTTAATCTGATTCAATTCGTTGACAGAGACCAGCTGTTGCTGTCCTAGTTGTTGTTGGTTTTGAATTGTGTGTTGGTGCTGCTGAAACTGCTGCTGTTGAGCTTGCTGTTGCTGAAGCATTAGTAGCATGTTTTGCGGTTGCTGGGACATATTTGACGGAGCGCTAGGTTTCTGCTTCTGTTGTTGTTGGCTGAAAAAGCTCATTTGGGAAATCTGGGGTGAGGCCTTTCCAAAGCTACCCGAAAGAAGGGACTGTGACTTTGGGGATGTCGCTGGAGTGGCAGGAGATTGTCGTTTTTGCTGGTACTGAAGAATGCTCTGTTGCATTTGATGAATGGTGGCCGATGCAATGGGTGTGGGCCGTGCCAGGTTTGAATTTGTTGTTTCTTGCTGAAAGGAAAAGTGGTGGTTAAAGGCAGCTTGCGACATGGGCTCGTGGTTCTGAGGAAGGTTTGCCGCATTTGAGGCCATCGGCTGATGCGTGGAGTGTACTTGTTGCGACAGAAGTGGATGGGACAGAGTTGACATTTTTTGTTTGACAAATGAAACGGTGGGGCTTGCTGCAAAAATTTAACTCGGGGATTCATTTGGGACAAGGCGCATGCATTACTGACCATAAAGATACACATGCATATACGCGCATTTGTTTACGCGCTTTCAGATAAGGGAACATGTCTCAGGCCCTGGTTGCGTGAATCCGACAGCATTGTTATATTTATTACTATGCGCTTGAGAAACACACCAAGCTACTAAGTACAACCAACTACACACCAAACATTAGACCAGCTAGAATGTCGTTGTCTGTTGAATTCACCACACTTCTCGTTTGAAAGTCCTCCCAATTGTAGTCGCTCGACGGAGCCGACAATCTTGTTTGGTTCTTCAGGCAAAGAAGATTGGACAACTGCAGTGCAATGATTTCCTGCTGCGCGGCAATCTGCTGCAGTTGTACTTGTAAGGCGGCTTGCTGTTTTTGCAACTGTGCGATGGTATTATGCGTCGTGTCTAGCTGACTGTCCGGTGCAGCCTTCCATTGCACTGAAGCCTTTGCTGGCAACACGCAGCGGACCTCGTATGGCGCAGGAAGGGGTTGATTGGTTCTGGTATAACTGCTTCGTCGAGACTTTGGATTTGGGTAAGGAACGACTCTCGGCGACGGTGTTGGAGTCAAAGGGGGTGATATATGGGCCGGATACTGGATGAATGAGTCGGGATAATGTTGGGGGTGGCCGTCGGGTGCTTGATCTGTGGCAAGTCCTTCTTGGAGACAATGCAACGACGCGCGGCTTGGGTCCGAGACCTTGTTTGGATGGCGGCGGTGATGGTATTGGGGCATTTCCCGTTTCGTGAGGAAATTATTCCGCCTTTCCGCAGCCAAGAGGCGGGTGATCAGGCATGATTTTCTTTGACAAGATGAAGGGCCGACTCATAAAAATTTAATTAACTCTGATTGGTGATGTCTAACAGCATTATAAACACTCATGTAAGTAAAATATATAACCAACGTGCCTGCCGTGACACTTCAAGCTGTGCCTGTCTGTCTGTCTGTCTGCTGGACGCGTGTCTCCCTCTCTTAAGCTACCGACTTGCCACAAAATTAACACTCGCGAGTCAATTTTTGCTCAGGCTTCTTGACTTCGCAGTTGGCGCAAGACGCCGCAGTGAGTACCACAAAGTGAGCGTAATTTATTGAGTAAATACTATGAGATGAGCATGGATGCAAGGATAAATCCATAAAAAAAGAAAAAAAAGAGGTCGAAGGGGTGGTTATGAGGACTAAAAAAAGTGCCAAGTTCAAGTTGACGCGACCATCCGTACCGACATGCGCTGCTGTTTTGAATTCAGACATTCGATGCTTTCGCGGAGTAATTTCAAACGATCGCGAAGCTCAACTTGAATGACAATCTGGTCGATTCGAATCTTGTTCAACTCTGCTGCTGCTTCAAGTAAGTTAGACGTGCATTCTGGCGCAGTGAAAAGCGCTTGTGCACCTCTACTAGAAATTGTTGGATGGCTTTTATCGCTGGATAGTTGGGGCTGTTCATTTTTAATTGTGACGGTGGGCGGTGCGGCTGTTGTTGTCCGCGTTAACGTTGCGGGTTCTTCCGACAAGGAAGAAGGTCTGAGTTTTTGAATGCCTTTCATCTTGTTTTCGAAAAATATTGTGTCTGTTGCGGAAAGAATCGATGCGGCAAAGTCTTCGGAAATGGTTGACTTTTCATGAAAAGATTTCAAAGCGGAGAAGCGCCTTTGTTTTGCAGAAACTGACATGCGTTTGATCGACTTTGCCCGCATAACTTCGACGCCTTTCGCGGTGTCGTCGGGAATCGTTGATTGAATTGTGGAGACAGATTTTGGTGGTGTGCTGGCTTGGCGCTGCAATGTAGTTTTGTCGCTGATTTCAATTGCGCTGTCCATACTTGTTCTTGCTGATCTAATTGGGTTCGTGATTACGTCTCGTAGAATTTGGACGGGCTGCTGACTGATACCGTCCGAAGGAAACGCAGGAGCGCGAGAAGTACTTGCAGACGGGCGCAAGATGGAAGGCTGTCTTTTTAACCCAAGTTTCGGAGCATTCGTGGGTGGAAAATAAACTGCATGTTGTTCTTCAGGAAGTTTTTGATTCTGCTGGGATGGTTTTGAACTGTACTGGTGGTGGGTTGTTGGGGCAGCCATGAAAGCCTGGACGGCTTTTTTGCTCGTGGACTGAAAGCGCTTCGCTTGCGCGATTTTGTCTTCGTACTGCTGAACAAGGTTCTTGAGCATTTTTGTTCAGAGTATGTTTTGGTTGGGTGGGCGGTTTCGATGGTTTTATTGGTTCAAAAAACAACGGTAAAATAATTTCATTCCTGTTTAGCTCCTGACGCGTCAATGAAATTTGAGACAAGATGCGAGTTAATAATTCAGATTTCTGATGCGGGTTGTTGTGTGTGAGATGAGTCCTGCAAGCGTGGCATGTTGAATAAAAAATTGACTTCGAAGGTGAACGCACGCATTTAATTAGATGACTTGTGCACTCTTCATTATCTGACTTACGCGCAATTTATTACTTTTTGAAAAGTCATGCTGCTTCAATGTGACTTGCGTGGGAAACCTGACGGTAAAACTGAGGCTGTTCAACCAAACTCGCTCACGAATTTCCGTGATCCCGCATTCAGTAAACACTCAAAAAAACACCTCCTTGGATCCGTAGAAACAAAAGTGGATCCTTGCGGCCTTTACTGATAGTTTTGCTGCACGGTTTGCGGGGTCCCATGATTCCAACAGTGCAGGTGCAAACACACGGTCCCGCAAATGTGGCATCCTACCTAACAGCAAGAAGGTAAACAAGATTGGAACATTTGGAGCAGCTGCACGTCATATGAGTTAAACGGATGGCCCAAACGGCTCACATAAATATTTACAAGAAGCCATAAATTTGAAAATGCTCGGCAATGTGACCCAGAGCAACAGCTACCCACTTCACTCGTTCAGTCTCGGTTGGCCGTTTCTGGATACGCCCTTCAACTCCAAGTACTGGAACTATGGCGGAGACACGGCCGTGGACAACAACAGACGGCGCATCTCGTTAACTCGCACGGACAGGAAGCATCAGCGAGGCTTTCTGTGGACAAAGAACCCGTTAACTGGATCCGCATGGGTGGTGGATATCGAATTCAAAGTGCATGGTAACAGCTCTTGTCGACGTTTGTCCCCATGTGGCTTCTTATGACTGAGCGGGTCAACTTGACACAGGCACCTCCGGGGCATTTCATGGAGATGGCTTTGCATTCTGGTATACGACTGAAAAAGAGCAGTCAGGTACGCAAGCACGGACTGTTTTTATATCACGTAGTCCGCAAGGTCTCCACCCAAAGCTGACCTCTCGAACATCAAAAAAAAAGGCCCCGTCTTTGGCTCGAAGCACCCATGGAACGGACTCGGCATCTTCTTTGACACATTCAAAAACTCGCACTACCATCCCTTCAATTTCCCTTACATCAGCGTGCATGTGAACGACGGCTCGCAGCTGTATCACACCGAAAGTGATGGTAAACAAGGCGAAGTGGGCGGGTGCAGCTCAAAGTTTCGTAATAGGGATACACCAACGTTTGCGCGGATTGAGTACGTGAAGTATGACTACATGAGGGTGAGTTTTACAGTTCTTATTCCCGCACTCTTCTGATGCGATAACGGTAGGTTTCGGTGAGCGTGGATGGCGAAAATACTTGGACGCAATGCGCCTACATAGAAAATGCAGTCTTGCCTGACAATGGATATCTTGGATTCACATCGCATACCGGGGATGCAACAGGTTTCGAAACACTCATCATCTGGCTTCTTTTGTGGGGCGTTTTCTCAATTCTGGATTTCGACCAAATTCATAGATACGCATGATATCATGAAAGTTGTCGCGACAGGCTTGACGAATGTAAATGCCCTTGCTTTGATTTTTCCGGCCACTTCCAACACTGACGCATGCAAAAATCTCCTCAGCCAAAAGCGTATAAACTCAACATGGATCATCTAGCAAAAGTAGCCGACATTGTCAAGAATCAGGCTCGCGGTTTCGAAGGTGGCAGTTTTGACAGTCAATCAGGCATGTTTGGTGAGGCACTTCTGCTTGTGGTTGGTGCTGCTGGGTTGTGTTTGGTTGGTCTCGGGGCGTTTCTGATGTGGAAAAAGAAGAAAGATGCGGACACTCAGTTGGGTCGTGGATATGCGAAGCGATTCTGAGGCATCAGTATCAATTCACTTTTTTTGTCGAAGCAGGCATACAGCTCCTTGAATGAAACAACTTGAAAATAGAATCTCTTCTCTGTATGTGGAATTTTTTATTACGGCCATTCATCCTCACTTTTGCTTGTCTCGATTCAACAGAACCATTAAGATGAACGCTGCACCGCGCAGAACAAATCCAATTACAAACGAATACCCCAAATTCACTTCCTCCTTGTTCAACACGTAACCGTACCGTTCAGCGGACGCAGTCACGTTATAAACGTCGGCAAATACACTCAACTCACGCGAAAACCATGCTTCAGTCGCCCAACGATTATACGACATGGCATAGATAAACTCAATCCCCATGTTGCGACCCGCTTTGATTGTGGGCCCATACCCACAAAACACGGCGGCAAACAAACACACCACGACGGCCAGCAGCGCCGAGTCTTCCCTCCGCACAACCATGCTGATCACCATGGCGAGTCCATACACGCTCCAAAACTGCAAAAGCATCGTGAGATAGATGAAATCGAAGCTGGATGAAGGTTGACCGAGAAAGACAAACAGTGCCGCGAAATGAAGAGATGAGATCAAAAAGCGGTAAATGGATGCGACCGCTTTGCCGAGAAAGTAGGAAAACTTGTTGTGGCCGTTTGCTGCCTCTCGCCAGTATACGGTTTGCTCCTCGGCAAAGACTTTTACTCCGGCAGGGGCACCCGCGAGGCCGCATGCCATGCCCACAAGGAGGCCTAAGAAGCACGTTTTTATTTAGGAAAGGCACGTTGTGTCAAATAAATCTCGTTACCAAGTTGGGGAATGAGCCATTCGACCGTTGATGGTGTCAGCGCCGCGTAAGGTGCCACAAGAACACCCTTGTACAAATACCCGTCAGCAGAAGAGACAGCAATACCCATCTAATAAGAGATAAGTGATATGCGTCATGAGAATACAGTCTCATTTTCATATCATAATAGATGTCGCAAACCAATGCTCCAGCTAGAATCGCAACACCCACTTCCAAAACCAAACTGCTCACGCGACGATACTGTTGAACCAAGTACCGATTATGGCAAAGCAACGCTTGTCGCAAAGTGCTGCTCCCGCGTTTCTTTACAATCATTTCCAAATCCGAATGCGACGACTCGCGCTCCTCGTCCGTGTGAGGCGCCGTCCCTCCTTCAACCCCGTCTCCGAGTTTTGCTATTCGACCGTCCACCCATTTTTTTCCGAAACTGACCCATGTGTCAACGAGATCATCTGGTGTTAATTTTCGCGCCTTTTCGTTGACACCTTTCCCGCTGAGAATATCCATGAGAATGTCGGCGGGATTCGCGTGCGTGTCAAAGTAGAATCCGAGTTCTTTGTAGTATTCAACAACATGGACGGTTGGCCCAATGTAGGCGGTACGTCCTCCTGGTGCCAGCATGAGGAGATCGTTAAATTGCTGAAAGATTTCGTATCGGGGCTGGTGGATGACGGAAACTACAGTGAGACTTAGTGATGCAATTCGGCGCAGGATTTCAGCCACTTTTAAAGCGGCGGTGGAATCCAACCTGAAGCAACATGGAAAAAAAATAATCTGTTAGCACGTCAACGGCCGAAAACCATCTTTGAAATTTCCTAACCCGCTTGTTGGTTCGTCAAGAAAGAGTGCGATAGGTACTGTTTTTCTTCATATTTTAATTTGTGTTGGTATTTTCGATGAGAGTAAGGTCTTTTCACCTCCTGCAAGCTCCATGCCGATATTCACGCGTTTCCTTTGACCGCCAGAGATTCCTCGTTCGCTTTCAGAGCCAATAAGGGTGTCCGGAATATGTGCCAAGCTGAAGGGTGGTTAGTACCACAATTGCAAGTTCAAATGCCAGGCAAAAAACAAACAGCCACATACTTTAACACCTCCAAAACGTCATCAACATAGGTGCTGACTTGAGCATTGGTCCACGATTTTGGTAATCGCACTCGCGCAGAGTGGTAGATGTTTTCTCGCACAGTTAGTTCACGAAGCATGATATCTTCTTGAGGAACGTATCCAATAATCTGAAGGAAAAACGAAGCAAAAAGAATGAAAAGAGATATTTAAACTTTTGTGCGAAAACACAGGATATTGAGTGGGGCACACCTTTTTATAGTTTTGCATTTCTCCTTCAACGCCGTTGATGAATAGTTTTCCAGACGTTCGCGCCACTTTTCCCATGAGGACGCTCATAAAAGTAGTTTTTCCACAACCTGAAGGTCCCATGATAGCCTTCAAGTAGTGAACTTGAGGAGTTAAAATACAATCGGAGAAAAAAGCGCCGGCGCTATCTTACCGTCAACCTCTTGCTCCGAATCTCGCCCGTAACGCCCTTCAATATACTCTTCCCATTTTTCAAGCAAAGCCCCAAGTCTTCGAATCGGAAATCAATAAACACATTCTGTTTCCCTTCGAGCGCCCCAAGGAACCCGTTCATGAACCCAGTCAGTTCTGGAGCGCTATCTGCCTTCTTGAGAACAACTTTCTTGTCATCTTCTTCAGTTCCAACAACAGTTGATGTCTGATCTTTTTCGCTCAACGCTTGCCTTGAACCCAAAATCGTTGCCGGAAGCGCACTCATCTCACGCTGACGAGTGTCACCAGCTTCATCAGCATCCACCCCACTCGAATCAAAAGCAGCTTCCGGAGACACGGCTGCGTCCAATCCACGCTGAGTTAAAGTTCGCACCATCTTTGGCAGTCCTCGGTTCCGTTCACGTTTCGAGTTTGAACACTTGACAATGTAATACGCGACAGCCAGGAGAGCATCAACAATGACGCAAAAGATGAGCCCCCCGTAGTAACTTGGAACGACGGATCCCGCATTGCAGGTGCTGAGTGGTGGACAGGTGCGCGGTGATACGGTTCCTGTGGGGCTGCGTAGTTTGTTTCAATGGTTTTTTTGCTACATGCCGGAGTGCGGAAAATGCATGCGTACCACCAAGAACCGGATGGGCTTTAATATTGGTAGAAAATGTATCGCATTTAAAAGATTGGTGTTAAGTTGAAGAGCAAATTCTGCAGTTTGAAGAGAAGTGTTTTTACCATTCGTACTTTTCCAAATACGTGGGACAATAGTTTCCCGGCGGGCAACTGGTAAAATGCATAAATAAGGCGCTGTGGGAATGATAAAACATCTGTCGCGTTTAAAACTTACACTTGCGGCTCATATGGGCCTTGAGGCTGCCATAATCATGCTTAACAATTCATCCTTCGTTCGACACAAAAACAACATACGAACCGAGCAAAAATCCGTGGCAAGTCGATCCGCGACGCAGCTTGCTCCCGCTGTGCAAATCTGCGGCAAAGATTGTACCACGCTGGAGGTGGTGTTTGGGCAGTAAAAATGGGACGCGCAAGAGTATCCGTAGTCCAGAATGGGTATGCCGATCGCGTACGGAGACACGTAACAGTTTCCAGGTATGAGGATCTTCTTTAAATCAAGCGCCATTTTTCTTCTGAGTTTTTATGAATTTGTTTTGACTTTTTTCAACCATCGAAATTTGACAATTCCGATGCGCAATATCAAAGGGAGGATACGGTTCGGACTGGTAGCTTTTCAGTTTCATGCGACTACTGACATATGGGACAAATTGCGTGCACAACCAATGGACAGTGATATTTGTGGTCGAACGTTTTAATGTTGCTGCAGCGCTTCAGCATGGTGCTGAACATTCGCTGCGTTAAATGCAGCTAATCCGCAAATGCTCCCGAACCTTCTCAGCAATGTTTGATACCAATGTTTGACACCAAGTATGGCTATATTTGATTTTTCTCCTTGCGCGTCCTTCATTTGCTCCTTTTGGGCATTGAACGCGAGCAGATGCGAATCCAAATGCGACTGGAACGTATGGTTAGAAGTTGGTCTCAAATAAAACGTATTTGCAAGTGTTCAGATCGATTCACCGTCCGGTCCTTGTAGTTCTCGTGCCCGACGGCTTTACCCAAATATCTGGCTTTCTGCACTACTCCGCAAAGCGGAAGTGGCTGGTAACATCGTTGAAACAGGTGAGATATCCGTCGCTGAATATGAGACACAAACAAACGATAAGGAGCCGTCAACCAGCCACTGTCCCAAGATGCAAACAGCGGCCAGCCAGCCAAGCTTTAGTTTTCTTTATCCGGCGGTCTTGGCGGATTTCTCGCTCTTACTGGGGCTGGGCATTTTTTACTCTGTGGCTGGTGTGGCCAAAAAAAAACCCAATAAGAGCACCGATGTTACCTCGGTCGGTAAAAAAGTAAAGGAACTCTGCCTTCAATATGAGATTCTCTGCCATTCCAATTGCAAGCTTGCTCTCTGCCTTGTGTGCATCGGCCGCTGGTGTCCACAGAGTATTCCCTGGGGATCAAGTAGCTCCAGACCAGCAACGGCAGCAGCAGCGCTTATCATCCGCATCATCAAACAAAGGACTTGCAAGGTTTCTGATACACCAACCTGTGGCGGCCAATTCTCGGCCTCTGTTTGCAGCTGGAGAAGCCGCTACTACTGAAAGCTCGACGGGGCAAGACGTGCCAATAGCGGACGGAGGCATTTCTGCGGCTGGGAACGCAACCGTACTGTTTCCATTCTCCAACAGCACTAAAGGAGCAAGCAACTCTACGCAAGGAACCTCTCCAGCAGGACCAGGACGCGCTCGTGGTCCACTAAACTACGCGCTGCTGGTGAAGTGGAGCTCTCCAGCAGCAGCGTGGGGGTTCATGGGCGTGACAGTTGCGATGACTGTCGTCGTGACTTACAACCTGCTCTTCCAAGCAAAGACGTTCCACTCCAAGGCCGTGTATGTGTATCTCCTCATCTGGTAAATATTTAAATATTATTTAAATTTGGTGTGTTTGGTAAAATCTTGTTTTTAATCAAAGTGGCTTTTTGTTTGTAACAGGTGCCTCGCGCGCATAACCTGCTTTGCCTTGCGCGGCGCGATTCTGACTGGCGACAACGGCCAAAACTACGCGCTTTACCAGTGGAGCTCCATGGTTGCCGCATTGGGATTCATGCCGCTTGCAGAGGCCATGGCAGTCGTGACGGTCGAGAGCAGCGCAATGGTCTACGGCATGAAGCGCAAGACGGCAAAGATTTGGGATCTCACAGTCAAGGCCTTCTTCATATTCTTTGGTGTCTGCGTGGCCGGATTTGTCTTTGACTACACACTCAACAAGCCATTCGGATCCAACGTAAAAGACTTTTCGTATCTAATTGCGCTTCGTGAGATTGGCTTCAACGGACTCATTCTCTTGACTGTCTACACGCTCGTTGGAAGCGCGTTCAATTTTGTCGACGTGGCGCGCAAGATGAAAGTTCCAAACGAATTCTGGAACAGATTCCGCATGCTCATGGCCGTGACGATCCTCCAAAGCTTGCTGATCCTGGTCAAACTCGCCTACACAAGCTACCGAAACTGGAACCCGGTCGAGCTGAGGGACGAGCACCTTTGGTACATTATCAGCATTGTGCCCGAGTATCTTTTCATGTGCTTCTACTGCACTCACTACTTTTTGAGAGTGTTTGATGACATTGAGCTGAAGCATGGCAAATACTCTGCGGAAGAAGGAAAATGGGTCAAGTCATCGCTGGACTTTGAGGCTGCGCCAGTCTCTGTTTCTCCGACTGATATGAAGCCATTGCCAAGTCCAACACCGTCGTCAAAGTGACAATATTTCTAATACCCAATCACTGTCTTAAATAGTAGTACCTGCACATCATTTTAATTTTCTTTTCACGTTCAAACAGAAGTAAAAGCCTTGTCTCATGCTGAATGAAGCTACACAAATACAAGCATCATTATAAACAAACAGCATATACAACCCATGTGCTAAACAAGCTGTTGGTCTGTTCAGGAAAGACTGGAGACCAAGTCACGTGATGCGGACAATCGCTTCTCTGAACAATCGAACAAAATTTTACTTCCATTCTTTCCTTCCGCCAACAGCCAACACCCAGGTTTCACTTCCGCCGCTCGCTCTCTCCTTTTCGACCAACTCAACGCGACATTCCTATTTCTAAAGCGCGGATCAGCACACGAAGCCTTCACAGACTTACATTCCAACGAGCCATATCCGCGAGCGTTAGCACGAACAACAGCCCGAACCAACGCAGCTTCTTTCCTCCAAGTCCCTCATATCCCCAGACTCGCGTTTTACACGTTTAAAACGAAAGAATGGGTTGCTCAAACAGTGTAGACGACAAAGAGTCCAAACAGCGCAACGATGAAATCGAAAACAATTTGAAAAAGGAGAAGCTTGCTTTACGAAATGAAGTCAAGATGTTGCTTCTGGGTACGCTATTTTTTTTTCGGACATTTGCTTGTGACGCGATTCAGCAACAGAAACTAACACCTCTCCCCCCCAAAAAAATTTAACCTATCCTGCCATTTGCAGGAACCGGAGAGTCAGGAAAGTCCACCATTCTAAAGCAAATGAAGCTCATCCACGATAACGGATACAACGATGATGAGCGAGAAGCGTTCAAGGAAATCATCTTTTCAAACACTGTTCAATCCATGCGCGTTCTCGTTGAGGCCATGGCAAATCTCGGGATCCCGCTCGGAAAGCCCGAAAACGAGAAGCACAAGCAAGTGATTATGGATCTTCCAAACCAAATTGAAGCAGAGTCCTTCCCACCGGAAGGAGCAGCAGCAGTGAAGGCGCTGTGGGCGGACGAGGGAGTTCAAGCGTGTTTCGCAAGAAGTCGCGAGTTTCAGTTGAACGATTCTGCGTCATAGTGAGTTTTGGAGATTGATCGAAAATGTGCGTGTTCATAAAAAACCCGCTGACGTTTTTTTTTTTTTTTTTTTTTTTTTTTTTGCTTCCTTGAACAGCTACTTTGAAGCCATGGACCGTATCGGAGACCCAAAGTACAAACCAAACGATCAAGATGTGTTGCGCTCTCGAGTTAAAACTACGGGTATCACGGAAACATGCTTCCACATTGGAGAGCTGAACTACCGATTGTTTGATGTCGGTGGGCAGCGTTCCGAGCGTAAAAAGTGGATTCACTGCTTTGAAAACGTGACATCGATTGTGTTTTTGGTTGCCGTTTCTGAGTACGATCAAGTGCTTGTAGAGGACGAGACTGTGGTAAGTGCCGGGCTTGGAGAGTTCGAGGAAAGGCTTTCGATATTGATCCGCTTGGCCATCGAAAAATCCGTTTTTTTAGAACCGCATGCAAGAGGCCTTGACTCTCTTTGACTCGATCTGCAACTCAAGATGGTTTGTTAAAACGTCCGTCATTCTCTTCTTGAACAAGGTCGATTTGTTCAAGATCAAGTTACCAAAGTCACCGATGGGAAAATACTTTCCCGATTACACTGGAGGTAAGCTATATCGATTTACGTGCTCGACTGTGTATCTCTTGGCTGACGAGTCTCTTTTTTTTTTGAAGGGGACAACTTTGACGAGGCTTCACAGTACATGTTCAATCGGTTTGTCTCGCTCAACCAATCGGACCAAAAACAAGTATACACACACTTCACATGCGCTACGGATACTACCCAAATCAAGTTCGTAATGGCTGCCGTGAACGATATTATCGTGCAAAATAACTTGAGGTGAAGCATAATTTAACGAAGTTTACGTTTAAGCGACATTCCATGAACGACTCTTTTTGTTACTTTGTTGGGGACCAACAGAGACTGCGGACTCATGTGAAAATACTGCGCCGTTCAATGTTGCAACTTTGTTTCTCAAAACTTTGGCAAACATGACCGATTTTTTTTCCCTTTCTTTTTGCCTACCGCAGTTGGCGTATAATGCTATCTTTCTTTTATGATTTGTGGCGCCAATTCAACAATTTCGTAATTTCTTTGCAAGTGTAGTTTCTGAGCTGTTTTATTTTTTTTTGGTTACTTTTCCGCATAAAAATACTCGTTTTTCATTCTCATGGTTAACGCAAGGCTTCATTGGAACTTTTATCAAATGAGTCCAAGGTTCTCGCAAGCCGCCCTGTAACAAAAATCACAAGTGGTGAAATTTAGCATTTGTAAAAAAAAAAAAAAAAAAAAAAAAAAAAAGCACAAAAGGAGAACACTGCCAATAAATCAACCTCAGCAACGCCATTGTAACATTTTCCAAGACTCTTGAAATATTTGAAGTGTCAGTAGCCCATGTGAAATGCGTGTAAATATCTCGTTCAGAGAACTGGTTTTCATCGCGAAATGTGCGCTCGAAATACAGTGCGCCGGACTCGTAGTCTCCAAGACCTGTGCGGGTTTTATTGTTAGTGTAAAGCGCTTTTATGGAAACTAGAATGAAAGCGCACCTTTATACTCGGGAAAGTACTCGACAAGCGGGGAAACCTTCATTTTCTCCTTGAACAAATCAATTTTGTTGAGAAAGAGAATAATGCACGTTCGCTTCAGCGCAGGATGGTGCGTTAAGGAATGGAACAAATTAAGCGACTCCGTGACTTTGAGAACAAAACAAAAATAATTAAAAAGAAGTTCGGCGACATGAGCAAAAAATCACTCACTTCTGTTTGTTTGGGAGTCTTCGAAACAAGTTTGGTCGTACGAACTGATTGCGACCATGTAAATGAACGCTTTCACGTTGTCGAAAAACGCCATCCATTTTTTCCGTTCACTGCGCTGCCCTCCAAGATCAAAAACGCAAAATAGATGCGCGTGAACTTTGAATCGGATTTCTTTGATTTGGGTCGTCATTATACGCGCTGCAAGGATATCAGGATCGGTGGGTGTAAAGTCCGAACAACAGATCCGGTCAATGTTGTCCATGAGACTGCACAGGAACAAACCCAATCAAATTCAATGAGAAATATAAAAAGCGCCGGAGTTGATATTCTTACTACGGGCATGAATCCATGAGTTGGAACTCCGCAGCCCTTGAAAAACAATACTGAACGCCAGAGTCTTGCCACAATAATTTGATAGACGAGATCAATTTCGACGGAATGGTTGTTCCAGATAAAACCATCGAAGGGTCCATTGATCGGATAATTGCCGCTGCGGCAGCAACTTCTCCCATCCTGTTCTCGCTCCCACCTCCAGACATGAATAATTCCGACGACGCAGACGCAACTTCCGCAAAGCGCGCCGTTCTCCGTCTTATCGTTGGAGCATCAAAACTTTCGTTGTCGTAAGAATTCGTTCTGCTCGTGTTTGAGGACGGACGGTCCGCACTCCACCCATCCAAGCTTGATTCGGTGAATTGTCGCGACGCGCTTACAACCTGCGTCGGATCAAATCCATACGGAATCTCGAGGTTATCCATCGCGTTCATGAGCTCTTTTGCGCAGGAAAGAAGATTGAGGACGAGTGCGGATCGGAAGTTTGCGATTTCGTCCGGTGTGAAACCGATTTTGTGGATGAGCTTCATTTGCTTCAACACGGTTGATTTTCCAGTTTCTCCCGTCCCTTTTTGTATATTCGAGTGCAAATGGAAGAAGAGAAGGCCAAAATGGGTCAAAAGCGGGTTCCTTTGAAACATTTGAAAATCTGAATGACTTGGGCGTACCCAACAGCAAGATCTTGACTTCCTTTTTGCTGGCATCCTTGTCCTCCCTCAGTTGCCTCTCTATTTTTCGACTCCGATCTGCAGCGCTGTCGGATGGGGTCGATTGGCATGATCCCATTGGGAAACAGGATGAGGGTGAAAAATTATGTGTGAGATTTTCAAAAAATTCCCAGCAGATTTCCCATTCTTATCTTAACCGGCTCACCCCATTCGCCAATTATTACTGACCACGTTATATTTTATTGGTTTGATTGTTTTTATAATCTCTTTCACATCAACCCGAGGTCTTCAAGAACTGCCCTGTTTGTATGGTGCGTTTTAATTGACAAGGAATTATGAAAATAAAAACCAGGCAAGTACTTTGTTAGAGACACCAAAACAGAGCCGATAATGTTGGAAATCTGCTCCTTGTCTGTTGCCCATGTAAAATGGGTGAAAAGGGTTCGTTTTGAGTACGTGTTTTCGCTGCGAAACCGACTGTCAAAATATCGCGATGCAGACGAATAATCGTTGTCGCCTGCTCAAAATACAGGTGTTTAACATTTCATCGTTATATTGTACTGGTAAAAGCAAAAAACCTTTGTAGTCTGGAAACCAGTTGGCGACTGGAATTTCCTGCAGTTTTGCTTTGAAAAGGTCGATTTTGTTGAGAAACAGAATAATGCAAGTCTCTTTGAGGAGCGGATGATGCGTGATGGTATGGAAGAGGGTCAGTGACTCCGTTACTGGGTGGGGTAGGCGTTGCATTTGAGCATCAACCGCAAAAACAAATGCAAGACAAGGGGCCTACTTCGATTCGTGGTGGAATCTTCGAAACACATTTGATCGTACGAACTTAGAGCCACCATGTAAATAATTGCGCGAGCATCTTCAAAATACGGTATCCACTTTTTTCGCTCGCTGCGCTGACCACCAACGTCAACTACATGAAATGGTGTGCCCTGCGCATTGAATTTGGCTTCATTGATTTTAAGAGTCATGATGCGGACCTGTAGGATATCTTCCTCAGTCGGTTTGTATTCGGTACTGCAGATACGGATTGGATCGCTCATGACGCTGTAAAACAAGAAAAGCGCGTTCATCTTTACCCAGTTTTACCAAACGACAAGATTCAAAGAAGGAAGTCTCTCAACTAAGAACACGAATCCATCAATTGATATTCGCTCGCCCGACTGAAGCAATACTGCACGCCGCTATCCTCCCAAAATACTTTGATGGCATTGACAACCTCCTCGGGCACCGCATTTCCGCCGCCGAAGCAGAAACTAATATCGCAGTCCTTCAAATACTTTGCCGCATCCACTGCAGGGCCCGTTTGGTTTTTGCCGTGGTTCAGTGCAACATACGCGTCCCGTGCGTGCTTTGCGTACGGATCCTCGGGCCGTCCGTTCAGCCTCTGTGTCGACAAATCCATGGGCTTTCTTGATAAGCTCGACTTTGAGTCTGCCAACTGAGAATCGGACATCTTGGATTCGGGAGGAAATCCTGCAATGTCGAAGCCATAAGGTATTTGAAGCTTCTCCATTGCTTGAATCAGGGTTTTGGCGCATGTGACAAGGTTGAGAACCATTCCAGCGCGATATGTGTTGAGCTCCATTTCAGTGAAGGGGATGTTGTGCATCAGCTTCATTTGTTTGAGCACGGTCGATTTCCCAGTTTCGCCAGCACCTACAGTTTTGAGAAACAAGATACCATGGTACCGTGTTAAAAGATGCTTGATTAGCGAGTGGGGGAGTCGATAATGTAATTGGGATCCGTCTGGGGGTATACTTCCGCACCCAGCAACAGCAACTTTGCGGTCCGTTTGATGACAGTTTCTTCTTGTCTCAACTGGGAATCGATTTTGCTACTCGCTGCTTTCGCAGTATCATGCGCCGCGTTCGAGTTGCAGCTTCCCATAAAAACGCGCGCAAGCAATTTTGTGAAACTCTGTGCAAATCTTTTGCATTGATATTTTTTCAAGAAAAACGACGCTTATTGTTCTCGGACTGAGACGTGCATGGGAATCGCGATTTCAGGCATGTCAAAACAAAATGATCTGGATGGAGCCTGGGTAGTGTACGCCAGCCGTTGCTTGCACGAGACGTCAAAGTCGCCGCTCCCGCTTTTTTTTGTTGAAACCAGATTTCTTCATTCGCATTGTTGTCAAGTCGGGTTCTCCTGGATTTGCAAACACTTCGGCATGAGGCCATCTCAACGTAGGATCTCATCAACTGCGCATGCAGTCACTTTAATTTATTGGGCCTCATCAACAGAAAATAAACCCAACTCCACCCCAACCCAACCCAAAAGCCCGGCTCTGTCACAAAAAAAACTACTCCTGCTTTTCACGCATAGGTCCAGACTTCCGTCTCCGCTCCTTGTTGTAACGGACACTGTTTCGCACTGAACGCCGAAGCTTCTTCCACTTGTGTTTGTTCATTGCCTTTCTGCGACGCTTCTTAATAGAAATGGCTTGAATGGTTTCACGCGTGGTCTGGGTGACAATGGTGTCGTCGGGTAGTGCAATAGAAATAGATGACTTGAGGTGTTGTGGGACAGATGGGATGGAGGTCATGGTTGCTTTGGTTGTTTCGAAGAATCTGTCTGCGATAGGATCAGAAGCAGCCGTTCGACCGGAGATGAGAAAGGCAAGAGGGTCCAGAGTGCGGGCAAGAGCACGCGCGTGAAAATGAGAGCGGCTTGCGGCTTCTGTCACGTTCGGCAGCACCTTCTGATCCTTTTGTCCGAAACTGCTTGCATCCCACAGTCGAATCCGGTTCTCAGAGTTGACTGTTTCGTATGGTGTTCCCGTCAAGAACGTTGACAGAGCAATGGAGGCTCGCTCGCTGTGACTCGCACGCACATTTACTCCCCAATCCATAACGCTGGCTGCTGCCTTATCTTCTCCGGCATGAGATGTGCTGGCCATCGCTACTCGGCGCCCCAGTCCGATCGTGCGTCGGATTCCGTGCATCGAAGATTTGCGCTTTTTTGAAAAAATATAAATATTTACCAACCGAACTGTTTACAAATAAAAGTAAAAGGGCCTGGCAGAGAAAATGCCTTGCAGATGAGTGGGGTTTTATTCTGACCCCAGAAAAAGAAGCCGTGTCAAAGAAATACATGTTGCCGCTGTGACAGCGTGCGAATGACAGATGCATGTCTGATATCCGTCATTATTCATCCCCATCAGATCCCTCAGAGTCATCTTCGTCCCCGCTGACATCCCGGTTCATGCGGTCCGCTTCATCCATCATCTTTTCGAGCTCCATGTCCTCATTTTCACTGACTGCGCGTGGCTGTGGAGTAAATGGTGCGAAATCCGCAATTTAACGATAACGACAAAAAGGCTACATCACGAACAAAATTACCTTCATCTTCACAGTTAAACTTCCCATGTATCCCTTCATCACCTCTTCAATCTTCAAAATTGCCTTCTCCATAACCGCGACACCCGCAATTTTATCCAAACTGTTCGTGGTCATCACATACAGGGGAGGTGCAACCAGTTGGATCTTGATGGGGACCACTTCGGTGCTGCACGCCTCGCCGGCAGTTAAAGCGGCTTTGATGGCGTCAATTCCTTCGTATCCGAAACAAGTCACTTCAATGTCAGATCTGATTTTCGTTGCTTGTGGGGTCAATCGGCGTTTGATGTTGTGAATCAGCTCTTGGTAAATGTTGGGTGCGATTGTCAGGCCTTCAAAGACCTTGTCCGGTTCGCTGAAAAGGAAATTATTATGTTTCAGGGGCAATTACACGATTAGTTGGCGCGACTATGACAGAATTAGCAGCGAAGGAGTTACTTGATGGCAATTTTGAACGCGTCATACGCATGCCCGAAGCGTTTGTAAATAGGCCATGCAATGGTTTCGTAGAGTTGCTCGAGAGGTTCTCCTGTTCGATCTGAGACGTGTCTCATGATGGAGTGAACCTGGGGATAGTGCGATAGTTTAATATGAATTGCACTGAATGAACAGAACAACTGCAGGCATTTCTTCCATGCGCAATTAACTTTGCAGATCCAATCTAAATGCACCACATCTGTTGTGTTTGCATCTTTTCAACACACTGCTTCGCTAACGCCTTCGCCACAATTCGGATGACATCATGGGAAATCAACTTCACCTGTCGACTCTTTGTGAACTTCTCCTCGCACTTTGCAATGTCCTCTGGCGAAACTCTTCTCTTTGACAAGTCAATGTATCCCTTCTCCCTGTCCACACGCAGGACAACAACAACTTCGTTCTTGCCCACACGGATATGTTTCTGGATAGATCTGATGCGTCTTCGAGACAGTTCAGAGAGAAGAATCATTCCCTCCGTGTTGTTGTATTCGAGAAGGTGTACGTATGCGCCCATCTGCGCAGGACGTGGGGTCAGCGCATTTCGAAAGCAGCGCAATCCATGAAACAGTAAAGCTTGAACCTCAGCAATCTGGCGCACGTTCACCATAACAAGATCATCCACCTCAGGATACTTTTCTTGATACCTGAAAAAAAAAACGATACCAACGAACGAATTAGGAAACAGAGTTACCAAGTGAAGACATTGCACTCACATTCTGCAATCAGTGGCATCTTTCTCTTCCGATGCGAGACCAGGTTGCATCTGTAGGGTGACACCTTCATCACCGCTATTCTCAAAGTCGCTCGCGTCTTCGGTGTTGCCAAAGTTGTGTTTCTTGTCGCCCATTTTTTACTATCTTTTTTTTTTTTTTTTTTTTTTGTTGGTGAGGGAATCACGGTTAACTTCTCCACTCGCACTGCGTTCTTTATATTTCAAGTTTGGCCAAGCATGTTGCCCAAGTGCGAGGAAGGTTTAAACACTTTTTGCAACAGTTTCGTTGAAGCAAAATGGCCTCAAATACAGCCAGAATATTTACTACCTTGCAGCACGCGTGATGATTCTCTTTTGACCGTCGCATTGTCAGCGCTTGTTTCGAGGATGCCTGCAATGCGTGCTATACGCAGATTTGTCTTTAAAATATATTTACTTAACATCTAAATGGGGTCTGTGATCATCACCGCGGATGTGTACCTTGCATTGTCGACATACGCGCTTGCCACCGGTTTGTGCAGTCTTGTGGAACTGTGAGAATCACCTCTAACCGTTAGCGATCGTGTCACAGAGAAGGAGGAAACACTGGCGATGTTGATGGGGTAAAACAACGCTTACGCTTTTGATTGGCTCCCTTGACGCAAACCTGCCTCCCCTGACGCCCCCCCGTTTTCTTTGAATGCATGCATTTTTATCCCGATCGATTGGTGGGATGGCATGTGCAGAACCACGGACTTGACCTCATCCAACGTCGTAGTGTCTCAATGCCTCTTTTGCCAGCGGAAGGACAAGCGGCGAGATCGCGTGGTTCGGGCCGAATTCTTAAAAACGTTATTCCCATAATCCTATTCGAATGCTCACGTCACTGGTGGGGGGGTGTGCGCAGGAAATTTCATCTGAGCAACTCAGTCAGGCCATCAGTCATGCCGATGCCACAAAAACTGCAGTGGTTGGATGGGGTAAAAACAATCTGCGTGCCCAACACACACAGTACAAAGCGTGTATTCATCTGCCTCTTATATTCCCCAGCCCATTCGCATCCACATATTACTGTGCTTCCTTCTCACGTCGATCTTCGCTGCCAGAGAGACCAGCAGATGCTCAGTGAAGCCTTTGTCGGAGTCATCATTTCTGTGTTCAACGACTTTAAAGGAATTCAGCGCGTTCAAGTGATTGCGTTTAGAACAATCAAGGATGGCGGAGATCTTGTGTGAGTGATTTTTTTTGCCCCCCTTTCTTCACACTTTTTTGTTTATTTTGCTGACCTGCGCTTCTATTTGTCTTGACAAGGAGGGTCGAAGTGCCCGTGTTTATTCAACCGGGTGGTGGTATCCAGCCAGATGCATTGAGGCAGCTGATGCGCATTCCTGAAATTTTCCTGCAGGTGACCCAACCCCACATGAAAAATACTCGAGTTTTGTCTGTTACCCGGCAACGCGCTCATATCCGTTTCCCACTCCCAAAAAACAAAAAACCAGGAAGAAAAAGAATTTTTCAGCAAAGCATGTGCGGCACAGAATACCGCCAACAAAACAGTACCAGTTGTTGTTGGAAAAGATCAAGATTACGGCGACCAGATTGTCATGAGCCATTACACGGGCATCTATATGCGTAATCTTACGAGCGTGCTGGATAAATTGTGTGTGCCGATGGTGGAAGCTGTTGTTGCGCGTCACGAAAGGAATCTTGATGAGATCAAATTGTTGAAGGCGAAACTTGCGGGAATGAAATGAGGGATTGTGTGTGTGTCTTTTGTTTTCAAAAAGAATTACACTCCATGCACAAAGCAAATTCCTTATGACCTTTTTGAAATGTGCAGTGAAGGAGGCGGCAGTTTGAGATTTATTTTTTCAGTTGTCAACTCGTGCGAGCAACACTTCACACAATATTTCCAGATAATGGAATAACCAGACCATCATAAGCCGCAAGTGCCTCCACAATCCTTTGGGAGAAAAACAAGACATGGCATGTTAAACTTTTTGATACTTCGAAACCAGGCACGGAAGTGTATCAGTCTCTCACCCGGCATCTTTCAGCTCCTTATTTCCAGCCAAACGCGCCTCCAAATCATCATGGTCAATGTCATGGCAGAACCCAGTGAGAATCAGTTTCTTCGGCTGCAAAAGCTGCGCTTCCTCAATCGACCGAATGACGCCCATATGCGATGGATGCAAATTGTCTTTTTGGAGGATGAAAAAGTTACGCTTCAATTTCATGATTGAAAAAGGGATTGAAAAACAAACGACGCGTGTGAAATTTTGCTTGATGCGCGTTCATGAAAAAAAAAAAAAAAAAAAAAAAAAAAAAAAATCAAACTCACATCGAAGACCGTCAAGCACTAGTACCTCAGAATTCCGAATTAAACGTTGAGCCACTTCGGGAATTTCATTCGTGTCTGAAATGTACGTGATGCCTGGGAACTTGAAACCACATGCGTGGTAAGGGTTTCCATCCGACAGTCTCCCGTGGACGACTATTGGGACAGTTTTACATGAGCGTTCGTATCACAGGCAATGAGTCGTCGAAGGAAGAAAACGCGAAAATAAAGAAAACAGGAAGGAAATTGACAAAAATAAATCATGATTAAAACTTGGGGATATTCTTCCTCACCATTAAACGGAATAATGTCCAACTCTTCAATCCTTAAAACTCGGTGAATTCCATCCTCCGCAGTTTCACATTCATTCAGCAGCGGCGCTTCGTCAAATACGTGAAACTCAAGGCTAGGGATCTGGCCGCCCCCCGTCGCTTTCGTGCGGTCGACAATGTAAGGAAACGCAGAAGCAACGACACCCATAGTCTCCTTGTTCAGATACACGGGGATGGAAGGCTTTTTTGAAGGGTGATTGAAATAATCAACTGCGTGCGGCTAAACGATTTTTGTAAAAGAAAGGGGGTGTATCGGGGGGGTTTGAGGTTTGAGGTTTTTGTTGAGGGGGTGCGATTTCATGACAGGGAAACAACGGTTCATGTATCCTTTCTTGGGGAAAAGGTCTTCTTTTTCGACACGGGAAGAAAAAAAAAAACAAAAAGGGAGACTCTCAGACGGAAACTCAACTGAAACAATACTGTCCAATGTCCACATGCGCAAATCGTCAAGTCCCATCATAGCGTCCGCGTGTCCATGCGTCAACAAAACTGCATCAATTTGAGTGATTCCGTAATGCGGGAACCAGGCGAGAGCAGCCGTGTAAAATGTCTTTCCGGCATCAATCAAGATGGTCCGAATACGGCCGTCCGAGTGGCGATAGCGATACACGGCACATGTGCTTTGGGGGGGAATGAAAAAAAAAGCATTGCAAGTCAGGAAGCAGTCAAGAAACTGGCTTTTTGATTGAAAAACGGAGCAGAATGAGCGGGGCAAGCAAACGGGAATGGAGTTTGAAAAGATATCGGCCCAAATGTGAGGATCGGGAGAAGTCGGTTGTGAGGTGTGGGTGTGGGGTGCAATTTTACTTGTTTCTTCTGTTTCTGTTGGGCAGGGGAATGCGAGGCACAGCAGCATGAGCCCTTCGAGCGTCCACGCGTGAGTCATCCGTTTCTGCCACGCCCACTGCCTTCAGACAGACATTGCAAGTTGGGGCCGGTTGTTTGGTGATACAGACAACGTTGGGGACGCAGCTGGATGTGCCTGTCAAAAGTATCCGAAAACACACAGACGCTTTGGTTAACACTGCTTCGTTTTCAGATCAAAGGATCGTTTTACCTGTGCCGATGAAGATGAATTCGCTGTCCTGGTTGGTTGGTTGGTTGCGAGTCAGACAGACAGTTGATGACAGGCTCGTGTAACAGTTTTGGTACCTTGCGCATTTTTGAAACTATTTCTTGTTGGGTCAAAGTCATCACTGTTCCTGCCTGGTCCAATCAGAGCAGAGGGCATTGCACTGCAAAAACCAAACACGCGCAACATGTCCGAAAATGAAATGATATGAAAGCAGCAAATAAAAGAAGCAAAATTGGATGCGACCTCACGCTATCCATACAACAGCATAGCATAGCGCCAACGAAATTCGGATCCTATTTTTTGTCTGGTGTCAAGAACCAGATGCCCACTTCCAGCCCACCTTGCTCCGCATACACCAGCCATTCCCATGAAATGCGTAGTTCCATCACTTTACCACTTCTACCGTTTACTTTTATTATTACACAGGCTAGAATAATTCACATGTCAAAGAACGCTATAAAAAAAAAAAAAAAAAAAAAAAAAGACAAACACCGTAGTAAAAAAAAAAAAGTCAAGAGACACAAGAAAGTTACAAAGCTTAAATGGACTTGCTGGGCCTTAGCGCAATGACATTCTGCCGCCGCTTCAACTGGGCACGTTGATTCTGGAACCACACTTTAACCTTGTTCTTTTCAATGCCGAGCTCATTTGCAATCCACCGAACTTGTGCGGGCAGTGGGCTGGGGTCCTTTTTAAACAGTCTTTTTAAAATGTTTTTGTGATCTTTTTGGATGGGCCGGCGGAGGTATGTTTTGGCTTCCAAGGGGGTAGAGGAGTGTCCGGTAGCGGTATTTGGGTATGTGCTGCTGCTGCTACTGCTGCTGGTGCTGGTGGTAGATGCGTTGCTGTTGGCCATGACGGCGAGGTACCGTGTAAAGATGGATTCATAATCATTTCCAGAGGGGGATGGTGAAAACTCTTGGTCTTCGCTGTGCTCTGGCGAGTTGGTGTCGGAGTGTGTGGATGTTGAGGGAGAAGCATCGGATTGTCGAAAGCTGTTGTTGTTGTTGTTGTTGTTGTTGTTGTTGTTGTTGTTGTTGTTGTTGTTGTTGTTGTTGTTGTTGTTGTTGTTTGAATGGATGGAGAGTGGGATAGAAGCTTGTTGGTGCGAGGGGGTGTTTGTTGGTTGAAAATTTGGGGATGAAGCACCCATGCTTGATGAACTCACGATTCCGCGGAACTCAACAGCAGAGGAGGTTGATGGGATGGAGGGGGTGAAGGGATGCAGAGGCTGCTGATAGAGTGTGTACTGGGCACCAGTCAGACGTGGATAGTGTGATTGGTCTGGCTGGGCTTGGAACCCAGCTTGCTGGAGAAAGGCGCTTTTCTGAAACAGTTGTTGTTGTTGTTGTTGCTGATGTTGTTGGTGCTGCTGCTGTGCACTCAGTGCAAAGTCCAGATGCTGGTTGGGTTGCTGCTGCATGCGTTGCAGTTGTTGCATTTGGTGCAGTTGGAAATTCAGCGATGGGGTTGAAAGAGACTCGTGCCTGTTGTTGCTGGCACTCATGTCCATCATCCAGCTCAGGGCGCCATTGTCGATGGGCGAAACCGGGGCGGATGTTTGCGCATCAGGGGAGAAGCGGGCGTCCACAGCAACTTGCAGCGGAAGGGGCATGGGCATGAGATAGTGGGTTTCGGGGCCTGATGCAAGGGCCATCAGCATGCTCTCTGGGTGAGATGCTTGTGCGGGTCCTTTGGGCGGGGTGCCTGGGGGTGAGTGCTCCAGATGGTGGTATTGCTGTGGGATGGCGTGGTTGTTGTTGTTGTTGTTGTTGTTGTAAGGGTGCAGCAGGTGGCGGTTGTGTGTGGCAGCAATTGGGAACTGGACAAGAAAGTCGTCGATGTTGAAGGAGGATCCGGACATTTGAAGGAAGAAGAAAGAAGGGGAAAGGGGGGTCGTTGTTTGTAAGTGGGCTTGGTTGTGTTTGGACAGGCGACGTTTTTTTTGGTTTTGGTTTTTTGGGCTTGCAATTTGTGCTTTGGTTTTTTTTTTTGTCTTTTTTTTTTTTTTTTATTTGGGAATTGAATTAGGTAATGTGATATTAAAAAAAGAGTGAGCTGTATTGATTAAAAAGAGAATAATTGGAATTTATTTATTTTTTATTTAAATGAGAGAGTATGTGTGTGCTTGGTTGCTTGGTTGCTTGGTTGCTTGGTTGCTTGCTAAGAGTGTCTGTCTCACTGTCCCTTGCATACATGCATACATACATACATACAGTCAATATCCACATCCATCCCCACTCTCTCGCAGTATTCCATTCCATTCCATTCATTCTCTTCATACTCCCGCCACCCCCCCCCCCCCCCCCCCCCCCCCCCCTCAACAAAATTTTAATTCCCAAATTGGCTTTTTTTTTTTTTTTTTCATTAACTCCGATGCGCTGAACATCCCGCACGCATCATCCCCCCATCCCTTCCAATCTCATCCCAACTCATCCACATCCACATCACATAATAACAAAGTTCAACAGTATTCATTTATTACTATGTGCAGTATCCTCATGAATACTTCTGACAAGAACAAACTTGTCATTTACATGTGCAGAAAAGCCATCAGTCAAAATGACTCGCTCTCTTAATTCCATACATACATTTTACTTTATTTCTGATGCGTATAATCCCACCTTTTTATATTCTTTCTCTCAAAGCAATTAATTCTCTCCAAAGCAAGAATGCGTTTAAAATTTAAACAAGACACAAGCGAGCAATGCGTTGTTCATTACAAGCCCGAGAGAGAGAAGCCCTCCCCGCCCGAATGTTGGCTTGATTCCTTAAAACGGCACGGCATATCCAAAATAATGACTTGATCGCTTTTTTTTTCAGTGTGCTCAATTTATCAACTGCCAAGACTGCTCCTGCCAAGAAATTCCCAAGTACGCCCCCCAAATGTCCCTCCGCTGCTGCAAGCCCCCCCCCCCCCCCCCCCACAAGCCCAGAATACCAAGCCCTGCTCGTTACCCGTTCGTGGGCTTGCTTGGCTGCCGTCCGTGCCGATGGCGTTGCGGTCAGGTAGTCTCCATCCCATCCATCCATGCATACATCCTTCCATGCATACATCCATCCTTCCATCCATGCTCACGCTGGGATGGGAACGGACCAACCACCACCACCTGCAACTGGCCCACTAGCGTCCTGGCCTTATGGCAGTGAATGGATAAGGTGGAGCTCCAGTTAGCTCAACAAGCGGAGGGGTCCTGGCAGCAGCAGCTCGACCACTGTAGCACCGTCCAACTCTTGGGTTCTGTGATGTTTCTTGATTTTTTGGGCATGGGACTTGCCCATGCATTCTTTTGATCGTTGACAGCGGGCCGGTCTATCGCGCCGGCAGCAGTGTTGTGGCTTTCTGTTCTTCATCGCAACCGGCTTCGTTCTGTCTTTTTTTGAATCCAATTCACGCACTTTCTTCGTTGCTGGATCGTCAAGAGCATCTTTTTCGCATGTGAAGCTTACCAGGCGCTGTTACTCTTCAGTGAGTTTCTCCACAAGACGATCATGGCAATGAGACTCCCAATCGGCAGCCATTCGTGCAACGCGTAGAAGTCGATGCATCAGCAAAGACATCTGGGGCATCGTATCTTGGCGCGTTGCAGATGATTCATCTGAGCATCTTGATTCATGTCGGTTTACGCATGTTCCAGATCAAGATTCCACGAGCTTTCCAAGGTCTGAAGATTGACATAACCAACAGCGGCGTGTGTGGGTTCTCAACCTTATCCTTTCGCCTGCCGTCAGCTTCACGCCGTCTGCGCGTCTCTTGACGTCTGGAGTCCTGCAAGCCGTGCTTCTCGGCCACTGCATGCTTGTACCTTAATTCACAGACATAGTTTAGTTGTAGTTTTCCATAAAATTCTCAACTATAAACGCTTTTTTTCCCCCTGTTACTAACCAAAAAAATTGTCGCGTCTTGTCAAACGCGTCAATCTTTCTGCCCAAGAAAACGACCAAAAACGAACGACGGGCAATCTGGTGAAAAATGGAGATACAGTCGAACCAGCTAGACGAGCGGCTCCTCGCACTCGCGCACGACTTCCAAACACGCTACGACGCCATCGAGGCCCAGGTGCTCGCGCTGCGGCCTGTTACTGACGCGCTTCTGTCGCGCCTGGGACACCGCCGCTCGCGCTCAAGCCACCCCCACACACGCTCTCCGCCACGTGATACAAGCGACCCACGTGATCCCCGTGACCCACGTGCGAGCGACCCACGTGCAAACAACATTGACAACGACCCGAGCATCTCGGACCTGATCAGCTGTGCCTCGCACGGCATTGCAAGCAACGTCCCGTATCTCGACTGGACCATCAGCGAGTACTCGCCAGTCGGCTTTTCAGCAAACGTCACCGGTTCCAACGGTTCACTCGCAGGAAATAACACGCTCGGCAATGGAAATCCTGGAGGTTGGTGGATAGGCAATGCTGGCGGACATACGACGTTGGCGCAGACTTCGCTTGGGAAATTGACTTGCAAGCACGTCGTTGGCACTTCTCCCGTTTCAACCAAGGCGAGACCCATGGATTCCGACGAACTCATGCAGCATCTTGCTGAGTGCGCTCCTCCCATGCCGTTTCTTCAGAACGCAGTGACTCAGGTCCATGTCGCTCAGGTGCCAGTGTTTTCATTCGATGGCCCGGAAATGAATGAGAGTCAGAGCAGTGTGTGCGCCACTCCGTGCGACTCCGTGGAAGGTACAAGCGACATTATCGGCGGCCGGAGAAATAGCGGCAGCACGGATGGCTTCAGTCACACTGCGGAGCCGTCCTCGCAAACAAACTCTGCGTTTGGAAATAACCCGGAACTTGACGCACCTCAAATCCTTGTGAACGATGAGCTAAACAATTTGACATTGGATGCGCTTCCTGATGCTGGGAAAATGACGTCTGCGTGCGATCCTGCGCTCGTGAAAATTGATGTCCTTTCTCCTCCAACCAAATGCGCCGAAGATTTTCAGCCGAATGATCCAAATTGGCGCTCCACGTTGCTGAGAGTGGGCACGAAATTTGAACGCAGAGCGTCCGTAATCACCACGGCCATAGCATCCGCAGTCGATAATGCAACGGCAACTCCCAAGTACAACACAAAAGGATCAGTTCTTTCCGATTTGGAATTACTTGTCGACGACGATCAAGAATCTCAGCCTCAGTTGGCAAAGTCAGGTAGTCTTCCAGTATCCGGAGGAAGAAACAAGCGTCAAGTATTCAAGGCAGGACTCAACTCCATGTCCGAATTTTCAGTGGACTGGGATTTTGGAATGTCAGGTAAAGCCGTTAGTGTCAAATCTTGAACACACGAACTTAAGAAAACAAAAAAAGTCATCTATGTCGCGACTCTGTGGCTCATCCCGTTTGCATTTGGATTTGCGCTTGCTATACCTGGCGCTTTCAGCGCAGTCGTCACGACTCTCTTTGGCTTGGATACAGTGATTTCATTCACAACTCTACGCACGACAAACCCGGCCATGCAGGCACTCAAATCTCCCACCCTCAAAGACTGGCAGCTGCATTACTTGAAACACGGTCTACTAATTGATGTAATAACCACAATACCGCTCGAAATCATCTCGGTTCCCCTGGCGCCAGCCAGCATCCTTTGGCTCATTAAACTCCTTCGACTCTACAAACTACCGCAAATCATGAGCGTCAGTCCGTGGTACCTAAAAGCATTGAAAAGTCTCACCACCTTTTTCGGAATTGGACACAGCGTTGCAGTTATCTTCCCGCTCTTTTTTATTTTTTGCGCGTTCCTTCATTTGCAATCGTGTGCGCTCTTTTTCATGGCGCGAGTTTACCCGTCGTCTGATTGGGACGTTATTTCCGATACCCTTCCATCGCTGTTTGATCAGTACACTTGGGCGCTGTACTTTGTTGAGTGTTTTTGGGTTTTTTTTGGTTTTTTTTTTTCTTTTGCCTGCTTTCAGAAAAGTATCAACTAAAAGCGGTGTACATTTTGCGCTCTTACCTTTGATAGGCTGTTGGGAACACGTTTCCGCTGTCTTACAAGTACGAAAGTTTTTCGAAAAACAATAATGTGGAGATTCATTGCTAAAAAGAAAAGTTACACTTGGTCATTTTATTCAGAACTCGGTATTCAGCAGAGAAATGGGTTGTGCTAGTCTTTGTTATCACTGGAGCAAGTATTGTGCGTGGCAATTTATTACCTTTTTTTTTTTTTTTTCCATCATACTTAACATTGCCTTTGTCCAATGTATGCGCTTGCATATAACCTTGTCAACAATTGTAAGCACAGTACGCTAGTATTCTTGGTACAATTTCGTCTCTTGCGATGGGCGTGGATGCATCTGGTCGTTTATTCAAGCAGAAGTTGGACGAGGTTCACGAATATGTGCGTTGGAAAGAATTGGGCCCTGCTACGCATCAAAAACTTCTGAAATATTATGAATTGAAATATCGCGGCAAGTTTTTTGAGGAGGTGCTGAGTTTTTTTTTTTTTTTTTTTTTTTTTAGAAGTCTTGATCGGTTGAAGGAAATTAACCAGCGTATTAACGGTTCTGCTAGAGCTCATTGCTGCACGACATGAATGACTCACTTCGAATGGAAATTGCGACACATAACTGCCGGCAACTCATTTCCAAAGTTTCGTTTCTTCGGAGGGATGAGCATGATGGACGGGATGATCTGTTCATTGGTCGAATTGCGCAAGCTCTTACAACATGTTACTACGTACCAGGCGATGTTGTTTTCACGCAGGGCGAAGTGAGCCATGTTTTCAATTGGTTGTCGATTTTTTCGAGCACACACTAAAACCGTTTTTCTCTTGCATTATAACTTCGTTCTTAACAGATGGCAAATGAGATGTACTTTATCATGTCTGGCTGCGTTCATGTGATTGTTGAAGAGAAGCGGGTTGCAACGTTTAAGGATGGAGCCTTCTTTGGCGGTACAGTTTTTTGAAACCTTTCTGAAAAACACAGCAAAAACTCATCACTCCCACACCCATCATCACGAATCGGAATTCGAAACGCAGAAATCTCACTCATGGGCAACATCCCCCGCACTGCCACCGTCCAAGCCGCCACCGCCACAATGCTGTACAAACTCACACGCGATGCATTCACCGCAATCGTCCGCGAATTTGACGACGTGAAACAAAAAATTGACGCAATCTACGCAGACCGAATGGAAAAAATCCGGCGCGAAGAAGAAATGAGAAAATTAAAACTCTTGAAGGGCGTTTCAACCAGCGCGCACTTCTTGAACCGAAACGAAAACGATGGCTTGGACGAAGAGTTTCAGTCGCGTTTGTCGAAATTGTTTAAGCCGATTTTGATTAAACAAGGGCAGGTTATTTTCACGCGGGGTGAGGTTTGTTTGTTTTTTTATTTAATTGATTCATATCATCGAATGCTTGTTTAAATACTCAGTTTGGGATTTCAGATTGGAAAAGAGATGGTAACAGCGAACCCTGGCAAATCTTCAATTCTGAAACAAACCGTTTTCGTTTTCGCAGTATTTTATTTCGCAGGGAACAGTCGAGGTCTTGATTGGCCCCAGCAACAGGAACGAGCTCTCGGCCGGATCATTCTTTGGAGGTACCCACACCACCACCCCCCCCCTCCCCCCCCCCCCCCCCCCCCCCCCCCCCCACTTCTTTCTCATGTTTTTCAGATATCTCAATCGACACCACACAACACTTTAGAAATTGCTCTGATTGACAACCTACCTCGGAGCGCTACGGTGATTGCAAAGACATCTTGCGTGCTTTACAAGTTGACTCGGACAGCGTACAGTTCAATTTTGACGGATTTCCCGTCAATGAAGGAAAAGATTAATGTGGCATATACGGCGAGGAAAAAGTCGAAATAAACCTTTTGCATGAATAGTATCGTACTCTCACGGCGCACGCTTGTTTTTTGGTGTCTCTAAGTGGTCGCAAAAAGAAAGAGCGGCCGCGAATTTGAAGCGGAAAAACTAAACCCATCTCAAGGAAGGATGTATCTGTATGATCTCTTCAGATGCCACCACCACCTCGTCCAATTGAATCTGCTGGATTTTTACAAGCCTCAACACAAAGATGAGCCCCATCTTTATTCAAAACGAACATTTCACGTATTTTCAAAAACGCATTACTCATCATGACGCAGAACCAACGCCGACCGAGCTGGAATATACACCTGTGGACATATGAGATTGGTTAGGAACAGATGCAGAGTTACGCAACTGCATGCCAAACCTGAATGAAGTTGTCGCGCCCGTTCCAGGACATGTTGGTTGTAAAGTACTTCCCATTATCATCCACACGTCCATGACCACAGAACTGCTTGTCATCCGTATTCAAAACGATGCGGTGCCTATTAAAGAAAGGGACTCTTTAAACGCCAGTCCTTCAACAAAACGATGCTGCTTACACTCCAGTCCACTTTGTTCCCACGCGATAGTCGGTGAAGCTTTGAGTTGGGTTGAAGTTGAAGATCCACAGCAAGTTTCCGCGTTCAAAAACAATTACTTTGTCGACCTCGTGCTTCAAGCTCACAAACTAATGTTCGAAATGTGAGCACAGGTAAAATTTCGTTTTCCGACATTTGTTACCTGATCTTGCGACGAAATGACGTCAAAATCAATGTCCAAACGTTGCATGGCGCGATCAAACTCGTTCAAATACTTGTATCGCAGGAGTTTGTCATCAATCAAATTATACTGTCGACGAGCATAATGGAAGCTGAGTGACAAATCAGAATTAGTGGCGTGAAGCCAGAAGTTTTCGCTTGGGAAAAAAATTGAAAAACCTGCTGCCGTTTCCTTCACGTGGGAAATCGAGCCATTCAGGATGTCCAAACTCGTTTCCGAGAAAGTTCAAGTACCCCTCTCCACCCAATCCAAAGGTTATGAGTCTGTTTAAATCATCCAATGGAACGAAATTTGAATATGCGGGCCAGAGTAAGAAGTAAAACATGAGACGCTTCATACCGAATCATTTTGTGTAGTGACATGCCACGATCAATAATAGGCGTCAGTGGAGAGAGATCGCTCATGTAGTCATACATCTCCTTATCCATCAACCAAAAGGCAATCGTCTTGTCGCCCACCAATGCTTGATCGTGACTTTCAGCGTAACCAACGGCGGGTTCCTGCAAAAACAGTAAGGGATCAGAATTTTCCCTTTCATTCGAATAAGAACACCAATATGCACCTTCCACCTCCGGTTCGTCAATGTATGGACAATGTGGCCCATTTCCCATTCACCATCGGTCTTTTCTTTCAACAGTTTGATCCACATATCAGGAATCGACATCGCCAAACGGTAATCAAATCCAATGCCACCCTCTTCGACCGGTCTGCAAAGAGTCGGCATTCCCGAGACATCTATGTGAAGAAAGCATGGTAAGAAACGTTTACGATGCCAGATATTCGAAGATAAACCTTCTGCAATCGTGACAATGTGTGGATGCAACTTGTGCATAATGTTGTTTGCCTGTGAATCCAATCAAGAGTAAACAAAATGATTCACCTCAAAAATACGACGCACTCACCAGCATCAAATAAGTCAGACTCTCCAAATCCACCTGCGAACCAAAGTACTCGGAATATCCGCCCGAAAATCCAGTGCCCATTCCGTGATGTGTGTAGAGCATGCTTGTGACACCGTCGAAACGGAATCCGTCAAACTTAAATTCGCGAAGCCAGAAACGCAAGTTGGACAAGAGGAAGCGCATAACTTCATGGTGCCCATAGTTGAAAAGCCTATTGCGCAATAGTTGGCAACCTGAAAAGGAGATGAAACCATTGCTGGCAACACTACTTTACCTGCTGTCCCAGAGTTCGTGTCTCCCTCTTCCGCCTTCATGGAAGTAGCAATGATCGGTGCCATCGAATTCATTAAGACCGTCCAAAACGTTTTTCGAACTGTGCGAATGCACAACATCAAGCAAAACTGTGATCCCCAACTTGTGTGCCTCGTCTGAATTGAGCAAGCCAAGCAGTCCAATGAGACGGTTGAAAAATGTTTTGACTCTCAACAAAATGCCAAACCAATCAATGCCTTCAGTTCCTCCGGAGTTCCACATCGGCTCGATGGAGCGAAAAAGTTGGTGACTTGGTATCCAAAAGATGCATAGTATGGATGTTCCATCACAGCCATAAGCTGGATGGTGTTGTAGCCAAGGTACGCAATGCGCGGTAACACTGTGTTTTTGAATTCTGTGTAGGTCGAAACACGTCCCTCTGGCGATGAAATTCCCACTGTTCAAAAACAAAACAAGTGCACTGATAAGCAACTGAGGAGATTTTTAGTTAAAAGATTACCGTGTGACTCATAAATACGCAAGCTCTTTGGCTTTGACGGGCTCTGGTGTTTGAACACGTATTCTTCGGTTGGGTTCCAGAAGATGCCGTCGTAAGCGGCGCTCTTCGACAAGTCCTGCGTTGCGTATCTGAAGTTTCTCGAGTTTAAATTGACAAGTCTTTAAAACTTGCGAGGGGCAAGTAAGTCGCACCTGATGTAGGCGGGAATGCGCTCAATGCGCTCGTGCGATTGCGGAATGACCATTGAGATCTTGACCTGATGTTGGGTGTCGAGGCGCAAGGTTGAGCGCGCAATTGACCGATCTCCATGATTTCAATTACCTTTGATCCGTGCGGGATTGGGCAGACGTTGCCGCTGCTTTTGAGTGACACTGAGAAGACTCCGAATTCGTTCTTGTGCATTGGGTGTGCGTTCCTGTCCCAGTTGTCTGAAGTGGAGTTGCAGAGAAGAAGTCGTCAGTGAAGGCTCCGATTCACTCGAGATAACATGCCGCAAAACACGTACTGAAGTCTCCGACGAGAAACGCGGCTGTTGCATTTGGGGCCCACTCTCTGTACTCCACTGACTGATCCTCAAGCACCGCAAATCCAAGTGTTTCATAGCCACGAGTGAATGCATCGATCCCGCCTTCATGCGTGTCGATACGCTGGAGCCAGTCTGAGAAGAGTCGTTGGCTGTGGACGATTGCAGCTGTTCAGAGACACAGGGGACATGGGGACACGGGATGTTTACAAATTTGTATGCACCGGTACTGCAGCGCCTCCGCGTATGGCTCAAGGTAGGGATCGTCCTGGACAACAGTGAGCTTGTTCATCTGGTTGGGAGGTGATTATTTTTTGGGTGCAGAAATATATCTTCCTATCGCTTAAATTTGTATCGTTGTGGCACTGAAACCCTGATTTGCTCGTCCTTCAATTTTCCACGCGTCTTTATCAAACACGAAACACGATAGCACTGCTTTATTTCAGCACACTTCAACCGAGGGCATTCAAGTCCTGCTGCTTCACTAGGGCCGCATATACCCCGTCTTTAATGCCGAGCAACTCGTTGTGTGTGCCCAGTTCGGCTACCACCCCGTCCTTGACAACTGCAATCACATCTGCATTTTGAATTGTGCTCAGTCTGTGCGCGATAGTTACTGTTGTGCGTCCGCCTTCGTTGATGGCATTGTCGATAGCTTGTTGGACATGCTTTTCAGATTCGGAGTCCTGAGAGAGAATGAAACAGATGAGCCTTCTTTCATACCGCCCCAAAATTCAAAATTCAATGTACCAATGCGGACGTTGCTTCGTCGAGCAATAAAAATCTTGGGTTTCTGATCAAAGCGCGGGCAATGGCGACTCGCTGCTTTTGACCTCCAGAAAGCTGGGATCCCTTGTCGCCAACGCGAGTATCTTTGAAAACGAAGCGATAAATTAGGTTTAAACCCAAGAAATGAATTCGGGAACATGCCAAAGACTTCTCTCTCACCATACTTATCTGGCATCCCCATGATGATGTCGTAAATATTCGCCATCTTGGCAACACGATCCAACTCTGAGTCAGGCAGATCCGTCTTTTCAGACCCCGACAAAATATTCTCTCGAATGCTCATGTCAAACAACGTGGGTTCTTGTCCCACCAACGCCATGTGTGTGCGGATTTTTTTTAACTGGTACTCCTTGACTCCTTTACCATCAATCATGACCGTTCCGGCCGTAGCGTCGTACCACCGTTGAAGCATGCCAATCGCCGATGATTTACCACATCCAGAAGGTCCAACAAGAGCAATCGTCTTGTTCACAGGTCCAACCAAATTGAACGACCCAGAAAAGATTGGTTGCGTCGGCCGTGCGGGATAAGTGAAGGCAACGTTCTTAAACTCAAACCCTCCGTCGATATGTGGAGCCATATCCAGCTTCGGGTCTTCATCCTCGGGATCGATTGAGGTAAACCGATCAATCAAACTAAAAGTCTTGATGGCGGAAAGCTTTGCCTTTGTAAAAGTCTCAACGAAAGTAGACGAACGACCCAATCCGCTTGCCGTGAACATGACCGCCATCAAAACTTTGAAAACTGGCTCAAAGGTGATGATGCGCGCTTCAACCAGCCGCAAGCCAGCGTAGAATCCAAGGGCGTTGGCAAATTGTGAAACTGCTTGACTCACACCATTCCCAAGTGAGGCATACTTTGCCTTTTCCAATGCCTTTTGATGTGGACCTTCCAAGTTTGCTGAAAACTTCTCCATGAAATATCCTTCTCGTGTGAGTGCAGCCACAGTTCTGATTTCTTTGAACGCTTCTGCGGCAATCGATCCAGATTCCTCATACGCCGTCTTGGTTTCATCTTCGAACCCCTTGCGGACACGAGATTCATAATAACTTGAAATCACAGAGAACGGTGTGATCAGAAGGATAATAAGCGTCAGCTGCCACGAGTAAATAAATCCGATCGTGAGACCCGTGATGCCCGTTACAATCAGTTGCGCCATGTCAGCCCACACTTTTGTCACGAGATCGCCTACTTTCGCAGCATCGACAGCAAGGCGGGAAGTCAATGCACCCAAGCTGTTGCTCTCTTCGTCAAAAAAGCCAACTTCTTGTCGAAGAAGGGCAGAAAATGTCATGACTCGCAGTCTGCGAGTTAAAGCGGCTCCGGCCATTTCAAAGCCGTAGAATTGAATTATGTAGACGACAAACGCGCTGAGACCAATGACAACAAAGGCAAATGCGTACAGATTCGCCCCTTGAAATGGACCAGGATCAATTTGGGTTGGATCAAGCAACACCACAGTGACTGCGATGACGGTACAGTTAGTCTGAATGGTTGCATCGTTGCTCAAATTATCTTACTTGTGGAGAAAATGAGCCCAAACACTGGAAAGATGACACCGGCTCCGGCTGCCCCAATGAGACCCAGGATAAGTAATCCCCAGTCTTTCTTCATGAGCTGAAGAACACGGCCGATGGGTGCCTTTTGTGCCTTCATTGTCGCCTCAATTTCGGCCTTTTTTTGGTTTGCCTTATTTCCAAGGTTCTTTGCAATCGCGCTACGATCTTCTATCTCAACCCGCGTTTCATGCTTGGCCTCGGAGGATTTTGTCTGTTCTGGAATCACCACCACATCAGCGCCAGCCTCCGGCCCGTCGGGCATGCTGCCTTTCACAGGACTGTCTGAAAGAGCCTCTTGGGACTTTGGGCTCGTCAGTAAGCTTTCCACTTGCTGTCTGATCTTTTGCTTTTCAACGAGCTGGAAGTACACCCCATTCAACGCAAGGAGCTCATTGTGCGTTCCGGCTTCGATGATTTCTCCTTTCGCAAGAACGACAATCTGTCATTGTGGTGCATGCGGTTAGTAATGATGGAAGGATATGGCGCAAATAAGAAGAAAATAAATACTTTATCAGCGTTTTTAATTGTGCTGAGGCGATGGGCAATGACGATAGTGGTGCGATCCTTGGAGGCAGCATCCAACGCCGTTTGAACAAGTCTTTCAGATTCCGTGTCCTTCATTGAAATTCGCAAAAATAGTTAGTGTGGGGGTTTACTGAAATGAAAAACAAAACCTGCTTTCTACCAATGCCGATGTTGCTTCATCCAGAAGAAGAATCTTTGGGTTTTTGATCATGGCCCTAGCAATTGCAATGCGCTGTTTCTGTCCGCCAGAAAGCATGCCACCATGTTCCCCGACCTGCGTATCGTATCCTTTGGGCAGTTTCATGATAAAATTGTGGCAGTTGGCCAGTTTGCAAGCTTTGTGGATTTCTGCTTCGGTAACGGGGCGAAGAGGGTCATCGACGGCCCCCATTAGAATGTTTTGCTTGATGGACGTGTTAAAAAGAACGGGTTCTTGAGAGACTACACCGATTTGCTGGCGGAGCCATTTGACGTTGATGCCTTTGAGATCTTTTCCATCCAAAGAGACGATTCCAGCTGCAAAAGGTGCACGATTTTCCGATTAGTCTACGTCGCACATTTATGGGACATCTGGGCGAACGTACAAGTTGGGTCGTAAAATCTTTGAATCAACTGAACAGTGGAAGATTTTCCGGACCCACTCGGTCCAACAAAAGCGACAGTTTGACCCGGCTCGATTGTGAACGAAAATCCATTGAAAATCTTGGTTTCAACACGAGTTGGGTAGTGGAAAGAAACGTCCTTGAATTCGATTTTGCCGCTGAGAGAGTTTAGCTTTTCACCCTCCGGCGACTGCGAGTCAATGGCTGGGACGCGGGAAATGGTGGCAAAAATCTTGTAGGCCGCACCCCGAGCGGATCCAACTGCCGCCAAATTGGATGGGATTCCCATGATTCCAAAACTACCCATCATGAGCGCAAAAAATGTGACCAGTACGTCTTGGCCTGGCATTTTCCCCTGCTGGACCAACTTGCTCCCATACCAGAAGGCCAAACCGTAGGTGAAAAACATGACAAGCATGAATGATCCGAATCCCACTCCTCTCGTTATGCCCCCGTATTTATCAGCTCGTTCAGCTTTTTCGAGCTTTTTGTCGTATTTTGCAATAAAGCGTGATTGGAGAGAAAAGGAATAGATGGTACGGATTCCAGAGATGACCTAAGAATCCAGATTATTGTTAAGTAACTGGAACATGAGGCTGAGATTCGTGAATCGCACCTGCTCAGCTACGGCACCAGCCTCAGCATACGCGTCCTGACCAGCTTGAGTTTGTTTCGCTAGCAATGAAAACATGACTACGCCTACACCAGCCATGAGAGGAATGGCGGCTAGCAGTACCAGTGCAAGTGTGGGACCTGAACATTGAGCAAACAAGCGATTAAAAAAGAAGCATTCGCCCATTCAAGGGAATAAACATTGCCAAATTACCCTTGACAAACGCAATCACAAACCCAGTACAAAACTGAGCCATATTCTGGATGACTAAACCAAACTTTTCACTGATTCCTTCTTGAATCAGTTGTGTGTCCTGTGCCAAACGTGTGGTGAGAGACCCCTCTTCTGCGAGATCGAACCAGCTCATGTCCTGGCGTAGTAGGGCTCCCATGTACCCCTCTCGAATACGGCGCGATTGGTTTTCACCCGATAGCACCCACAGCGCTTGTGATGCGTACCCAGCAATAAGCATGGAAATCCCAAAATATACAAAGTTGAGAATCGTTGGGTAGAGAGGAGATGGATCAATGGGTTGTCCTGATGCGCTGCCCATCTGGTGAATTCAGTGTGTCAGAGAAAGGTGTGGAATCAAAAAAAAATGTGGGTGGGTGGGGTGAATGAGTAAGCAAGAAATGCCAAGAGTGGTGTCTCACCGTCAACGCGGCAGATCCTCCGAGAATATCCCCCAGAATCAAGATTGCGCACGGAATCAAAGCTCCAATGCCGATACTGAAGATCAACGCGAATCTGGCGAGGGCAATCTGTTGAGAAATCTTGGTGGTTTAAACAAAAAAAGGGGGGTTAAAACGAACCCAATCATGGTCTTGTCAGCCCCATCGGCAAAGCGGAAGAGCCCTATAATAGATACTGACGGTTCTTTGGGTTTCTTTTCGCGTTTTCCTTTTTTCTTGTTCTCGTCGTTTTGGTTCGGAGGCTGGGCCTCGGTTGTGGCAGGTTCGGGCATGACCGTGTTTGCGCTTCGGTACGTGTATAAGCTGGATTGGGACAGCTTTTTGGTGTTCAGGCGCGGGTGGTTGGGGTGTGGTGTCGTGTTATTCGAAACAGCGAAGAGTTTGTTTTGTGAAAGGACAGAAATTGTCGATGGCGCCTTGCATCATGTAATTTCAAATGAAATTTATAAGCTGTCAAGTGGCTTCACATGGGGTGTGATGGCCTTCAAGCGTGTCTGCATTGCGCGGAGCACCGCATCGCTTGCGACGAAGGCGTTGAGATGGACGGCACCGTAAGAACCGGATTCCCATTGCGTGTGCGATGTGCGAAGGACGCGAGCAACCAAGCTTGGCTGCAAAATCACATACAAGCACCTCTAACAGCCTCCAAAATGGTGGGACGGTGTTCATGAGTCGGAACGACACCAGTTTCATTTTTATCTATATTACACTTCCACATCCTCGGTTTGTTATCATGAGTCATCCTCGCAGAACTTGACAGCATCCACAACCCACACAGTATCCCTCTTCTCTTCATTCCCAAAAAAGTTTGCCCCTAGGCTGCGATGATCCTTCAGATAGTCATCCAATAAGGAAAATCCAAGCCGCAAAGGCACGTTTTTTAGCCTCGAGTGAAGAGAGTCGGCTGTGCTGCACCAAATGTGATCGATCGTGGGATTACTCGTGTCCTCCTTCAAGTAATGCAGCGTTTGTCGGATAATGTCGCGGAAAGATTCCTGTTTTCGAGTGGGGGGCAAAAGAAAAATGAGAAAGTGTGCACAACTTGAGGCAGTTCCTTTTTTTCCTTACCACGCTGGGTTGACTTGCTGAGCGCGGTTTTATCTCTGAAATAAAGAGAGTTTTCTGCGCACGGTTCTTTGAACAAATAACAGTCAGCTGCGGGCTTTCTAAAGTAAAACAAAAAAAATGTGGCGACTCACCCATTCAAAGACAGCAAACGACACAAACGTTCGATTTTCAGCAGACGCTTCGTCCTCTTCATCTTTCACAACCAATTCATGAAATGCAGCGTCTTCTCCATTCTCGTCCATCCCAATTTTTGAAAACCAAACCCCGCCATCTTCCTTAACTTGCGGAGTCCCTTTCTTGTTTCCGACGGCTGCACCTGCACCAGTTTTGATTTTCATCCGATAATCCTTTTCAATCCAAGCGAGAGCAACAAGAACCTCAACCGCCCCAAAACGTGCATCACTTGACTTTGCGAGCACATCCACAACCCGCCTCTTCCAGACGCTCTCCACTTTTTCAAACACATCCTCCAACTGCTTTCCAGTGAATACGCCGGAACAGCCACCCCCACTTTCTTCCTCCCCTACCCCTTCAAAACACGCTGGCACGGCACAGGCGCCTACAAGACAATCAAACAGGACGTCACGCATTCCGAGCACCTGTTTCTTGCTCACAGCAGATGCAGGAATGACGCGAGTATGGACGGGGCTCGTTCCTTGGCGAATGTGGGGTAAACCGCATGTTCGCCGCGTTATAGGGAACAAAGCTCTAGGGCGAAACTTGCCCGTACGAGTTTTCCCACCGCCTCCACACTCTGCGCAAAATTGGTACCGGGCCTCGCAAGGATTACAAGTGACTGCAATAGCCAGATCTGGGATTGTAGATGAAGATGGATTCGTGCTGGTCGTCGTGATTGGGTTCGCACTTGTGACTGTGATGGTCCCGTAGGCCGTGGGCCGTTTGCAGGCGAGGCATGGGTGAATGTTTGGGTTGACTGCAGGTCCTTGCTCTTCGGTCGCCTTTTTCTTGCGGTTCGAAGGCTTGGTTTGGTTTTCGATGGTATCAATGCAAGCAGTTGCTGTGAGCATCCTCACTCCTTCAGCAGTTGCACAGGCGGCGCACTTGAGATTCGTCGATCGTGGTGCATATAAAATTAAAGGTAAAGCCCGAAGTTCTAAAATTCCAACTGGAAGCCCGCAAGTTGCGCAAAAAACAGGCTCCTTCAGAGTTTTACGAGTGGTGGAAGCTGCTGCTTTGTCTTCTGCTGGAGGTTTTCTCACGGCGGGCTTTGGTTTGATGCGATGACTTGTATCAAAGTGTTCTTGCACGGAAGGCTGCGGACTTCCCGGCATATCGCGAGTAAATGTTGCGCGTTTTCTGGCCGTTGAGGCTTTTTTCAGACTCTGCAGTGGCACGCCGGGTTCAACAGAGACGTCGTCCTTTTTTTTCCTTGGTTGCCGCTTAACTCGGGCTGGTTTTGTGGAGACTCCACTCGGCCCTGCCAACGCCGAAGTATCCATGACTTCCTCGCCAATTCTTAATTCCATCGTATCTGAATGATTTGCTGGGAACATCTCCGACATGAATCCAATCTCGCGTGTTGAGTCCAGCAGAGAACCACCAAACAATTCAATTCCTGTTCTTGCATTCCCAGCTCCCAAATGCGCAGTGGAAAAAGACGATGAATCTCCGAATAACGGGCTTGTGCCGAAATCGGTGTCATTTTGATGAAAAAAGTTCGGAACAGTTTCTCCCTGCAGCTCGTCCACATCAGTTGGTTCATCCAGTTGAAAATCATATTCATCATGCCCCATATCTAACATTGGCATGAGGCTGTAGTTTTCGATGGCATTGTACCGAATAGGTGATTCTGATTCAGGATTGCATTCTTCCGCTGCAGCAGGGATGGATGCAAACAATGGAGTTGGCGAGTCATCCATGTTGACAAAACCAAGTGACGTGAAGAAGTCGTTCTGCTTTTGCGTTGGAAAGGCAGGGTATTTCGATTTTGACATTGCGGGTTTTCGTTTCAAGATTTCCACAGTTTTTGCAGGACCAGAATTGACGCGGCGACGAGGTAAAGATGACGGCGTTGAATGGGCACTTTTTTCCAGTGGCGGATGGCTGTACAGTGCGTATGAATTTCCAGGTCTAGGTAACTTTGAGTTTGTCGCCTGTTGGTCGTGATTCAGCTTTCTTATATCAAACAAGGTCGCTTCGGATGATTCTGATTCAATGGGCATTGATGCAGCTGATGGAGCCGCGGCAGCGGCAGCAGTTGCGAATCGAGCAAGATGCACCAAATTTTCCAACTGCTGGAGACTCTGCTTGCTTTTAGACTGTAAAGGCCCATGGAGAAAATTGTGAGGTTCGTTGTTCCGAATAAAAGAGAAGGACTGTACCTCTATATGGTCGTCAGAATCATCGTTCCCATCCGATTCGGCGAACATAACAATATCGTCCAGATTTAGGTCAACGTTCTCCGAATCCAAAAAGGCACCCATATTGCTCATTCCACTAATGCCGCTCATACCGCTCATCGCCCCCATCGCGACTGTATTCACGGAATTCATGGATGTCATTGAATTCATGGCACCTGGGGTATTCTCTGCTCCGTATGGCACCATCAGCCCAAGACTACCAAAACTTGCCAAGCCTCCCATACTGTTAAGCGTCAGCGCATTTGCAAACTGCGCAAAGTCAAAGTCGAGTGCCATTTCTTGCTCAAAGTCGAATCCCGTTCCGTCGCCATCCGCCAACGGAGTCTCATCGTCATCGTCAAAGTGCAGAAAGTCTTCCATAGAGTCAGCTTCTGAAGAGGCTTCCGATGAATTGGCAAACGAGACGGTGCGTTGTTTCTTGTTGGATGTGCCTGGAACACCATTGGTGCTTGCAGGTGAAAGCATCAGGGACAATCGCGGGTGTGTATCTTGATGCTGGATATGATGCGGATGAAGGCGGTGGAGGAGAGAGTGCGACTGGCTCGACTGAGGTTTTCGATGTTGGTTTTCTTTTTGCTTCTGCTGCGCTGCTTGGTTTACTTTTTTTTTTTAAAGATTTATGAATTTACGACTTTACTTAGTTACGAATGGGTTTGCGCGACGATCAAAAAGTTGGGGCACCTGCACCGGACGCGCTAAACAGCCACGACCAGTCCTGCTGTGGATATAGCGATGGATGTTGATGGTGCATGGTGGACGACTGCATCTGAGACCGCTCTCAGCTGCAGGCGTGCGTGGGAGTGGAAAGCGACGGGAGACAGCTGGAAGCAAACTAACAAAGACACAAGTTGTCAGTCTTGTTTCAGTGAACATTTTTTCATCAATGGCATTTTTGTGCACAGGCGGCGCTTATTCTTTCCACCCCAGAAGTGTCTCTTTGCTTCGTGCGAGCAAGTTTGGGATGGAAAAAGACTCCGAGAGTCACGTGATCTAAACGAACATCAGTGGTCGCCCTTCACAGTCACCGCATCAAGCGAACGGCGTTGGGCGGCAATCATTGCCAACACAGCATGGGGATTCTGTAGGATGGAAGGATATCTCACAAGCACACGCAATCGCAAGTGTCTTCTCCAATGACCAAGCTGCATCTCGTCTCACCCGCGTTCCCATTGTCAACAGAGATGCGGCTTGATCCACGGTAAAACAAATAAAATAAAACGGATGGACAGTGTGGTGGCGCGCGTGCGTTTCAAACGGCAAAGCTTGAGTTCCACGTTTATAAACCCACGTCGTTGAATTTCAAAGCAATTTTCATTTTGGCCGAACGTCAACCAAAAAGACCTTTCAAAACATGGCGGAACTAGATAGAGAAGCGACTGCGATTGCTGTTCAGGATATCGAAGCGGATCCTCCGACTGAGACCCCCAAGAAGAAAGGCTTTGCATCCCTGTTCAAGAGGAGCTCGGCGGACTCGCCCGCAAAGGAAAAGGAGCCAGCAGTGCCGCTCCTTGCCTTGTTCCGATTCGCCGATGCAAAAGATAAAGCAATGATAGCGTAAGTTATGCGCCAACGTTGTCGCAGCAGTGCATGCAAGGTAAATCGCTGACCATTTCTTTCAAACTTGCAAGTGTCGGATTTGTTTTCTCTGTGGGAATCGGTGCGCTGATACCGTCCGCTATCCTGATTCTTGGTCAAGTGCTGGGGAATGGTGCCATCTTTGCTGGGTCCTCCGCAATGCCTGCGCTTGGCTCAGCGACGAATGCAAACATCAAAGCTCCGCCGTTCGACCCGTCGTCCTTCTATCCCATGATCCTCAACTTTGTGTACTTTGGACTTGCGATGATGGTGGCTGGATATGTGTCGCAGGCGCTCTGGGTCCTGGCTGGAGAGAACCAGGCGCGAAGGATCCGCGAACTGTACATGCAGGTATGCACTGTCTATTCTATTCCACTGCCAACCAAGGATTACTAATCATGCGTATGCACTCCAATAGCGGCTGCTGCGTCAAGACATGGCCTGGTGCGTTAAGCTCAAGCCGCGCAAATTTGTCTCAAAAATTGAAAATTTTATTTCCCCGTTGTTGGTCCAGGTTTGACATGGCAGAAGAAGGGTCCTTGACAACGCGTCTGGCCCAGGATACTGCACTCATCCAGGACGGCATCAGCGAAAAGGCAGGGCTCTGCGTTCAGAGTGTTTCTCAGTTCATTACCGGGTTTGTCATTGCCTTTGTCAAGGGTAAGCTCTTAACCTGGCCCTAAAGCAAGCTTCTGAGCATCTTTCATTGTCAATGAATGAATTAGGACCCACTCTTGCTCTTGTACTGTTGGCCGCTGTTCCTGTTATGGCAAGCGTCGGTATTGTCATGTTTGGTCTTTTGACTAAACTGACTGCGCGTGGGCAAGACGCGTACGCAGAGGCAGGAGCCGTTGCAGAGCAGGTACTTCTGCAAGCTTAAATCGTGCCTGCATTTTCAACTAAATCGCTCCAACCTCATTCTTCGGAAAGGTCATTTCTGGTATCCGCACAATCTACTCCTTTTCTCTGCAAGCGCGCTTTGCTGTAAAATACGATCAAAAACTCGCAAAAGCTGAAGCCGCTGATCGCGCCGGAGGACTGACACGTGGCGTCGGGTTTGGTGCATTTATGCTTGTCATGTTCAGTACCTACGGCCTTGCATTCTGGTACGGTAGTCGACTCGTGTTGGATGGACGAATGCAGGGCCAAGATGTCCTTGTTTCATTCATGAGTTTGATGATGGGAAGTTTTGCTCTCATGATGATCCCTCAGAATTTGGCTGCGGTGGGTGGAGCACGTGGAGCTGCGTACAAGATTTTTGCTACGATTGACCGTGTTCCGGTGATTGACAGCTTGAGTAAAGAAGGGGAGACTTTGGGCGACTTGCAAGGAAATATCGAGTTCCGTGGCGTTGGATTCAAATATCCAACGAGGCCTGACACTGTCATTTTCGACAACTTCAACATCAAGGTGGAGCCTGGGCAGACTGTTGCGTTTGTGGGTCCCAGTGGATCTGGTAAATCAACTACAGTTCAGCTAATCCAGCGGTTTTATGATCCTTTGGCTGGATCTATCCACTTGGATGGTGTGGACTTGACGAAAATCAACGTCAAGTGGCTTCGTCAGCAAATGGGAATTGTCTCACAGGAGCCAGGTATGGTATTTTTCAAAGAGATTTCATCGCAGTGATTGATGTATGCCTTCTTCCAGTCCTCTTCAATACTACAGTGAAGCAAAACATTCTGATGGGAGCAATTGAAGACTCTGCCAACCCAGTGACCGAATCGGAACTCCACTCTGTGTGTAAAATGGCAAACTGCCACAACTTTATCATGGATCTCCCTCAAGGATACGATACTATGGTCGGTGAACATGGAGGAATGCTCTCTGGAGGCCAAAAGCAACGCATTGCCATCGCTCGAGCTCTCATCAAGAACCCCAAGATTCTTCTTTTGGACGAAGCCACTTCTGCGCTTGATACGCATTCTGAAAGATTGGTTCAACACGCGCTCGACAAAGCATCGCAAAACAGGACAACGATCGTTATTGCGCATCGCTTGTCGACGATTAAAAACGCAGACAGGATTGTTGTCTTGGACAAAGGGATCATCATTGAAACCGGAACGCACAACGAGCTGCTCGCTTTGAACGGAGTGTACTATCAGCTGGTCGAGAAGCAAAAAATTAGACAGTACGAGGAAGGCGGTTTAAAGACGAGCGATTCTGCTGAATCTGTTGCGGATGATTTGATTGAAGTGGCTGCTTCCAAAGTGCATGTGGTGGAATCCCAAACTCTTGGAGATAGTGGAACTGGGAAGTCCATTGAAACTCGTTTGACGATGGGGGAAGTTTCTCACACGCAGGCACTTGAAGATGCTCGCCTGGCAAAAAAAGCTGAAGAACAGGCCCTGTTATCGAAAAAGGCCCCCATCCGCAGAGTATTCATGCTGATGAAGCCAGAGTGGGGCCTTGTGTTCCTTGGTGTCATCGGAGCTTGCGGCTCAGGCGTCATCTTCCCAATCTTTGGCCTCATTTTTTCAACAATTACAACCGTCCTGCTTGTCCCTTCTCAGATTGACCCTGGACCGTTTCAAGGAGCCAACTTGTATGCATTTGCCTTTGTGCTGTCTGGTATTGGTGCCTTTATATTCTTCTCGCTTCAATTCTACGGGTTCGAAATGGCGGGAGCTGCGTTGACTCATCGACTGCGTCTAATGACGTTTAAATCCATGATTCGACAAGAAGTTGGATTCTATGACGACGACCGACACAGCTTGGGTGCGCTTACATCACGCTTGGCTATTGACGCTGCCCGAGTCGGAGACCTCATCACAAAGGTGTGGGCGGATGCAACTCAACTGGTAGTCACTGCTGTATGCGGTATCACGATTGGACTCGTTTTTAGTTGGAAGCTGACGCTGATTGTGCTCCTTGTGGCACCGTTTATGGTTGTTGCTTCGTACTACGAGTCACGTGTGCGTATGGGCTTCGAAGACTCGACAAAGAAGGCGTATGAAGAGTCTGGCACAATCGCCGCGGAGGCCTTCAAAGAGATTCGAACTGTCGCGGCCCTGACACGCGAAAGCTACTTCCTGGACAAGTTTAGCGCCAATTTGGAACGACCACATCAACTTGCGCTCAAAAAGGCTCGAGAAGCTTCTCTTGGAAACGGTGTCGGACAAGCTTTTGGCCAGTTTGCAAGTGCTGTCGGATTCTATGCTGGTGTTCGTCTAATTGAAGCTGGCGAGGTGGACTTTCAGAGCGTGTTTAAAGTTCTCATGGCTGTTATGTTTACTGCGCAGGGTCTTGGGAGGGGTTCAACGTTTGCAGAGACGTTTGTGAAGGCAAAGATTGCGGCATTGAACACGTTCGAGTTGATTGACCGCGCCACGTTGATTGATCCAGAAGATGACACCAAGGGGCTGGACGATGGATCCAACATCAAGGGCAGCTTTGAGTTCAAGAACGTTGCGTTCACCTACCCCGCACGGCCCACTGTGCCCATCTTTGGCGGTGAATTCAAATTGTCTGGATCCGAGAACAAGACAATTGCGCTGGTTGGGCCATCTGGATGCGGCAAGTCTTCCGCGATTGGAATGCTGCAGCGATGGTACGATGTCGCCGGTGGTGCAGTGACTGTGGATGGTAAAAACGTTCGCGACTTTCAATTGAAAGGGCTGAGATCTCAGATGGCACTCGTTGGGCAAGAACCAACTTTGTTTGACATGAGCATCCGAGAAAACATATTGGCTGGCACTGAAAAGACGAATGTGACAGACGCCGAGTTGGATGAGATTGCAAAAATGGCCAACATTTATGATATTATCATGGAGATGCCAGACAAGTATGGTGAGAGACAAGTGTTTCACATGCTTCTGAATGAATTTCTTGGGTTTTAACCTTATGTACCGCTTCGTTTTCAAAGATACTCGCGTTGGTGACAAGGGATCCCAGCTGTCTGGAGGTCAAAAGCAGCGAGTCGCCATTGCCCGCGCTTTGATCAGAAACCCCAAGATTCTTCTTTTGGACGAAGCGACGTCAGCACTCGTGAGTACCCGCACAATTATTTGTCTGTGCATGCCACTGATTTCAAACTTGTATCACTCAAACAGGACTCTGAATCTGAAAAACACGTTCAACAAGCCATTGACAATGCCATTCGTCTTGGTGGAAGAACCACAATTACCATCGCACATCGCCTCAGCACCATTCAAAACTCGGACATCATTGCCGTGGTGAAAGATGGAAAGATAGCTGAAATCGGCACACACAACGAGTTGCTCGGAATCAAGGACGGGGTCTATGCTGCCCTTGTCAGACAGCAAGATTTGAACGTCCTTGCGTAGATATTGCGCAACCCTCCTCCTCATGCGTAACCACTCTCTTAAAAACACCAAGTTTAAAAAAAGTGAATATTGATAAATAAAGCCGCGTCTCTTAACGAAGAACAGAGATTTCCAAACACAAAGAGTGGTGAAAATCTGAACTCCAGAAACCCGTTCGCGATGGACCCCTCAGCAACCGCAGCGTCAGATCGAGATGAGAAATTGAGACTCGCACGCAAGAAGGTGGGCTATCGCATTTCATTATATATGTTGATGTCGTTTTAAGTTTGACCCCCCCTATCCCCCAGCTCAACAAGTACCAACGAAAGAAAAACTCGGCGGCAGCACCTGCCGATTCGGCATCGTTGCAAACCGGACTAGATGCTACCGTTCCATCGGATGGTGAGAGCCGCTCAGTGTTATTTATTGTTTAAATTGGCGGTTGACAGCTCGCCAACTTCCCAGATGCGGTCCCATCTGTCTACTCGCATACACCACAGCCACACTCCATCGATGCCATTAACGACTTCAAAAGCTCTACCGATGACGCAAATGTCAGCAACAATGCGAAACAGGGAAACAGATCCATCTTCAACTCGTTTGTGACAGCCATGACCACAACTGCAGCATCAATTATGGCAAACAATGAGAATGATCTCGATAATGCGCGGAGGGCCCTGGCCGACGCTGTTGCAGTCCAAAGAGCACGCTCGAGGTCCCGTTCACCCACTCACTCACATCTCCAGCCTCAGCAGAGGGCCACTTCTCCATCTTCACGAGCACTCGCATCACCTACTCGATTTGATGTGGTGCCTCCTAGAATTGATAGAGCGGCCTCCCCATCGAGAATGAGCAGTGTGTTTGGAATGGCGACTCGTTTATTTAATCCGCCTGCTGCTGCTCAGGAGGTGTACGCCAATCAACCCAGCCAAGAATACCAGTTTGGTGTCCAGGAAGGACAGGACTTCCGGTATTCTCTCTCCGACCCGCAAATTGATCAAAACGCGACTCAGCAAGCAGGACATGTATACGATCAACCAGAATATTCCACACAATATTCTTACGGTGATCAGCAACAACAGTATTACGATTACTCGCTGCAGCAAGCGACGGGGCAGGAGTATTATCCGAGTGATCAGACCCAACAATACCATCCCGACTCGTATGATTATTACAATAATGTAAGAATGAGACCGCTTTTCAGGTGGCCCCGGGTATGTTGTTAAATGCAGTTTTTTCCAATTTGCAGGATGCGACATACCCACACCAACAGCCGCATAGTTATGGCCAGCATCAGTATGGCGATCAGACAGGAAGTTACATAAGGCATCAGGAAAGTTATGCCGGTTTTCAAGAGCCGTACTTTCATGAGGGACAAACGATAGATGCAGGGCATGGATCAAGGTGCAATCTCATAATCTCATTCCCTCTGTTTTTTTTGTTTGTTTTTTTTGTTTTTTTTGTTTTTTTTGTTTTTTTGCGCACTCAAAGAAAACATTATTTACCCACTTCATCTTCAGCGACGGCCTTATTGGAACTCCGCAGCATCAACCCCACATATCATGGAACCCTGATGAAAATGCCCAACCAAGTGAGCAACCGGCAGTGCAACATTCACACTTGTCATGGAACCCAGATGCAAATCCAACAATGCCTTCCAACGACGCCATTCCAGGATTCGGTGCTCCTCATCCAATGGGATCTGTCTTCGATGAAATTGCGACTACACACGCCAACCACTATCAACCCACACTGTACAATGCAGATTATTCCAATCCCTATGATTCGACGACAAGCATGGGGTCTGCCACATATCCTGGTGAATATGTCCCAACGAGCAGTTATGACGCACATCTGCTACCTCAACCTTTGGATCACAATAATGTTGTTGCATCGGAGCGCCCAGCCAGATCGCCATCATCTCTCAAGAACCCTGCCAGTTTACCCCGCTCTCCAAGGCCACAGTCACGTCAACGTTCCCCGATTTCACGTCAACCATCCCCATCGAAGCAACAACAAGAACCATCCTTGCAATATACTCAAAGACCAGCTTCACGCCAACTATCAACACATGCAGAATCACCCCCTGTTCGTCCAGCTTCCATCCATACTACACCCCAGCGGATTGTGTCTCCGAATCGATCTCTGTCTGTTCGATCTGATGTGCGTTCTGAAACCAACTTTCCACCGCGTATGTCTCGCGAGTCTCCAAACAGGCCTGCATCAATTCGTACCGCGGAGTCACCAGTGCGCCACACTTCACAGAGCAACGTTACGTCACCACGTATATCACCGATTCGCCCGCAGTCGCCGAATCCTTTCGCCCTTCCTGCGAGCCATGAGCGGCGTATATCGAGCGAATTTCCTATTTCGGGTGGACTTCAGACTTGGCCAACCAGTCCAACCGCAATTAATCAATCAACGACCCAAAATCCCTCCTATTCATCCTTGGGCTATGCGTATGAAACAGATGCCGCCGGAGAACCCTCTGCGATTAACAGTGCCGCTCTACAATATCATGCAGATGCATCTGTAAACGGCCCATCATACCCTTTATATCCAGACCAGGCTTCCTACAATTCTGGACACTATGCGGCAAATCTTCATGACCGTAATATCCTGCCTGAAGCTTACATATCGCCCACAGCGTCCACCAATAGCTATAACAACACGTACACCCCAAACAACCAACCCGAACAACCCATGATCCAAGTCCCAAATACCCTCTACACTCAACTGCTCACTGAAAACGATAGCCTCATGCGCCAGCAATCAGCAACAGAAGAGTACATCAATTCCCTTGTCGCAGCACGCGTTACACTCGAAACTCGATGCGCCAATCTCGAATCGGAGCGTGAAACCGCCACGCAAGAACTGCAATCCCTTAAACTGACTGTTGAATCATTTGGAGACTTGCAAGCCCAGCTGGGAGTTATGGAGGCCCGAGCGCGGGAAGTTGAGGCGCGCGAACGTGCCGTTGAGATGAGCAACCAGCGGGCGAGAGAGTTTATGGAGGCTGTGGAGCGGAAGGAGGCGGCATTACGGGTTCGAGAGGACGAAACTGTGACGCAGAGTGCGCTTTCTGCGGACGCCCACTTGCGGTTACGAATTCAAGAAGTGGAAGAGAGTCGCAGAGCGGTGGATGTGGAAAAACGAGAGGTGGAAGCGCTGAAGGCACAAGTGGAGGCGGAGTTGTATGAAGCGCAAAATTTGAAAATTGAGAGTGATGAGGCCTTGAATCGGGTTGAAGCAAGTATTGGAAAGGTTAAGGAGAAGGAAGCATCACTGCAGCGTGGATTTGAGGAGTTGGATGAAGAGAAGAAGCGAGTGGAAGAATTACGCTTGACGCTCGAGTCCCAATGTGGTTCTTTAGAGTCCATGGAAGCCGCCGTGAAACGAATGCAGGAGGATGCACAGACTCGTTCAGAGGAATTGCAATATCAGTACGGCGCGTTCGATCGTGACCGAGAAGACCTCGAAAGCCGGCAACGTGCATATGAACAGGAAATGCAGCGCCTGCAGAGCATGAAGCGGTCCATGGACTCTCAACAGTCGCAGTTGATTGAAGGCCATGAATTATTGCGTCAGCGCGAAGCAGAAGTTCGTTCTCGGCAGGATGAATTCCTTTCTCAATCATCCTCCATGGCGAACCGTGAGGCAGTGCAGCTTACTGAGTTACGCCGTGAATACGACATTGATACGGAGCGTTTGCAGTATGCCAAGTCTGAACTTGAGCATCAAAAGATGGAGCTGGAATCGTTCCGCCAAGAAGTTGAAACCCAGGCTCACGAAGTGCGAGAAGAAAAGGCCCGCCTCATGGCTGTCAAACGAGAATTGGACAGGGATCAGAATATATTGTCGCAAAAGGCTGCTGAGGTGGAAGGCGCACAGGCTAGTTTGACGACCCAACAACAATCGCTTGATGAGGCTGTCGCTGCATTCACGGAAATGAAAGAGTTCATCAGTTCGTCCATGAAAGAAAATGATGCTCATATCAAGAACGAGTTTGATGCAATTCAGAAGGCGCATATTGAACAGAAGGAACGCGAAACTGCCTCAATGAAAGAAATTGCAAACGAGAGGCAGCTTATTGCAGAACTTCAAGATTCCATCGAGCATGAACGCCGGCTGTTAATGGAGAAAGAAATGTCGTTGCAAGGATCAGTTGGGCAGGCAATTCCTGCGAAACTACAACAGCTTGAAGAGGAGAATGCCGAACTTCGCTCAATGATCAATGAATCATCATTGGCTCGTGCCCAAACGTCGAGTCATATCTCAGAACTGGAGGAATCAAATCGGCAATTGCAGAAGAACGTGCTCCACTTGACAGCCATGATGGAATCTGGAAATCTCAAAAAGCCGAACCAGTTTACTCAATCCCAGAGTTTTGTGAGTGATAAGTCTTCAGAAGTGGACGAAAGATTCGAGCAGCTGGAGAAGAAGGTGGACGATATGACAAGAGAGAGTATGAAAGAGTCGGCAGAATATCATGACTTCAAACAATTTTTGAGGGAAGCCGTTCCGATCATCGAGGAACTGAAATCCAGGAAGTCTGGTTCACCTAACAGCACGGGTGCAAAAGATAGAAGTCATCTTTGGACAAGGCAGGAGGCTGAAACGCTGCAAGATGCTGCAGCCGGTGCGTCACTGTCAGATAACGACTATGACAAACTTGTTGCGAACAAGTCATCAGCAGACTTGCTCAATGTGATTGTTTCCCTCACAAGGTCTGATTACATTGGCTCATTTCTCAGACGGAATACTAATTCTAAGTCTTTTCTCTTGTTCGCCAATAGCACAAACCAAAACCTCAGCCGGAAACTGGATGAAACTCTTTCGCAAATTCAGCAGCTGCAAACGAAATTTGCAAATCCTGCATCTCCACACAGAAAATCAGCACCTTTGGTTGCTCTTGCTTCCCCCGAAACTCCAAGCGCAAGCTCTCTTCAAGGGAATGGGCCTACGCCGAAATCAGCTCTTTCCCGTCGTGCTTCTGGTGTTTCGGGAGTATCTGATTTGTATTCATCTGCTCTTGAGACCGACTCGAGCGCTAATGGCGAGTATGGTCGTGATATGCGGAACCAGGAGGAACAAGGATACTACGGCAGTAGTGAAACTATGAGCAGTTACAGAAACGGCAGCAGAGATATTCTCGCTCCGCCGCCAAACCCAACCCCTCGTTACTCGCAGCATCCAGCGCCCGCCGCTCCGATTTACCCTACTGCGAAATCAATGACCAAAGTGCTTGGCAACACGACCGAGCGGCACAATCGCAGAACTCATGCTGTCGTAAACGATGGTTATGCTGAGAGTGCAAACTCGGAATTCTCAGAAAATTCTGCTGGCAAACCAAGTGACACCCGTGTGCCTTTTTCGATCTCAACAACCCCAGCCTCACAGCCAATGGTGCGTGCTCCAAAGTCGAACCAAAATGAATACGCCACTTCTTCAAGTCCAGAGACTCCTCGTGCGACCTCAATGAAAAAACGGTCTTCAGCGTTACCTGCAAGCTCAACTTATTTCAGCAATGGAAGCAGCATCACGCGGGATTATTTTGAAGGAAACGAGCATGCCTCCGCAGCCAGTAAAACAACATCGACCGTTTTCAACAAAACCCCTAATGGGCGCCCCCACAGCAGCGCATTTGAGCGAAACGGGCAATTCCAAGGTGATTCAACAAATCACCTCAGTGGCAGCACATCCTCGGTTGTTCCAAGAAGCAAATCAAGTCTTCTCCACGACGCGCGGCGGCACCCAAGCCTGGAAGGACTTCGCACGTATTACACAGAAAAGGATTTGGTGAGAAGTGGAGAATCTTCTCAGCGAGTGATGTTTGGGGGAGAGTTGTCAGGTGGGAATTATGGATCTGCCTCAAACGGATCGGCTGTTCGTTCCAGTGGATCGAGTAACGTCCATTTTGCAGGGGCTAGTGCATCCTCATCTGCAATGAAAGCGAAGAGTGATACTGAGGGAGTTGGAGGCGGTTGGGGTTCTGGAGGTGGTCGAAGTGCGTTACGAAACACGAGTTCTGCTGGGAATCGGACTGAGTCCATTCGGGATTTAATTCGAGCTCGAATTAAGGAGCGGGATATGGGAAACTTGTAGACAGATATTCGTTTTTGGGATTTTCTTTTGCCGGTGGCAGATGACCATCTGACAATACAACTCCGACAGTATTCATTCTGCCTTTTCTGCACAGCATTCCAATTCTTCTGGCCAAGCTAATCAACTGATTGCAATGGAAGCATGGACAACCAAAAGGCGACGATTGATCTGTTCTTTGGGAGGCACTGCGACATCAATCGTCAGAAGAGCATGCAAACAGAAATTTGCACCGACTTGAATTACTGCCTTTCACGAAAATTTGGAATATCTGAGTGCTGGACGACCAGAGATGGTGCTGCAATTGCGCGAGAATGGCGTTTTAGGATTTGAGGTTTCTTGAACAACGTGAAGGAAGGACAGCTGTGTCGCCAGTTTCGGTGGTTTCGGGATCCCTACGGTGCATTGCGCCAAAGCCTCAGCAAGAAGTGCTGGTCCAGGCGCCAACGCGTAATAATGATGATCTTGCTCAGTATATTCCCCTGGCAGGCAGCAGCCACTTATAATACCTGATACCATCCTTAGGGATCAGTGGTGGAGTGTATAACACAATTGACTGGATTAAGTAGTTGGTCATGACTGGCAATGATGTACAGGAAACCATGAAGCACTCTGTTTTCTTGGGAACAAATCAATCTGCCTCCAGTTCAACCCAACAATCACTCAGCAATTATGTCGCCGCACAAAGACGGAACAGAAGCCACAGTCAAGACGCGGCGTAGCCGTACTATTCCCTGTGTCGCCTGCAAACAACGACGGAAAAAATGCGAGCGAGTCTCCTCGACCTCGTCAGCTTCTCCTGCCATATCTGCAATCATCCAACCTTGCGCCCGGTGTATTCGTATGGGAATTGAATGCAGAACTGCAGCCATGGAGTCTGGTGCACAACCTCAGAGCGTATCTCATCAATCCAATGTTCCACCCCATTCACCGTCTCATTCTCAGCCTCGGGGTCGCCGTGCTGTCGTTCATTCCTCCAGGCGCGACTCTTCTGTATCTTCCGTGTCTTCTGTGTCTTCAGAGTCGTCCTCGTCCTCTAGATCCTCACAGTCATCGCATTCTTCAACCCACATGAACAAGGTTCGAACGCCTCTTCATCAGGACATGCAGCGCGAGGAACTCGTGCAGCTGAATCAGCTGGTCAGCGCCGTTTCCTCAATTTCCACCTCCACCGCAAACCCACCTTTTGACTTGTCGTTGCTGGACTTTTCCGTCATGCTGAACATGGCCTCATCACCGTCGCTATCACATCCATTAACACACTCAAATTTATCCGCCTCGGCAACTGACTCACCCGTCAATGTTACAAATCCATTTGTTAATGTTTCAAACGTGAATACACCTCTGTTGCCTTCGCCTTCACCTGTAAGTACTTCTGATTTCTAGCTGCTTCAGTCTCTCGTTTTGGCAGCTTACTTCAACTGTATGTTTTGACTTTCAGACGACGTCAATCTCATTTCCATTCCATCCCGAGAACATTCACGCGCACGCTTCCCCCTCACCAGATGTTTCACAAATATCTTCTCAAGGATATCACAATCAGCTGCCCATAATATCCATCAAATCCTTGCATTCCATTCCGCTTCCTCCATTCGATCCTGGCCTATTCCAACACGGGGATCCTATGCAAGAGGTGGTCCTCGGCCTTCCTGTCTACAACATGGGCCAAATTCCGTCTGGCACGGACATTAAAAACATGCAGGAGAATGGGTTGGAAATGCGTAATCTGATTGAGCATCAGCGGCTGGAAATGCAAGCCATGCAGAGGATATTTGACCAAGAGCAGACCATGTCGCGAATCATGTCCCCACTCCATTTAACTGGTACGAGTGTATCCCCTGGTTTTCAAGGTATGGCTGCTTCAGCCATGACATCATCCGATTCGAATATCTTTCTACCAAGCAACATTGTTACAACGCCTCGAATGGACATTGACGGTGCATCGGATAATCCTGCGCAACTGCAATCCATCAACTCACATTTATACAATTTGAGCATGAACAATCAAGGCAGCTTTCAGCCGCGACCATTACCTTTCTCAGTGGACAAATTGGCTCCTGCCGATGGGATTACAGATGTTGCAAACCCATTCCCCATTCGTCAGATGCATCAGGACTCGATATTCTTTGATCAAAACGCTCTGGTGCCGTCAGTACCCACAGGATCGCCTGCCGCCGTGGAACAGCAAAATCTATCACGCAACAATACAACACTCCCGATGGCTTTACAATCTCTCCAAATTCCGATCCGTGACCCAGCGCCATGCGTTGGATGCCGCCAATGGAAAAAGAAATGTGACCGTGGTCTCCCATCGTGTGGACAATGCATCAAACGGGACGTTGAATGCCTATATGAACTCAGTCAGCCGCATAATGTCCTTTCCGTAGAAGAAGCTGGGAGTGCAACTGTGTCAGTCGCGGACGTTCCGGCCTATCTAGAGCCTGAAGTGCGGAAAGCGATCTTGATGAGTGCTGGCGGCGATGTGGGTGATGAAAAGGCGCAATCAGTGGGCGATGGGGCTACTGCCCCTTTAAATGAGTCTGAACTGCTGGGGGGATTGCCAAAAACTGTCAAATGTGATCAAAATGGGTTGGAAATAGAGCCTATTGATCCGGACGGAACGTTAAAACGGAGGGCTGGATTCGGTGGGCGAGGATTGGCAGATTCGGTTGAAACATTGGACGAAGATGATCAAGAGACCTTGAAGAGGCGGCCGTTAACTGCGATGTCGAATAAGATGAAATTCAATGAAAGCATAGATGCGGCTGATAGTGAAGGCGTCCTTGTCGGGGGCGTTCCCGTGTTGTCAAGTGTGGACGACGTCGCATTTTCGTCTGTTCCGTTGGGAGCTGAGCAAGGTGCGCCGTACGAATTTCCTTGTATCGTCATGCCAAGCTGAAAGGGAGTTAAGGAGGCTTAGTGAGTTTGAAAAGTCGTCATATGCATTGTATTTTTTTGTGTTATAATTATAATCTTTCATTTGAACACGGTTCACATTATTTGTCAGGGACACTTCTCTTCTCTCTCTATTGCCTTGTCTGTTTTTTATACTTTTCAGTAATACTCTTTGCCCTCTCAATCCCAATTACCTTTATCAAAACTGAGCGTGAAACCAACCATATAAATGTTTGCTCCCACAATCATCCCGCTGTCCCCAAACTGCATCTCTTTCCCCAATTAAACTGCACCAGCAGTATCTGATTATGGAAAGGAATGAATTTCTCGCGTGTGGCGCGCATCTGAAACGAAGAACCAAACATTTTGGATATTGCAAACAAAATGAAACTCGCAGCAGATGAACTGTCTCCCTTGATAGGCAGACCAAAAAGCTACAACCTGTGCTGGCTTCTGTGGAGCCTACCCTTCCTCACGGACTGTCCTGCACAAATGTTCACACCGAACAAAGCAAGTGTTCTGAGCGCGGTCACTCTCATCGGACGTTGAAATCTCAATGGAAGTATACGGAGACTGGATTTGCTGCACGAGGATTGGCAGATTTGGTATATAATACCATCACTTTATTCATAAATATAGCAAAACCATCCACCTCCATCGCTCCAAATTGTCTCTTGCACCTGAATTGCTGGCATCAGGGTGAATCCGTTTGTTGGACCCCCTGGTGGCAAATCCACCAAAAAGTCAGTGAGTTTAGCCTCATTTCCGTTTGGGTTCATAGAGTCCATATTTCCAGAGTATGCATTGGCCAGCTGAGGATTTTCATCTTGCCAATCATTCCAAATTTTGTCGATCATTGCATGATGTATAAAAAAGAGTGGGTCTGCAACAGAGTGAACTATTTAGTACCGACGTTCAATGAGATGCTGAAAGTTTCTGTTACCGTTTCCAGCAGCTGGTGGATTCGCAAAGTCACCACCTAATTTGAAGCAGTTGCACTTTAGATTTGACAACCCAAAAAAAAAATAGAAAAAAAGAAAAAAAGTGAGATAGCGAAATAAGTCAAGTACCTATTCCATTATGAACTGCAGAGTGCGGTCCCGAATAAATACGTGGGTAAAAAAATTCCCACCTCCCACCATTTTGAACGAGTGCCCGAACAACATCCCCCGTATACTGAGCTGCTTGCATACCATTCGCGTCGTCAAATCTGCGCGTCAAGCATTGCGGAGAAGAGTGTCCCATCAACACAGTCGCCGACGAAAATCGACCATTTTGCACGCAAGTTGGGGTTCCGCCATTTCCGTTGCCACCGAATGCCGAATCAGAAAGGACCGGAGATTTATGCATTGCGCTCGCGTCTTTTGTCCAGTCCCAGTACCTGCAATGCAATAACTTTTAACATCCAACTTCCCATGAAGAGAGTATTTGCCTTACGGTAGCGTTCCTTTGTAATCGCAAAAATCCTGCAGCGCAAATTCAAATAACAAAATCAACGTCCGGTGCCACGGTAGAAATTGAGCCTTGAAGTTCGCATTGAAGAATTAGATTTGAAGTTCCGTGCATTTCGGTTGATAACATCTCAAAAAGGAGCAAGGATACATACAGTCCCATGGACCTGGGAGACAACAGAGAAATGGGTGTAGGAAAAGTCTTCAAAAACAGAACGCGAAACTGACGAAAGATTTGTAAGCAGCGACGGTGTTCGCATCAGACAAACGACAGCGTCGAGATAGCTGCGCTGCGCGTCTTGCGAAAGCGCGCGCCACTCTCTGCGAACTGCGGGTGCCGAGCACGCGCCATAGACGCTTTGCTGCTGACCGGCGTAGTTGAATGCGCCGTTGTTGGAAGAAAAGTGGCGCGCAGGTTGTGGGAAAGCGGCGCGGTTGTTTGCGCCGGCTCCGGCGCCGTTCGAATTTTTGTAGTATAGCTCAGGTGCGGGTCCGCTCCGCCGAATGAGTGGTGCTGAAATTGCCGCTGCAGCGAGGAGCAAGAGTGAGATGGGTGCCATCGTCCCAGCTTCTGTGAAGTTTTGAAATATATTGACTCAAACATTACTTCAAAATGCTTGGACTCTCAAACTTTAATCTTTAGTTACGTATCCTTTCACCATTACTCCATTTCCTCTTCTTCTGCGTCTGCGTCAGCTCTTTCACTGCCAGCGTCGCCCTCATCTCCAATCGCCATCCCATCCATCAACTCCTCCAAAAGCTCGTCCTCATTGATTTCCGGGAAGTCTTCCTCCGGTTCCTCCTCGGAATCGTCGCCATATTGCATTGCATCTCCACTTGCATCATGAGCACTTTGTTTGGTTGGTTCTGTCAAAGAGATTAAAGCTGTGAGTAGATACACGTGGGTATAACCAGCATCACGACTCACGCTTGTACAAGTTCATCATCCCACGCAATTCGGGATCCTCTTCAATATCTCTCAAGAACAATTCATAATCTTGATCTGCCTTCGCCTTCTCCGCTTTGCTTTTGCCCATAGCCTCAACCTCTTCCTCAACAGTAATCGTCTTGAGCTTCCAGTTTCTTCCCTTGAGCTTCTTACGCGCGTTCGGGTAACTTTTACGCACCAACACAATGTCTGGAACTGCATTCTTTTTGCTGATGAATTTATCCCAGTTTTCGTCGTTGAAGTTTGCATTGCGCAAATCGTATCCGAGAACATGATCTCCGGGCCTCAGAATGTTTCCCAAGTGTGTGCGCACCAAGAAAGTTTGACTCAAGTCTTTGGATCGTGAGATTTCTGCGGTTGCAAGACCGAAACGACCGTTGTGAACACGTTCGTGTTGAATATCAATCACGTAGAATTCCACTAAATCAGTGATACCGCTGAGTGCGATACACGGGTTATCCCAGTAAACCGTGTTGCGCATGTCAGAAACTGGGAAATAGTAAGCCTCTCATGTCTTCCCACACCAAAAAAAAATACTATTACTCTTCAGGGTGTTCGGGTCCAGGACTGATAATGAATTGCTAACACGGCTACATAACACAAGGGGACTAATATCCGAAAGTGATTTCGCCACTTTAGTTGGAAGTACAAACAAGTCGTCCTGGCATGATAAGGAAACCAATCAGAATAGTTGGTAAAAAAAAAAAAGAACGAAACAAAATGAGACAGCAACAAACCTTGCAGATAGGGACAATTTCCAAAGAATACGAAAACTTGTAGTTTGCCGTTCCACTGTGGATATCTTGAGAAATGAGCTGTTCGGAAGTCTTCAACTTGGCAGGGACAACTGATTGTAAGAACTCCACCATGCGAATCGCGTGGGATCGTGAAGTGTAGTAGAAATCAATTCCGTCTTTTGCTTCTTTGATGTTTGTTGTGTTTTGATGCGCATTGTGTTTCAGAATAACTTGCTCCAGCCTGAGCGCGAAAACCAAATTATTAGATACATATTTCGGCGAAGCATTCGAATGCAATTAATAGTCACCACAAGAACGTTCTCTTGTGGGAAACCTTTTGGCGGACTTGAACGACAGCTTTCCACGTGAGCTGCGCGGCAACTCGTGTACATTCCTCACACTGCTGAGTGCTCACCATGTACTCAACAACGAATACTTGCTGAAGAATAGTATTGGCAAAGACCTGTCATTGGAAAGAGGAGTGTGAATCAAACATTCATCAGATGTGCTGCGGCAAAGAACACACACCTCCTTCTGGATGGTCAACTTCACTTTCACTCTCCTAGAGTGAGGTTCCGTCCAAATGAACCCAGCATCCACCAGTCGCACTTTCGAAAGACCTCGAAGCTTTTTCAGACACAAGGTCAAGAGCTCCTTACTTTCGAGTTCAGCTACCACCCATACATTGGGAGGTTGAAGATATCTAGTTGTTATTCGAAGTTTTTCAGAAGCTGAGCGAAGTCCCGGTGCAAGGGGCAGTGAAGTACCTATCACAACCCTTGCAGTAGTGAATTGTTGCCTGTTTCGGGATACCCTCGGTAATATCTACGTCACTGCGGATGCAATTGATGCACATGTTTGCCGGGTTCGGTGCGATAACGGTTCCACATGATGCGCAGAGACTGGGAAAACCAGGTTCAGAATGTGGGTCAGGTTTCTAGGGCAACATTGGATATTCCTCACATTCGCTGCTCCGTAAGCGTTGGGTTGTGGTTGTGGAAATCCACGTGGTCGTGAGACATCTGCGAGGGAATGGCGGATTAGGCACTGCGAGGTGGTTTCGTAGTTGCCAGTTCACCTTTTTCTATGGATAAAAAAAAACAAAAAAATTGCCAATTCATCTTCCAGTGCGCGCATTCTGTTCAGGACAACTGCTCAGGCTGCACCGAGAATGCTGGCGCCCAGATTATAGCATTACCACGTCCGTTGCATTTTTCATGCGGGCTTTCAAGCAGGGTAACGATGACCTCACTTTAAAACACAGAGAAAGTTTTTACACATCTTCCATGTTTCTACAAGGAACGCGTACTTGCAGTTCCGTTTATCAAGCACCAAATCCATTTTACACCTTAAATATTGCATCCAAGTGTCTAAGAATCATCTCTAGCCCGCTCGCTGCCGCGGTTTGGCACCCTTGCTCAACAAACATCTTCGCACCCAGTGCTTCCTGCGTGATCTGCTCAGAAAACGCCAACCCAGCCAACCCTTTCCTCACAGTTTGTTCTGCCGCTCGCCGTACACTCCTTTCAATCACCCGTTCCATTTTCTGTGGCCCCATGTCTCGTATCTTAACCCGTAAGTCACGCCACCGCAATGCTGCTCTTGGGGCGGGCTTGGCAGGCTCTTTCTTTTTACTGTCCACCATTTTGGCAATCACATCAGCAAACTTCGTCATGCGCCTACCTTGCGCTTTGGCGCGATTCCATCGGTCGAATTCAAGCTCCAGTAATGCATCTTCTTCTGCGTCCTCGTCTTCCTCCGCTTCTTTGGCGCTTGATAGGATATTTGGACTCACACATGCTGGTGGAGATGGTTTGGGCAGGGTAATGGATTCTTGCGACATTAGTATTGACGGAGAGGTGATTTTAGTTTGGGGCAGTGGAGATGCCGATGGTTCTATGCCTTTGATTTGAAAGCTCAATTGCGGTGGACCGTTTTTCATAAGCAGCGGCGCGAAGAGGATGGACATGGGACGAAAGAGTGTGTCCGAAAAGTCGTCCATACAGCGACAGAGCCTTAATAGTCCGAGTGAGTGCCTGGAATGAGCCGTGCTCTAAACATCAACCCAAACCTCTCCAGATGCCGCAAATTCATTTTCAAACGCAAAAATTGTGCATGCGGCCAGTTGATCATGGCTTTTTTGATATCCTCAGCCAAGGCGGTGATGTCTGCATCGACGGTTCCAGTCACTGCGTATGTATTGTGTTATTGGACGCCGTTAAAAAACCTAAAGGCTGCCAGACCATGCTTAAGAATAGTTTTCGACATATTTGCGTCAATAATCGTGTTGGAAGGGTACAGGGACTGGTGCAGCAGTAAGAAGTTCCGAATCATTTGGTTCAACTGCAGCCATTCAACTTTATGAACAGCGGCGCGTTGGTATTGGTTCAGATCGCGACTGAGATTGTTGATGTGATTAGTCAGTATGCTTGAGAACCGGTCGTCGAGGAACGAATAGTCTGGTTCCTGAGGTTATGTGTTTGTCCGTCGCAGAAGGCGATTAACCGCGTTTACCTTTGAGAAACATCTTTTCCAGTTCCCTTGTCGATTGTGGCGCAGCTTTTTTAAGGCTTGAAATGGACCTGCATTCTGCCAAAATTCCTGCACGAAAAAGGATTCAGAGAGGTATTTTTTACGGCAAGGCGAGCAAAACTCACTCGCACTCTCATCAAATTGACCAATAAAGTCCATCAACTTCTGCTCATGTTCTGTTAATGTCCCTTCAAGCGAGCCAGCGCCAGGGCCTGTTTTGACTGTGTATTCTTTCTGGGTTTTTGCCAGGCTCACAGGAAATTCAGGCTGCTCAGAGATCGGCCCTTCCATTTCCTCGCGAATGACTCTCGATGACGTGTGCGAAGATCCAGTCACGGAATGAGTTGACATCATTTGGGAGAAAACCGAGTGAGTCTGGTTTTTGATAGATTGGAAACTTTCTGTGACGCTTTTTTCGACTGAAACGACAGTTATGGTTCATTCTTCTTTTTATGTAAACGAATGTTCTACCTACCATACTTCAATGTGCCTCGAATAGAGTTGTACATCTTTGGGCCAGATTGGTTGTTCAGATGAGCATCGGACGGCCGCCGATGAGTAATGTCCCGAAATAAACCAGCAATAGAGCCTACAGCTGCCCCAATCTTGCCAGCAGTAATCTGGCCGGATCCTTCCTCTTGAGGTTGAATCCGGGAATCGGAAGAATTGGGCGACACTCGATCGGGTGCCCTTTGAGTTTCGCATTCTGCCGGTGGTTTCGCTGCAGGCTTTTGCTGTAAAGGTGGGAGGTATTTTGGTTTCAAAGACGCGTTAGAAGAAAGCGGAGCAGTTGCCGCGGAAGGATCTCCTGAAAAGTTTCGAAACTTCAAACCTTGTGATCAACAGCGTCAAACCAAAAAAGAGAAATCTCACGAGTTTTCTTGACCGCATTTGAGTTTTCCCTGCCTATTGAAGAAACACCTTTCGCCGAATTTCGAGAAACGTTTGAACTGGCGCTGTCTAGTCTGCCCAAGGAGCTCGTGCTCGACTTGTTCCCGCTCGAATTCCCCAAGTCTGAGTTGGACCCGACCTGAGGAAACTGACTGCCTGAGTCAGCTCGAACCAGCTTTCTCATCAAGTTTTTTTGCAAGTTGACGAATCTCGGAGACTCTTGTGAATCATTCCCTTTCGTTGTTGGCCTACATGCGCCTGATTGCGAAGTTCGTGGTGACGGCGGAGTAGGTGCGATCGAGTTAAACTTGTTCAAAGATCCTGTCGACGCCAAGTGAGGAAACTGCTTTTTTGATGTAAAGGGGGAATCTGTTGTTCGGTGTTCGGTTGATAGTTTTGATTTGGAGGATGCCAAAAGCTTGCAGGGGGTCTCCTTGGCATCTGGGCTGGCCGATTGCGCGTCGAAGTTTCTGTCAGAACTTGCGCTCGTCTTTGCTCGATGTTTTGTCGACAACAACCGCATCGAAATGCTTCTTGCCGGTGACGCTGATTCTAAAGGATGAGACGCTGACCTGGACCGGGTAAGAAGAAGCGGAGTGATCTCTACGCCAAGTCTCGCAGAGCTTGAACTGGCCCCGGTTGATCCAGTCTTCAATTGTGTTGAGCCATGTTTCTCTCTTTCAGCTTCTGGCAGCGTGAGTTTTGGTAGACCTCCTGTTGATTCATGACCGTTGCCTTCCATCTGAGGTTATGCTTCTTGCTTTGGGGTTTCGCGTTTAACTATTCTAGAACCAAGCCCTTTCTTCAGAATATTTCAAGTGGATACCAAGATTCAACACCATATCTGTGGCCGATGGCTTCGCCGAAGAAGTGCACTTTATATGTTATACTGTTGAATGTACGTGATCGCTTTTCACAGTCGTTTCTCCCTTATCAATTCATTGAACCAAGCTCATGTGAGTTACAATTCTTCGTTGATGGTCATGTATTATTCAACCGTGAAAAGACATTTGCGGAAAGAACAATAGAGAGAAGAACTGGGAGCAAGCATCCTTCGATCGCTCATTCAAACTGCACGCACGTTTACTTTTCGATAGACTTTAGAACTTGGCGAACTGCTTGGCACCGGCACCCTTCACGATCTTCTTCTGGACCTTGAGGACGTTGAAACGAACGGTCTTCGAGATTGGGCGGCATTGGCCGACGGTGACCTGGTCACCAGCCTCAACTCCAATAAAAGCTGGGGACAAGTGAGCGGACAGGTTCTTGTGACGTTTTTCGTATCTGAGAAATAGGTGGAATGCATTCAGCGACTTATGCACCTTTGAACGATTCTTCAAACAAACCTGTTGTATTTTGGGATGTAGTGAAGGTACTCTCTGCGAATGACGATAGTTCTCTTCATCTTGGTGCTGACAACGACTCCAGTCAAGATTCTTCCACGAATGCTGATGGTTCCCGAGGTGAATGGGCACTTTTTGTCGATGTAGGTACCTTCGATGGCTTCCTTGGGGGTCTTGAAACCAAGACCGACGTCACAGTACCATCTCTTGAGAGCACCACTGCTCTTCTTCTTGGCAGCGAGCTTGGTGTTTTGGAAAACACCAGGCTGGTATTGGTAGGCTCTTTCAGTCTGTTCGGCCATGTTGTTCTGTGGGGAATGCGCATGTCTTAGCGAGGCTGTGTTGAGGTTCGACCATCGATTCGTCCATCGCTTCCGTCCATCAAGACCCCCATTTCGATGTCACGCTATGCTTTGATGGTCCCACATCTGTCAAGACATGGACGGTGTCGTGGCTGCTGATGCTGGGATGGGAAGTCGGGGGCAGGGTCGCTTACCAAAAGAGACGTAAAAAAATTATGAACACACGTACAAGTACCGCGAGAACAACGACGCTCAACTTGACCAGATAAAGCTATATTCAGAAATTCATGTCACCAACAGCAAAGTCTCCGTTTGTACATGACCATGACCAGCGTGAACCAACCTCTCACTGTTCACTGAGCATGCATGCCTCCTTTCTCCGCCATCAGCGGGCTTTGAAACATGCTCACAGTTATCCAGCGTTTCTCGCGTTTCCCGGGATACAGTGCCCTAGCCTTGCTCTAGGGAAGCGAGTTTACTTATTTGGGAGTTTCATTGAGCGTTCAGTGAGAGTTTGCAGTCTTCAGGCCAGTCCTCACTTTGCGAGCTGCCAAATGACAGCCAACATTGACGAAAAATGGTGACAAACGATCGCCCTGCTCCTTCGCCACACGAGTGCACACTGGAGTTGCATTTTCTCCATTTTGTGGCGCAGTCACTCATTCGACGCCAATTAAAAACAACCCGCATAAACGGGGGGATGACAACAAAAAACAAACTATGTCGACGTACATGGCAAACTGCGTCAAGGCATGCCACTGGGACGAATTCATTCCAATGGGCGTTGCAAATCCATCCAATAAGCTTGTACAAGGCCCACCCTTCCTGCAGCTTATCCGGAAGACTTCCATCATCCTGTTTGAGTACGACTCTCCAAATCCAACCGAATCATCGCTTGAGCAAGATCTGACCGCCCTAATTTCTACGCACGGATGTTCGCATTCCATTTCGATTGAGGCTGAAGCTTTCGGAGCAGTTCTGCCTTCTCCCGAACTCTTGCAGAAGCTCGGGTTTCAAATCAGTGAGGGTGGTATGCTCCGCGTTAAGAATATTTCAGGACCTACTATTGCCGCTGGGATGGACATTCCCGCTCTGGGACTGTTGATTTCGAAAGTGACACCGGAGGATGCGCTGTGGGAACAACGCATCAACATCGAATCGGCTTTGTTTGGATACGAGAAATTCGGGGACGGAACATACGTTGCTCATTTGCGCGTTGCGCTCAGAAACATGTGGGAACAAGGAGACCAACATTACCTTGTCCTGACCGAATCTCGTGAAGCTGTTGGGTACATGACCATGCGGTACCGCCATGGAGTAGCATATCTGCAAGGGGCTGGTGTGCTCGAGGCTTATCGGAAGAAAGGAATCACGCGCAAATTGTTGAATGTGTGTGTGGTGGAAGCACAGCAAAAGGGATTTGACCGAATTGTTACGGTTGGTCATGACGCGCCCGCCGAGAGTGCTTGGGCTGCGATGGGTTTTACGGAACTGCTGGGAAGGGCTCGGTCGTACCGCAGACAGGCCACCACGGCTGAGCCTGATCCTGTGAATTAGTTGTGTTGCAGCATCATCTGCATACCAAGGTGTACGTGGGACCCTGCTTTTGCGTTGATTTAAGAAGAAGTAATAAATTCTCACTTCACGGCACACTGACAGAAGCCCTGAGTTGACAATGACTGGACGCAGCTATTTTTGTAAAAAACAATCTCAAAATGAAGGGCATCTCCATCTCTGTCTGCACGCTGTTTCTCGCAACTGTCCTTGCTTCCTTCACTGCGTCTCTTGTTATTACGCGTCGGTTTCGGTCAGGAATGCGTGTGGTCCATCGCGAAAGTATCTACCCAGGCCTGGCCAGCTGGTCAAAATCGGCCTCAGACTCAACTTCAGCGGACTTGGCAGAGGTTCTCACCCAAATCCAAATCAGCCAGCAGCTGAATCGACAACGAGCATTCAAAGTTATCCAAGCATCGGACGCTGACGAAACCCCAGACAGCCACGCTTCAACCAACCGAAACTTCAGTTTATTTGCCGCTGCGAAGATGACCCACTCGCGGAAAATAAAATCGCAGATTCGGTCCGCTTGCGATGATATGGATCTAACGCTTCATGTGTTTGCGTGGAGGCGCGTGCAGTCTCTCGTCCGATTGCTCAAATCTATTCTAGATGCGGACTATCCCCATGGATGTAGAGTGCCGATCGTCTTTCATCTGGATGCCGGATACTTAGATGCTGTTGCAGAAGTGATTCGCTCATTCCGATGGACACACGGCCCAATAGCGATCCTCAAAAGTAAATCGCACCTGGGTCTTTCTCACGTGAGAAGATAGATTTACTCTCTGACACCTGATTGGCTCAGCCCTGACGCATTTTCTATTCAGATGATGCTGCGGGCTTGGACTCCGGCGAAGCCGAACAGTCTGGCGCTCTTTCTGGAAGACGATGTTTCCTTGTCCCCGCTCTACTTCACATTCGCCCAATGGTGCACAAGTCACCTTATTGAGAACTCTTCAAAATACTCAGACGTGATTGGATGCTCGCTCTACACACCTCGCCTAAATGAAATCTCATCAACAATCGACCCTCAAAACCCGCCCGCTTGGCGACCCAGTCAGTTCCTTTCGCAGGAGGAGCATTTGTTTTTATTTCAGCTGCCGAGTTCATGGGGTGCGGTTTACACGGGGGAACATTGGAGAGGGTTCATTGGATATTTGGACTGGCGTTTGAAGCAGGTTAAATTTCCCGAAGTTCCTGGATCCAGATCAAATATGTGGAGGCAGTCTTGGAAAAGGTTTGTCTGTTTTTTTGACTTTCTTCCTCATTGATCGTATATCTTGACAGCTTTATGCAGATACTTGATAGAATACATGTACTTGAAGTCGCTTGTGATGGTGTATCCCTCATTCGCAAACGAGGCCTCTTTCAGCACGAACCATTACGAAGTAGGAGTCCATTCTGTTCCCGAAGGCGCGGCAGTTCGCGTACCAGATCAACTGCGCGCAGACATTGACGCACGTTTCACAGTTCCTTTGATTGGACGAAACGAGTTTACGGCTGTGTGGAAGCAACTGAATGAATACCTTGTGCTGGTCGAATCTAGCGTTCAGAACATCACGGTTGTGAGTCTTGGGCACCAAGTTGTTGCCGGTACGACTGAGTTGGTGGCAGAATCCAAACAGTTTCGCGATGCTGTCGAGAAGCTTATGCAGAACGATTTAAATATTGATCCTTTAACCATGCCTGGGTCGGTTTCACGTCTGAATGCCTCTGAAAGGTTCTTAGTTAGGAAGTACTTTGCTGCAATGGATGAAATTAGACCGACTCCTGGCCATGCTCCACGCCGTGTACAATAAACAGCCCACAATAAAGACATTTAAATAAAAGCCCGTTCCGAATTAAGACTCGTTGCGTGCATTCAGTGAATGCGGTTCATTTTGACACTTGTGAACGCCCCGACGACACACGAAGGCTTCATTCTTACGGGATTAGATCCCTTCTCCTGCTGCCAAAAATCGAGGCTGTTGTTTGGATGGAAACGAAGCAACATCTGGGCCAGAGAATGTTTATTTGGTAATCCGGACTTTTGTGTTCGACAGAAAAGCAGAACCCAGTTAAATAATCACTTCCCAAACAAGTCGATACGCATCCTCATCTTCACCTCAGGTGAGAGCCGAGAAAACATGAGAACCCAGAAACAGCGATGCTGAATATCTCACGCACATCTCATTCCGTAGCCGCAATCCGACCCCTCGCATCTCAGGTAGACCACGACCCCAAGTCCCCAAGTCCCAGCTTGATCCCCGCGTCAGCAGCCGCTCGACTCTCTTCAATCCGCCATTCTCGTTTCATCGCCATTTGATACCCAAGGTGACCCTCTTTTCTCTTTGTCACATACTCTCACCTGTCAGGCTGCTAATCTCCTATGGCTGCTCCATCCTCAGATCCGCTAACTCTCGTCCTTCTCACCGTGCGTTCTGTTCACACCTTTTTCTTCTCTTATTGATGGTCGATTCTGACATGAAAACAATTCATGTCTCTTTTAGTATCAACAGTCAGCAAAGTTTACGAATGACCTCCCAGGTGCTGCATTTGCCCAAATCAATTTTCTTCTCCGAGGCTTACGATTCTTTTGATTTTACACTAGATCCAAACACGTCGTGCTGCCGCCATGTCCAAACATATGGACCAAGAAAATGCTCATGCTGTCGCACTTGGTGGGAAAATCGCAGCGAAAGCCATTTCCGCAAAAGTTTCCACCGTCGGCCTCAAAGCATCTTCAATGAACGTGGCGGCTGATGGTAAAATTGTTGCTGGAAAGCAAGCGATCGCTGCCAAAAAACCTCTCGCCGTTGTTCACCAAGTTCAAGTTCAATCTGTAAGTTACAGCCTTGCTGTTTGTTGTTTTAACGAATGCCGAGTGTTCTGGCACTTTGACGCGTTTTCTTTTCCTGCACTCCAAAACAACCCTTCTAATAACGCAACGTCACCCAGAATAACACCAAAGTGGTCAAGGCTACTCGAGCTCGCTCTCAATCCGCCAAAAAAGGCTCCGTTGAAATTGCAAAAAATGCTGCCAAAGCGACTGCTGTTCACGCCGAGATTGCGAAAGGAGCAAGAGCAGATTTGGTCAAAGTTGTCAAAAAGCCTTCAACTGCTCCAGTTGAAAACGACAAAACAGTTAAACCGGTTGCTGTCGCTGTCCCGGCTGCGTCCAAGACTAAGGTGGTGATTAAATCCTCACCAAAGACTCGTGCCGCCAAAGCGGCTGCAGCAACCCAAGAGCAAAGTAGCGAGGCTGTTGAGTTGGAACAGGAAAAAGTTCAGCAAGTGATTCATGCCCCGGTTATGATGGGGCCTGTCTATCCTGAAGGCGTCGATGACTTGGATGCTGAGGATGCTTGTGACCCCATGATGCTTTCAGAGTATGTGGTTGAAATCTTTGAGTACATGAAAAAGCTCGAGGTGAGAAGGCTGTTCATGCTCAGAAAACGCGTTCAACCTGTCACACCGAAATTAATCCTGCATGTTTTTAAAAAGGTTGAATGTATGCCGAACCCAAACTACATGGAATCACAGAAGGAGCTGAAGTGGAGCATGCGAGACATTCTTATTGACTGGCTCATTGACATTCACAACAAATTCCGTCTGTTGCCCGAAACTCTCTATTTGACTGTCAACATCATTGACCGCTTCCTCAGTCTTCGCGTTGTTTCTCTTGTCAAACTTCAACTCGTTGGTATTACATCCATGTTCATTGCCGCCAAGTATGAAGAGGTCATTGCCCCAAGCATCAAAAACTTCATCTATATGGCCGATAACGGATACACTGACGAAGAAATCCAAAGAGCGGAACGTTACGTTCTGAGCGTCCTTGAGTTTAACTTGCAATATCCGAGTAGCATGAGCTTTTTGCGCAGATGCAGTAAAGCGGAAAACTACAATATTCAAACGCGAACGCTGGGCAAGTACTTGATGGAAATCTCGTTGGTGGACCATCGCTTTTTGGACATTCTGCCATCTCATGTAGCTGCTGCCGGATTATTCTTGGCCAGACGTATGCTTGACCAGGGTGAATGGGTACGTGGATCGCTTTATCGCCAGCTATGTTGAAGAATTCTAACGCTTAATCCTCCTCACATTCCCTAGGACTCTAACCTGGCATTCTACTCTGGCTACTCGGAAGTAGAAATTCAACCAGTTTGTGATATGATGCTCGAATACCTCAACAAACCATGCAAGCATGAAGCGTTTTTCAAAAAGTACGCGAGCAAGAAGTTTATGAAAGCCAGCGTCTTTGTCAAAGAGTGGATGTCGAAGAACGCCTAGATTCGAATTTTTTAAATACTTATCTCTTTTTTCTGCCCTTCCGAAAGAAAAAAACGGCGCTAATTATTTATCTCCATCTATTCTTTTCTTTTTTTTTTTGATGCCCCTATCCCCCTGCTCCCCTTCACAAACATCCCAGACTGTTTGCTGTTTGTGTTGCTTGACGAAATGGAGTTGTATATTGTGATTTGTGGACACTGCTCTATCAAGGAATTACGAAGTGTTCGAGTGGGAGTGAAGAGGTTGTTCTTTGGTTTCATTAACTGTCTGACTGTTTTTGCCATCTCGAAACTCTATTTCTACTCGAACGGCTAAACACGAACTCCATCGATTTGAAGGCCGTCTTTTACTAAATAAAGTCTGTTTCAACTTCATGGTGCCATCCTGAAAAATTGCCATTCTTTAAAGTTAGGCATGTCGCAATTCTCGACAGCAGTCTTTAAAATTGTGAAAAATGGATCCAGAGGGGTAAGCGGTTCCGTGAATCATCCAAACCCGTATCTCTGCAAAATTGCAGGCCGCTCACTTTATTGTATGTCCAAGACATCTCTGCCAAAAACAAAATTCAGGACCCATGACTTTAACAATTGAACTTGCTTTTTTAGGCCTTTGGTGATTATCAGATAGAATCCGCGCCAGATGAAGAAAGTAAGGATTCCGAATGAAGGCAACATATAGAAAGGCGCTTTCTGAAGCCTTTTTATCAGCGATGGAGACGCAGGAATTTGGGGAGGATCATTCGCATCCAGAATGGCGCGCCATTTCCCAACGTAAGCTGAACCGTAATAATTGAAGAGATCAGTTCGTAAGATAAGGACTTTCTTTTTTTCAAAAAAAGTACCAAGCGATCCTCTGTGTGAATACTGGAAGTGTGCAATTTTAGACACTCGTGTTTCCAATAGATGGATAACCCCACGTTTAACAGAACGGTTCAAAACTGATTGCGGAAAAGGAAACCGAACAGTCGGAAACGCTGTGTGAGTTTGGAAAGGTAAAATGCAAAACCGTAAGACGCCTACATTTGCTCAACCAAACTCCTTTTTGGTTCGCAGCTTGGGCAGTGCCGGGTACGCTTTGTCCCAAAACATCAGCGCAGTCTCCAAGCGCATAGACACCTTCCAACGTAGACATTCGGTCGGGAGACAGAACGCGGAGGTATTCATCCGTTAGAATTCGTTTTGACTTATTGTCGTTCGCAGCAAGAGCATCCGGTCCTTCAGTCAAACGCGTGACGAACTCAATAGGCGCAACCCCAGCACACCAAACAAGCAGTCCATAGTGTATTGATCGGCCCCCCTTCAAAGTGAACTTTGATTCTTCGACAGACTCAACGGAAGATTGAAAAGAGACCGGAATTCCGTTTTTTTTGAAGTGTTTCATCGCGAAATCCACAAGTTTTGGAGAAAAGCTTTGCAAAATGCTTCCTCCGGAGGTGTAGAGTGCGAGTGAAACAAATTTCTGGAGGTGCGGATACAGCTTGTTCATATCTTCCGTCAAACAGTCGTTCACTGGTTTTTGTTGGCAAGATGCGAGTGAATTTGTGCTTGAAAACTCCTTCAAGGTCGAACAAGTTACGTTCTGCGATAAACTCAACTCCAGTTGGGCCGCCTCCAATCACCGCAAAGTGGAGCAGATTTTTGCGCTCCTGTTGACACTGTTAATTTGGCACGTAAAATGCTGATCATTTGCGGCTTCAGAATGTGGCTGAACTAACATCGTCAGTCAGATTTTCTTGCGATGCTCGTTTGAAGCACATTGAAATTCGTTTGCGAATTTCATTCGCGTCAGACACTTCTTTGCTGTTGTTGTGGTGGAAAACAGTCAGGATGCTGCCAGCCAAAACCACCAAGAACATTGGCCCACAGAAACACAGCGTGTTCTCGCACACCAGGAATCCCAAATACGTTAGACTTGGCCCCAACGGCAATTATAAGCGAATCGAACGGCACGTGGACGCTGCTATTTGAGCTCACTGTGATGAAGCAGTCCACCTCTTTGCCAACCATGTTGATGGATTCGCAAGACGCTTCGACGAAATGGATTTCGTTGCTCCATCGAATTCGTTGAACTGGCTGGCGTCGCCGCCTGATGTGTCAGAGCCACCCTTGGGTGGTCAACACGAACTTGGAAACAGTCACCTGAGAGATGCACGAAATATCGACGGTACCAACTGCTGCGGACGCCAGAAGAGGAGTCATTACGAACTAATCACAGGCATCCGTCGCACATGCAGCATTACTAAAAAGGACAGTTGCCACAGAACGTGAGAATGGGCCTACATGGTTTCTTGGAGACACCACCGTCACGTCGAACACGTTCAGATTCAGATCTTGCGCAAGTCGAATCCCGCCCCAGCCACTGCCGAGGATGACGACACGGTGCTTTCGAGTCGAGTCTGCCATTTTGAACTTTATTATAAAATTTACCTAAGCATAGTTGACAATTACACCATGAAGAAGGAGCCAAAGAAGGGAGCGCCCCGCGGGATAGGAAAGGACGCGTCTGTCGCTGACGAGGAGGAGTTGATTCTTCCGCCAAGCTCAGCGGGCGTCAATCCAGATGAAGCTATGCGCGAGGCTGTTGTCGTGATGGAGCCCGATGTTGTTCAGACTCCCGTCGATCGGTCGTTCCTGGAACAAGAAGCTCAATATAGCATTTTCAAGCGTCATGACAGGATTCTGCGGGGTACTAAGGGCGTTTCACAGCCGGATCTTCATCAGGGAAATGACCTTGAAGTATCGAAACCCATTCTTGCGCGACAACATTCAGCGCCACCCGAGCGCAATTTGCCAGACTCTGGCTCAGAAGTATTCCAAATTGCGAAGCCTCCATTCATGAATGAAATTGCAACTCTGCCAATGTGCGATGAAATGTCCGCCGCGCTTCGTTTGCGAGAGCGCCGGCTGCTGAGAAAGAAGACAAGAGCCTTGGGAATCCCGCCTGATCCGAATGACTCAGACGATTCTCTTCTCGCAGAATTGAACGAAGCGACCGATGAAAAGCTGTTCCCAGGACTTGTGTTTGCTCAAAAGGGTGAGTCCAACACACGCTTGAAACGGAAAACTCTGACGCATGTCTCGGACAGAAGAATCCATCGCTTTGGATTCTACCAAGCCCATTCGTCTCCATGTCCAGCATCAAAGAAAGAAAATATCAAAGTTGAAGAAAACGGAAATTGAAGGGAAAAAAGCTTCACCACAGCAAATATTCAATTCTCTTCCCCCAACCATCAGGCAGCTTTTCGAAGATCTTGTTCATCAGTCACATCTCCAAGAGATCGCTGCACCGCTTAAACCGGCGTTGAAGTGGGGGATAAAGTCATGTGCGCAGAAGGAAGTGGAAGCTTTAAATGACCGTTCCCGAAAAAACGAGCTTGAACTTTCGAATTTAACGTCAAGCAGGGAAATTTGTCAGGTAAATTGGAAGTGATTTGAGCAGTTTCCAACTCTTTTCCTCACAAGCGTTTTGGTGACTGTGATAAACATGATTCAGGAGAAAGCGAACCATTTCATCCAACAATGCATGTCAATCGGGCCTCAGATATGCTCTCTTTCTGATCTCCAGGAGGTTTCGGAAACGGTTGAGGCTGAAATCGAGTGGCCAAAGTCAAAGCTATTCTTTGACGAAGGCAGCCCGTTGGATTTTGAAATTTCGACAGCTGCACTCTTGACAGGCACTCCTCAACTTCAAAATCTCTACAAATCTTATGAAGAATTCTCAGCCTTCGCAAAAGAATGCCTCAGCTCAATCGATTCACTCAATGCCGCGATAATTTCAATCGAACATGACTTGCAAGCGTCACAGTCCAAGACCTCTGATTACAAATTTCTCCTGGCCGAAATTTTGGAATCCGACATAGTTCATCAGTTGGAAGCCATGGTAATAACTCGAGTCAAACTCGAAGCATCGCTCCAGCAAAAGAAAGCGGGGAGGAAGGAAGCTGCAGCTCAACCAACAAACAGTGCGCAAAAAGGAAAGCATAGCAAATCGGAGCAGGTAATGAAATCAACTGAGAATCCTTGTAAACTCATTGCTCATCAACCTGGCACAATAAAAGGCAGATGATTTGCGAGAGCTCAATTTGAGCTCATTAAGAGCCAGAGTGACTAAAATTCGAAAAGCCATCGCCGAACATGAAGCTCTAAAAAAAGACGAACTGACAGCCAAAGAAGAAGAGGAAAGTCAAACTGACCTTTCTCAGATGCCAGGAGTCCGTGAAGTTCAACACATGCTGAGACATCGCCAAAAAGAAGACGACAAGCAACGAAAGGTCAACGCTGATATTGAGGAAGGACGAAAGATGTTTATTCTCAAAAGACTCTTGGCAGCAAGCGACCTCGAGCGTGCAGAGCATCGAGTTCAAAAGTCGAAAGAAACGCTCTGCGAAACACTTGAGCATTTAGCGCCTCGACCTTACGCGCATAGAACTGAAAAACGCGACTTTAAACTGCCTCCAATCGAATCAGTGCCCAATCAAAACTCCGAAAGCGATCCCATGTGGCGTAAAAAAGCGCCACAACCGAATCACAAAATTATCAGTGGTGACGAAAGAAAGCCGCAGCTTCTTTTGTCTTCTCCATTTATGCCGGAACCAGCTGCTGTCATGTTCGCAGATTATGAGCCGGATGTCACGTACTCAAAAACCATCAAAATTACAAACACGTCTTGCCGCGTCAACGCTTTCAAGATCTCACCACTTGCAGTCGATCTTGCGACATTATTCGAAGTTAAATCCCCTCCATCAGGGCGACTTAGCGCAGGGATGGTTGCCGAAGTCACTTTTGTGTTTAAGCCGCCGACCGGGTTTGATCAAGATGTGTTCAACGGAGAAGTGCTATTTGAAGCTGAATACGGCGGTAGATTCTCAGTCAAGCTTGGCTGTTCAACAAAAAAGTGCCGGCCTCGAATTTCCTGCATCAGAGGAGCCAACGTTACTCAGAGGCGAGACGGACTGTGCTCGGCATCACCATCAGCTTTTGACAACGAATCTGAAAACTTGCCGGTGGATATTGATTTCGGAAAATGCGTTCAAGGAGGCATTGTAACCCGGTACGACGTTATTTCTCGCACAATTTGGACATCTCCTCCCGCTTAAACCATCATTGCATCAGGTTGGTCGATATCACAAACTACGGCGCAATTTCAACAATTGCTACTGTATCGATTATCCGTGATGAAGAAAGCGACGAACCCTTTTATTTGGAGAGCAAAGGTGCCTCAAACCTGATTATCGATGGGCACTCGACAGTCTCGTTCAAACTGACATTTGAGCCCATAAGATCAAGTCTATTCGATCATGAAGTTCTTTCTGAAGTTCTTTGTCTCATATCGTTTGCTTCGGACGTTGTTCCGCCAATCAAGCTGTCTTGCAGCGGCGTTATCCTGCCGGCACCGTTGAGAATCAACCAAGCGGAAATAGATTTCGGAACTTGCGCGGCAGATTCGTCGTATCGAGAAAGTATTCTTATTTCCAACCATTCCAATCAAGCCATCAAGTTCTGGGTTGAGATAGACGGCATGTCAAACCGGATCAAAAATTTTGCATCACACAAAGGGGCCGGAAAACAGCGTGCTATCATATCTGACACGCAGGATTTTGGATCAATGATCTGCACGGATGGCATTGATTCAGATGAAGATAAACCTCGGCAAGGATTGTCATTTTTTTCCGACGACAGTCTGTTTCCGGATTCCGGCAGCATTCACAACTCCTTTGCCAACCTGAATCAAAAAACACGATCATCCGCAAGGGTGGGAGCTCCTCTCTTGGGAGTTAATTTGTTTTCACCAAACGGCCGTCACGCTTCGTCACGTTCGCCATCTGTCATGACGACCGAAGATGTGCCTCAGTTCTCAGTGCGGAAAGTTAAAAAGTCTTCCAAATCTGCTTCTGCGAACGCTCGCTCTGACAACTTGGAAGTGGACGTTGGAAATATGGGGCTTCTTGAAATTGCACCACGTATGGTCGTCGCTCAGCCAAATGAATCCACCGAAGTATGGTTCAAAGCAACTCCCTCTCGATCGGGATACTTGCTATTGAAAAATGGAGACCTTCCATACCAAGTGCAGGCATTCATTCGATACTTGAACCAAGGGGTTGAGACACCAATTCCTCTAACAATCACAGGGAAAATAACTACGACTGACGTGACATTTTCCGTTCCTGGCAAAAAGAGCAACGAACTGACGTTCGGCGACTGCTCCTTTTTGGAAGTGAAGGAGATTCCCCTGAAAATCACAAATGTTTCGCGACTACCTCAAAAAGTCAACTTCAACTGTACCGATCCAGCCATTCGAGTTGTGTTCTTAGACTGCGAAGATATTGACGGCGCCGTGATTGTCGGTCCAGAGTCAAGCAAGCTCCGAAAAGTCCGGTTTGAGCCAACAGAAATTGGAAACATGAAGGCACGGATATGCTGCCACACTCTCTGGAATCGAAACTTTGAACTCAAATGTCTGGGCAGTGGCAAAAAATCGTTGACGCGCTTTGACTTTTCGGAAGTGCGGTTCAAAAGTCTTTCCCTGGGAAGTAAAAAAACAGCCAAAGTGAGGCTCATGTATGAGAAAAAACTCAAAGCCGACTTATCTGCGTCCAACTTCAAAAATACCGGAAGCATTGTCAAAAAGATTTGGGATCCGGAAACCGGCATAGACAAGCACATCAGACAGTCAGTGACAAGGCGGCGGAAAAGCGACGACGACTTGGAGTATGAATTTGGCGCGCCAAAGATTGTTGGGATTTATCAAAAGACGGTGCTATCTCGTGCTTGGGCGAGTAAAAACCAGTCCAAAGAATCTGTCTGGATGGAATCACAGCAAATGAGCCGTGAATCCGAACAAGCCGCAGAGCGCGTGAATCCATCCTACTTGAAGAGTTTTCGGCATGGCTCAAAAATTGCTGGTTCTTTGGATGAGATTTGCGTCAAGAACTTTGACCCAGACGAATTGTTTTCGGTCGGCGAGCCAACCGCGCAAAATCCAAGAATATTCGTAACTTCTAGCGTGGAGACGCTATTCGCTGAGGGCCCGGCATTTCCAGCTTTTCAAATCAACGATGCCCCTCCTCTGTCCATTCACCCAAAAGCTGGCGTGATTGGGCCCGGAGAACAAAATGAAATCGCCATCTCTCTGGAACCTCCAAGTTTAGCAAAACTACTTGCATATAAACTTCTTAAGAACGCGCAATCCCCTGAGCGAATTGAGGCGGACGACCCTTTCTTACCTTCGCCGTCAGTCGAAGAAGCTGTGGTGACTTCGGAGAAAGGTGGCAAAGTTCCCATCAAGAAAGAAGAAATCCCTCCATTAGAACAGGATGAATCAGGCACAAAAGACGTGGAAATAGTGTTCAGTTGCTATGCCTCACCTTTGGAGAACATTCCACTTCAAGACTCCATCGCCATCAAACCCGAGATCGCCACAATGCTTGAAAAACTGGATGATACGTGTCTTGTGCTGATAGTTCCCTGCAAAATCCGTAAAATGCCGCCTTTGAGGGCAGTGAGTTCTCCTTCGGGAAAATCAAATCCAACGTTTCCCAACATCCAAATTCCTGAGCACAAAGTATCTTTGGAGCGACTCTACCTCAAAGTGATTGCCCCGATCGTTCGTCCTGACTTAGTCATTTTGGAGCCACTCAGTGCTATTTTGACGTTTGGTACTGTCCCAGTGGATCAAGAGTGCTATCAAGAATTTGTCATTTGCAATATTGGCCCCAGTGCATTGGATCTCGGGCAGTACCAAATACTGGGAGACAGCAGCCCGTTTCGCGTGGCTTCAGACATGAATGTAAAGCTTGTCCCGTACGAACGTTGCAAAGTGACGGTGTCGTTCAAGCCTCAATCCGAGCTCACGTTTTCAACAAGGCTTCAAATTTTAAGTCCGATCGGATGCGCTCAAGTTACACTCAATGGGGAGGGGATTATCCCAATCATGCGTGTCGAGCCTGAAGACAAGGAATTCTTTCTCGGAGACATTGCCGTCGGAGACGTTGGATCGCGGACTTTCAAAGTGTTTAACGATGGATATTCGGCACTTCCTTGCAAGATCCAAATCTCCAGTCCGCCATACTCAAAAACATACAAGTGTCACAGTGCCGGCTCTGGTAACTTGAACTTGTCCAATCCGTTTTCAGTTTCTCCTTGGCATGTATCCATTCCGGCAAGTTCTTCGCAAGAGTTCACGGTACAACATTTTACTATTTTCAGCAGTGATTAGTCACATAATAATGCTGTTCTTGGCGGAACCAGATCAAGTTCAAGCCGGACCATGAGTGTGACACTTACCACGAAACAGTGAGCATCATCATTTGCAGTAACTCACCTCCAATCCATTTTCAAGTACATGGCCGATGCTGGGATTCATCTTCAGCACTACTCGGGTATGATAGACCCTACGCTGGAGCAAGCGAGCAACAGACATGGAATCCAACGCAAGAATTCGAATATGCCAAAAAATTATACAACAGTGAGTTTCCCAAACAAGCCGAGCAGCTTTCAAAGGATGACGACGGTGATGGTGATAATGAGGGAAGCATCCTAAACAAATCAACCTTGTCTATTGCGGCTGGATCCGAGTCGAAAGGATCAAATTCAAAGCTTGCGGTGGATTCAAAAAAGAAAACTGCGGTGAAGGAGTCCAAAGACGGTGCAAATAATGCTCTTCTTCAGCAATCGGAAGAGGTGCTGGCCGAAATGGTCAAGCTGACGAGCAGAGTAAACCGCAAGTACGTGACGGTAACGTGCCAATGGAAGATGGATGACGAGACAGGAAAATGGTACGTCGAAATGAGGGAACTTCAGGTAGTGGCCTTGAAACCGGCAAATTTTGTGAAACCGGATACAAAAAGGAACCCTTCAACCGAATATATCATCGAGAAATGGGAAGGAAACTTCGGTATTTCAGGAGCAACTCATGACACTGCTGTTGAATCGGATGCCGTACCGTATGACGCTCCGTTTGCTTTTTCGCCGGACAGCTGTAAAGGCACTGTGGAACTTGGCGGTACAAAGCCAATACAATTCAAGCTTTTGAATCCGGTGCAGGAGTTCCAGAAAAGTCAGCATCGTATTACCAAGCTTTTAAACCACTCCAAGGTCGAGGAAGCGAGCAAGGACGGTGTCGAGCAAACCACTGCCTTGTTTCCGTCCCCATACCACGTAGAGACTTACTTCAAAGTATCTCTGAAAGGAGGCTTGAGATATACTGAGCCAAAAGGGTTAATTTCAAACTCTGAAAGTCGTGTCTGGTTTGTGAAATTCATCACGTCAGGCGAATAAAACTGCTTCGCAGCTTCAGCAAAATTCCGAATATGAAGACTAACTTATTTAAATCCATTTTAGTATTAAACAATGGGTCGCATCGTCAGAGTTCAGTTCGTGCCCTCTCCTTCCATCAAATCGCTTATTTGACGCATTTCGTCATCTGTCAGCTTTTCGTTTCCATCCTCAACTTCGCTGACCCTGTCTTCGTCCATTTCGCTTTCTCCACCACCCGCACTTGCTCCTCCGTTACCGCCAAAATTGATTGTGGGAAGTTGGCCTCCGCCGATGCTCGAGCCTGTGCTTTGTGGAAATGTGCGCTGTCTCATCCTCACTGACCGGCTTTCAATACCTTTGCCTTCCGTTCCGCTTTCGTCATCTCTGTCGGTATCTTTAGCCGCAGCAGCAGCAGCTAAAGCAGCCCTGTTGCTACCACCGATTCCATTGGAATCCACACCACTTGCACCTCCACCTCTGCTTGTTCCTCTGCCGCGACCTCCCCGCCTATTGCCACCTCGTCCGCGATAACTCTGCACGTTTCTCCGCCCACCATCTTCGCCTTCACTATCACTCAGCCCTTCATCGGGAACACGATATTGATCGCGATATGTGCGGCGCATTCTAACGTCTTTAGAGCTCGTGGAGATGGGGTTATCAGGGTTCATGGTATTGACCACAAGTTCGTCTTCGCTTTCATTGTCGCTGCAGCTGAACTGATCGACGGGAATTTCGTGAGATTGGACTGAAGGCGCGTGTGGAATATGACGAAGGCTTTCGAGAATCTTTGTTCTGAGTATGCCCAAGAGCGGATGGAACAGATCAGATAAGTCAGAAAGAAAGGAAGATCGAGGCCCAAACTAACTGGATTGTGTCAAGATATTTCCGAGAATTTAAATTTTCCATATTGCTGGATGGAATGTCAAGCAGGTAGGTGGGTCCATATCCCTCAAAATGCTCGTGGTATGGAATCTCTGCAAAATAAAAATAAAAACATGGAAGGGGAGTGATAGAATAGCATAGTCAATATAAAAGGCAGCGGAACATTTCAAGGCTGAGTTCTGACCTTTTGGAACTTCAATATCCAATGCTAAACTTGTCTCAAAACACCAAGCTTTTGCAACGTTCCTGATCGTATATCCACCGCCGCCCAACAAGATAAGAGGAACTCCAAAACTTTTCATATAAGATACGCTGCGCCCATGACCTTGCATACTCAGGTTGAAGCATCCAAGACGGTCGCCAATTAAACTATCAGCTCCAAGCTGAAGTACGACCGCACCAGGCCGATATCTTGTCATAACTTCATGCATGACAGTTTTAAAGATATTATGGTAGGAGTCATCGTCAACGCCATCGTGAAGTGGAACGTTCACGCTGGGAAAGCAAAATCGGTGAATAACGAGATCACGACAGCAATTTTAAACAGCTCACGAGTAATGCTTTCCTTTCCCAAAACCAACATCCTGATCGTTCATGGGGAAGATGTGTGTCGTGCGGTTTTTAGAATACAACCGCAAGTTTTCTACAAATTTAAAAGGTACCGTCACATCGCCCGTCCCAGGGAAGAATTCGCCAAATTTATGGAATGACACAGTCATAACGCGATCCGTTGTGAAAAATGCTTTCAATCAATGACGTTAGAACCGAAAATCGCGACACTATACATCAACGGAAAAACTGATACCTTCTTCCACACCATCACCATGATGAACATCTGTATCAATATAAACAACGCGTTCATGGACTTTAAGAAGCTCCAGTATAGCCAGCACGATGTCATTCACTTTTTAATTTGAAATGCGGTGAGCCAAATATGGGATAACTTCAATACACAGCTTCGCTTACCATAGCAAAATCCAGATGCCTCGCTCTTCTTTGCATGATGAAGACCACCAGCCCAGCTGAAAGTCATATATCGTAAACAATGACTTCACAAAAAAAACAAGAAAGGAAGCTCACTTGATGGCGATATCACTTCTTCCCGAGTTAATCCTCATTGCGGCATCTAAAATAGTTGTGCGCTTTTCAGAACCGACTGTTGAGAGACGCATATTTTTTTTTCTTGTACCAATTGATCCGCCGGCTGAAAGTTTGCAGAATTCGTAAACGCCGTCGAACAAAGGGCAATCTCCGCTGTAGTCTCCGACATTGAATTTGCTTTCATACTTTTTTAAAGCATCGGGTGGGTCTGTCGTAACTCTCCTCAGGTAATCCTACCACGGAAGCACATAAATATCGACAGCATGGTGATCAAGCGCAAGCGAAACATACGATATATTCGTCCGTGTGGAATTTAGTCATTTGCATAAACGAAGCGTGGTTGGGGGTCTGCGGTTGGTGTCATTCGAGAGGAACTCACAAAACTGCAGACGCAGACAAACCTCCACGGCCATCTTTCTGTGAAGACCGTATGCTGTGATTAAGCTATGCGTCATGCGGACTCGCGCTGGCTTTGGGGTCGTAGTGCCCGTTAGACTGAGTCAAACAGAGCTTCGAGCGAACCTTCATGTAGTGCTTCAGACCATAGCTGTACAGTCCGACTTCATTCGAGTGGTGGTACGACACACGCGCTTTGTTGCTTCGCGTTCCGTTCGAGTTTGCAAATGTTTCAGCGCCAGTGGAGTTGACCATTTTCGAGATATTTTACGCTGAAAAAAATGAGATTTTAAAAAATGCTTCAAGATTCAAAGGTGCAATATATTTCTTCCTCTCACACTTTCACAACTATCTCAATGCTAACTGCAAATTTTGCAAACACGGGCAACAACAAACATCCAACAAGCGCTCCTTCAGGCCTGACGCCTACGCCAGCATCGCACGCCACTCGAAGGCTCCCCTTCCATGTTGCGATAGCAGCCTCCACCATCATTGAAACTTCTGCGTGACCCACAGCTCCACCAGAAACTGCTACACCTGAATCAAAATCCTCCGGACGACCGTTTGTACTTTTGAACTGGAATGCAAAAATTTGCATCGCTAAATTTGCTTGCAGCAAACGCGCAACCGATTCAACGGTTTCTTCGCTTGACAGCTTCAAAGTCTGCATGCTTGCTAAATTTGATCGTTTTTCTGAGATTTCCCCGTCTTCCAAGGTTTCCTGTGCCGTGGACGTCGAGGAAGAGGGAGAGCAACCCGTCACTGGTTTGAGTTGGAAATCGGGAATCGTGAAATTGAACGGATCTTTGCTCGTTGTGATTGCTGCGGACCATAGATTAACGCCAAAGATAACTGCTTCATTTCTAACCACCGCATAAAAAACTTACAAATTGATGTGTTCAGGTACAAAACATCAAAAGCGGTTCTCAGTTGAGGATTAAACGCAGTTCTGACAAAATCTGAGCCACGAGGTAAAACCTTATTTGTCATTCAGGTCAGATTGGAAACAGAAATGAGTACGAAGAACCAGAACACCTGCTCGAAAATGCCGTCCCTCGAAGATTTCGCGTAAGTGGCCATTGCATTCCAAGCGCTTTTTGGAATTGAATCATACAAATTTCGAAAGGGATTCACAGGATCCAATAACAGCGGGAATGATGCGGTAGAAGATATCTTTGACTGAATCTCGTCGCGAGTGTAAAATTCTGTTGCAGCAAATTACAAGCGGTTCTCGACGATAAAAAAAATGCAATCTACCGGTCCAGAAAATACGCATTTTGTCATTATTTTCTATGAAGCGCAAAGCTGTTTCCAAGGCCAGACTTAAAGAGGCTCGTTTTGGATCAAACTCTGAAAGCGCGCGTTCCATTTGATCCCAAGCATAAGCAGCAACATAATCCAACACATTTGACAATGCCAAGCGAGAAACGTTCGAACTGAAGGACAATGATAGCGCCCAATATTTCAGTAACCGAGCGAGAGGAGCGCTGAATGCATGGTTGCGGAAAAAAAGTGCGGTTGATTCTGATAGGGTTGAATTCCCTGTTGAAAAAGGGCGTCATTACATCAGTACGATTACTAGACCGCGAGGTAAATTTTAGGATGCAATTACATAGATCTAAATCCACATTGTCCATTGAATTTATCAATTGATTGCGCAATTCGAGTAACGCCGTTCCATGATGCATAATTTGGCGGTATCTCGGAACCTTGATATCTTCGCATTTGTCCCCAGCTGGCGCAAAGTTCACACCCTCGACGACACGTAATCGAACAGACTGAATTCCGTTGTACCACAAGTGGACGCTTCCGCCGTTTGCAAACGGTTTCAGAAATCGAACGCAATTTGAAATCGTACTTTTTTCAATTGCCTGAACAACGAGAGAATGAAATGCATTGTCGCACAAGAGAGCGCTTGAAAGAGTGCCCTCCGGTTGAACAGTATCGCTTCGGTTTCGAACCAACACCAACTCAACCATTGTGTCAAATATCAGATTCGTTCCGCTGAAATCGATGGCGTGTCAGTTTGAACGATACAATGAAGAAATCGCATATCTTACCGTCCGAAAGCACCGCTTACTACAACGCGATCAATATTTAACTCCGAATGTTGCTGCAACGCAAGTCGAACTGAGGCTATGATATTGTGTGTGCATTTCCTCATATCACCACTTCCGCCCAGTGACTTTGAGAAACAATCCGCCAACACATCCCATCGATCGGGACCTCCTTCCCCAAGACTCAAATCAGGCAAACGGCCAAACGTTTCATCAGCATCAATGCATTCGGCAGATATGGAGCTCAGCAACGTATTCGAGGCAACCGTTGCACCACCGTTTTGACTCCCGCTTTCAGTGCGCTTCCTCTTCTTTGCGTCTTGCGACCATTGTATCAAGATTTGCAATCCGGATTGAGCAGCATGCCGTTTTGCCGCGTGTTTGGTGACGAAAACATCGCCTGTAGCCACAACACGGCCGTTGAGTGCAATGGCATATTGGAACCCAGCAGCTGTGCTCATTTCAGTGTAGATTGGCGGAGATGGGTCGAGGGGGTATTGAATTTTATAAAGCGATGCAAGGATAACTGTTGGGTCGACAGGTGGTTGGGCTGGAAGGGGGATTAACGGTCTTGCGTTTAAAGATGAAGAATGCACTTGTGAAGGACTTTCGAAGGAAGGGAGCGACGACGACGATGAAAACGACTGCTGCGTTTCTGAAGGAGGTGTGGATAGGTCCATGGGCTTTGATATAACTTCAGTTGAAAGTGATTTTGTGATGGAAGACGCAATTTCTGCGAGGCCAAGTTGGGCAGCATGAAGTTTCGCGTCTTTTTTTCGGACGTGAGAATCGCTCATAGGCAATTGCCGCGTCCCCCACATGAAGTAGCATTTGAAACCTGTCCGAAAAGTATCAGCTCAACAAAGATACAGTTCAAAGCGTTGTGGGTAATTGCACTACATACCTGCCGCTGTGGGATGATACATGTCTGTGACGTTCACGTTCTGCGTCCGCGCCAAATCATAAAACTGAGAAATCGCCCAGTTATCCGCTGCGATAAGTGGGGCAGGAGCTCCATCTTCTGAGTTTTTTGGCTGGGTGATTGGCGGTGGCGGCTCAACAGATTGATGTGATGGCTCAATGGGTTTTGCTTGAACAGGTTGGACAGGGTCTTCTCTTGCGGCAGATCCAGATTCGGCAGGCGCCCATCCGAGGCCAACCAAAGCCGCTGCTGCCACCTGTGGAATGGACAAGTGATAACACACGAAATGACATGAGCGCGGACCCTTTTCAAATGCCAGTGGAAGCATAACCACACCTCTGCCTTTGCCATTGCCTTTGACGGACTCCAATAACTCCCTACGAATCTGCGCTCGTTCACAGTCACGGCCATCTGGCCGCGAAGAATGCGTTCAAGCGCGTGAGTTCGTCAAGTTCGGCAAATTGTTGAGCACCAACAGCAACACACCTTGAACTGCGGGGTATGTGCTGCGCCCTGTGTTGACTCAATCTCAAAGTGCGGTGTGGCCAGGCGCTGTTTTTGGCAACGCAAGGTCAGTTGAGAGACGGCGTCTTGCATTATTTTTCAAGTTTATTTCCTGACAGCAAACTGCATTGCTCAGTCTAGCACGGCCTTCCTTTTGCTGTAACTCGCGTAAAACGCAGTTTCCGCGAGACTGCGAAGCATACTGGCCGACGATTCTCCCATTTCATCAACGAGAGATGAGAAGGACGAGCCAGGGTCCCTGAGTAAAACATGCGGTGCGTCATACTTGGTGAAAGAAGGGGATGAGTTATTCGGCACTTTGAAAACAGATTCTCAACCATCCCACCTCGATTAACTCTCCGGCATCCAATACCATAATCTTGTCGTAGTCGATCAAGGTACCCAAGCGATGCGCAATGCACACGACCGTGGCGTCTTCAAACTCCTCCCTGATTACTTGCTGAATGAAAGAGTCTGTTTCCACATCCACACTTGCTGTCGCTTCATCAATAAAGAGTAGTTTGCTTTTTCGCAGCATGGCTCTGCCGAGGCAAAGCAATTGTCGTTGACCCACAGAGAGATTTGCTCCGCCTTCGAAAACAGGTGAATCAAGTTTCTGATCCAGCATACTCACGTACTCTTTGAGCGCGCAGCGCCCCAAAACGTGCCAAATGTCTTCATCGTCACACTCATGTAGCGGGTCCAAATTGAAGCGAATCGTTCCTTCTTCAGAATTCCAAAATTGCGCGAGTTAAGTTTCAAACCAAGAGATTAAGATTCCACTTACCAAACAATGTTGGCGCTTGAGGAATGATGGCTAAGCGACTCCTCAGATTATCCAATGAAAGCTTCCCAACATCCACACCATCAATAGAGATGCTCCCTTCGCACCCTTCTACAAGCCGAAACGCTGCCGTGATGATCGTTGACTTCCCAGCCCCAGTTCGACCAACGACCCCGACTTTTTCTCCAGCCGGAATTCGGAAACTTAAATCATGCAAGACAGGGTCCAGATCGTCACGGTATCGAAGACTGAATCTATTGAATTCGATCATTCCTTTGGTTGGCCAAGATTCTGAAACACTTGAGTCGTGCTCTTTTTTCTCGCTGGGTAGTTCTGTGATGTAGTGAAAGATGCGCTCAATCGAGTTCCTTTAAAAAAAAGTTGGAAAGGTGGAATCAGCAGCATATACCACTTCCAAAATCAACAAAACTCTCACATTCTCGCCTCCAAATCTGCCACGCGCGGTAATAAGCCGTTCACAATCGCCATTAACGCCAACGCATACGAAAGCCCCAACCCAAGCAACGGCGCGTCCGCATTTGTCACAAGCCCGACCAACGCAACAGCAAAAATAAGCAATGCAATAAACGACTCTGCCCGATTACTCATCCAACATTCAGCCACGCTTTTTAGATAGATGGGTTGGTTTCCGGCATCAAGGAAAGCATTTTGAAGTGTGTAGAAATCATGCATTCGGTCGTAAGAGCGGATTGTGGAGAGGCCGGAGAGAGTCTCTGAGATGTGAGCGTATAGAGGAGATCGACTTAGATTTTCGAGTCGCTTCAGTTCGCGAATGGAACTTTTTGGTTTTGGGTTAGTTGCAAATGGGCATTTTCAGAGAACACTTACGCGCGAAAAAACTTCAAGAAATGAAGATACAGCGGGAACAAAATCACTACAAGAACCAAGCAAAGAGGTACTGCATACGCAATCAAGACTACAGTTCCAATCAGAGATAGTGTGCTTTCCATCACTTGCTGAATCAGTACTGGCAGCTGGCGGTCCACTGGCGAGTTCGGAGGTTAGCAGGAGGAAGTTTTTGGATATATTTTCTGCAAAACATGATCACCTTCGGAAAAGTCTTTTGAAAATCTGGAAATAATTCTTCCCAACGGATTCGTTTCGAAAAAGGACATGGGCGCATTCATGACGCTATTCAAGCATTCGTTGTGAAGCTTGCGATTTGCGTTGATTGTTCCGACGGCGATACCGTAAGATATACCAACTGATTAAGCGTAGTGAATGTCTGTTAGAATTTGGCAGCTTCAAATGCGAAGGAATTTTTTAGACGAACATAACAAGACGGACTGAGCGACAGCAAGCCCCAGGTACACAAGAATATACGCCAGACTGGAAAACGAGGGAAAGACACCAGAAAGCCAGTACGTAAGCCACAAGTCTGTAAACACACGCACAGCTTGCCACACGATCGCACAGACGAGGAAAAATGATAGAACGAAAACCCCTCCAGTTTTCAACAGACTAAAAGCCGAGGGTGGAAGATGTAAGGGACACTTTGCTGCATATCAAGAAAATTCAATGACTGGAACTTACTAAGCTGAATAGTACTTTAAGGCAACGCTCCCAAACGCGCGTTCTTCTACAACCATAAGGGCTTTTGCAGTATCACCCTCAACTTGAACTTCATTTTGGCTTGCAGATTTCGGTCGCGAAGGTTTCGGTTTCGAGTTTTGATCCGAAGAACCTTCGCCTGCAAAGCTGAATGATGGAACAACGGATAAACTACAAGTTTCTACTTTGGGCATGCTTTGAAAGTTCACCTTTGCATCAAACTGGCAAATCTTGTTTCTTTCGTCATCAGTTCGTTGTATGAACCAGACTCCATAACGAGACCATTGTGCATGAGGACAATATTGTCTACTCTCGAAGCAATCTGCATCTGATGCGTCACAAGAATCACAGTCTTGCCTTTGCAAAGCTTTAGCAGGCAAGATTCAAGCAAGTGTTTTCCAACATGCGCGTCCACTGCCGCTAATGGATCGTCCTGCGCGCAAACGGCGTGAATGATTACCCCAAAATAGGAGATAAAAACAGACCCATGTCATACCAGCAATAATATATCCCTGTCCGCGTAAACTGCTCGCGCAAGTCCGATTCGTGCTGCCTGACCTCCACTCAAGGTGACCCCCTTTTCTCCAATCTGAGATTGATCTCCGTCCGAGAACAACGACAAGTCTCTTTCCAGAGCGCATGCTTTCAAGACCGTGCTGTAACGCTGTTGATCGAATGCGGCGCCGAATAAAATGTTGTCGCGGATGGATGCGCTTTGAAGCCATGGAGTTTGAGAGGCGTAGCTGATTTGGCCGTAAATCTGAAGACAACACAGTCTCGTTTGCATTCGCCATCAGAGCAACACATTAAAAAAAGGGGGTTCCTCACATCTAAAGTCCCCTCTGTACGATTCATATCACCCAGTATAGCATGCAACAAGCTCGATTTTCCAGCCCCAACAGGCCCCGCAATCAAAGTCAAGGTGCCTTTTTTAAGTGTCAGGTTAATGCGCTTTAAATTGCTGGCACCAATGGGAACCATTTCCGTATCCGCAGCATTCATCGAGTCATCCTCAACAACTGTTTCCTCCGATGCGAACCCATCTTCATTAGCACCTGGCCAGCTGAAGCAACCCTTTTGAATTACGATCGCGTTTTCATCGCTTTCACTTGTTTCATGCTGAGTGGGTTGGTTCTCACGGTTTGGGGAAAGAAGAAAGTCGGCGATGCGTTCGAAGGAAACGACACCACTCCAAGTTAATCTAAAATAAAAGGGGGTTAATTTCTTTGAAAGATTGAACCCGTTTGTATACTCAACTGAAAGTAGAATGGAATGTAAGAAATCGGCGAGCGAATCAAATTGATGATCGTCAATGCCGTGAACACGTTTGCAGTTGTCAACTCATTCCCAAACACGAAAAAGAGAGTGAACACTGCGAGATTCGAAATAAGGGGAAGCCCGAAAATAAACATTTCAATGACGACTGTCGCGACGCGGATGTTCCTTTGCGCAGCCAGCTCGGCTTCTCGATGGTCGTAAATGCGGTTTGTGAAAGAGTTTTCCCACGCAAACAGTTTCACAAGTTTGATCGTGTTTAAAACTTCGGACGTTGATTTTACACGGATGTCGGTGGCGTTCAAGGCTTGGCGTTCGAGTGTCAGCATGCGCCCCATAAAGAATGAAGCCAAAAATATTCCCAGAATCAATATAGCCATTCCTATGTTGGGAGAAAGTGTTAAAGGTTCTGCTGCCTCAACAGGGGGCTTGTGCTCATATGCCCTTACCAATTGCTCCAGGCACGCCGAGATATATAACGCACAGAGCAGTCAATCCAATAGCAATTGCTGGGATTGCAACTAAACCAGTCAAATCTCGGAAAGAGGTTTCCAGATTCGCGCAATCAGAAGCTATCAAATTGAAGACTTGACCATTTGAAAACTTGAGGCGTGATTCAGTTGACATGGTCATAGACTTGCGGTAAATAACGCTCGACATGGCTGATCGGATTGCCATGGCTACGCCTCGAGCATAGTACTGGGAAGAGTTCCATCCAAACGCATTTGCAAGCTGATTCAGCAGGAATAGGATGCACAAGTAGTAGCCGTGTGACGGCGCGTGTGCCTTCTTGTCCTCTAGGAATGTCAGAAACGAAGCCATAATAATTGGCGCTGTAATGTTCGTTGCGGTGGACACCAAATTCAAGACCAGAGAAAAGACCCTTGGAAAAAGCAGTTGAAAAGTGTGTTCAAAAGGAAACCAATAATTTTTTTCATTACATTTCCTTCGGAAAGAGCCGGATGCAGATCCACATCAGCTTCGACTTGAGAAGCGCCACGTTCTTGGCGTCCAGTTGGGCATCCATGCGTGTGCCTGCGGGCATTGTGTCGAGAGCGCGGGTGATTTCGTCCTCGAGCCGCTTTGCAGTTGAAGCCATTTCGTACTTTGGCAAAAGGCGGAAGAGATCGGCAAACTCGAGGGGATGGTTTGAAGCCGCGCGCATGAGGGGAGTGAGCCATGTCTGCAGTGGGAACATGTACCAGGGTGCACGCAGCTCGGCACTGGGCGTGGTGGAGCCAATGCCGTGGACAAGTGGCCCATCGCTGCTTGGGACCTTGTTGTACCATGCCGCTTGTGTCATTTTTTATTTTTATTTTTACCAAAAATGTTCCTGATTAATCAGTTGAGAAGGGCGATTTGTCACAAATTTATTTAGGGTCATTTCGACAGTTGGGCAACACGCGTGAGCAGTCAAAACAAACAAACATTCCATCGTATACTCTTCTCTTCTATCCCAACATGTGTCCAACACGGTCCCCTGCGTTCTTGTCGCGTACGCAGTGCTCCAACTTGGCTGCGTACTGCTGGCGCTTCTGTATCTGACGCTGGTCAATCCAAGGTTCAATCTGCAGCCGATCCTGGTGGCGCCGACACACGTTAAACATGCACGATACTGCAGAAACAAGCGACACACAAGCATAGACAATAAATACCTGCTCTTTGATGTAAAAGTGACTCGTGGGTAAAGGCTGCACAACGTGATCTGTCCAATGCGTGTACTGTGTGTTTGCGCCGAATCTTGTATTTCGCACTTGGACGCTGGGTTGTTGTGTTTGGTCGCTGCGAGCCAGTTTTGAATCCAGATTGCGAGTGGGCAACCTCGCCTCCATCTCAATGAGATCTTGGAACCTGGTGGGCATGTTTTTGCCGTCCAAGGAAGAAATGAGTCGTCTGTTTTGGGCAGGCAGTACTGTTTTCTGAGAGGCACTTGTCACATAATCGGCATGTGTTGCAATTGAAGGAGAAGCACGGGACACGACTCGGTCCAGCTTCCCAAAGGTGCAGCTGGGTGCCAGGATTCTACCCTCACCGACAGCCGCGCTTCCGCACTGAGTCAATCCCACAGCGTTGCGTGCAAAAACTTGCGGCACAACAGTCCTTCTGCCGCCTCCGAGGCCGTGCGAGCCTGTCGCAGTGTTTGCCAACGCCGCAAGAAACTGGACCCGGTTCGACTCCCCAAACGTGTTTCTTCGCGCCGCATTTGTTCTAGCACTCGTGGCCACGTGGCTTAATAGTGTTCCTTCGCCGAGATCTGCGCAGTGTCGTGCATGTCCCCCGACCAAGTCTTCCCTCCGAACTCGGACTTTTGCCTGGTTCGGCGCTTCAGAAGCCTTGGCGGCTGCCTTCGGGGCTGGAAAGGCAGGAAATGATGGGCTGTAACTGGCTTCTGCGTTGCTTGAATCCGATTCTTGAGCATTTGCCGGGTTGGATTTTTGAGTGCTTCGTTTGGATAGAGTGGATTGAACCATCACTTTGACTTTCTGTGGGGTCTGCGGCTGCGGCGGAGCATGAAGCGCGGCCGTGGCGTTACTCTCAAGAAATGTTTTGGCTGTTTGGTGTACTTTTGCGAGAATATTGACACGTTTTGCTGTTGTTGGGCGCGACGAGGCTTTGAACGCGTTAATGTGCAGATCGCTGCCGTTTAATTTGTACTCAGACTCGACATTGTTGCTGCGAGTTTTAGGTGGCATTGGAACGGGACCTGCGCTTGACACTGCGCTCGTTTTAGAAGCAGGCGACCCAATGGAAAAGTTACTGAAGGGAGACAAAACCAGGTCTGCGATTGGGCGTGTATAACCAAGAGCCGTTTGATCAACCAGACCATGGGCCGTGTTTGATATATCCGGTCCTGTGGCGGCGACGGCTGCTGAGACGGCGTGGCTGTGCCGTCGGCTGTCTGTTTGGCCAGGATCTCGTTCCATTTGATGTTGAAGTTGCGCGAGGATTGAAGCTGCTGTGGCTATGCTGGGTGACTCTGCACCAGGCGCGAAGATTGCGGCCATGTTGAGTTTTTGAAAGGGAAAACTAAATGGCGATGTAAATCACAGACCGTGATTGTAACGTTTAAAATACTTTTTAAATATAATGACTCGCGATGAAGACTCCTGAAGCTGATGGTGCTGAGGTAGTTCAGGTGCGGAATCGTCCACCGCAATTTTTCCAGCTTTCTCTGTCGCTTCCGTCTCAGTCGCGGACCCACTTCACTCGCACCCCTGTCCCACCTTCACTTCCAGATAGCGGCAAGATAAAAGCGAATAAAATATTGGAAAGCTCACTACGGCATTTCATGAGCACAAGGCTGCTTTTTTTGTTCCCACTCACAACAACACAATGAACGAAAAAAGGTCCCGTCAAGTCAACACCCAGCCGCAATTTTAAGTTTCGCCAAAGTCTTGCTAAATATAATCTCCACTTTTTCTTTCATGTCCGGGTACTCTGTGAGGATATCGGCAAAGTTTCGCTTCGAAAGGCGGTACAGCATGCATGAAGATACTGCCTGCACGGTCGATGTTCGAGATAGGTTGCCCATCAGCGCTACCTCTACATGGTGAGTTTACGGGGGGGGGGGGGGGGGGGGGGGCATGGGCGTTGTACCGGGGTAGCGCAGAGTCAGGTGAGCGGGAGATGACACGAAAGTTGCTCAAGTGACTAACCTCCAAAGAAGGATCCCTCCGAGAGAGTAGTCACGTTTTTTCCACTGACAAAAACATTCACATGTCCGCTCATGATGAAATACTTTTTTGTTTTGACGGTTGGTTTAGGTTTGAACCAACTGATATATTCAAAACAGGTACAAACCATGTCGCTGTCAACCTGAACAGTAGCAAAGAGTTTAACTGACTGCATACAATTTGCATGCATAGAGAAAGATTCGTGGTACTCACCCCTCCTTCCGAAATAATGATATCGCCCGTCACAAAGTAGCACGTCTTCAAAGACATGGCAATTCTTCCGAGAAACAGGTCATCGCGCCCATCTCCCACATCTCGTCTCAAGAAATTCACTTTCGAAATAATGCTTTTACAGTTGTGAAGGGCAATTTCTTTTCGAAGCGGCTCGTTCAAATCGCTAAAAAGGATTTCCTTCAAAACAAACAGGAAAACGATGTCAAAATAATCGCAGCGACAGTTGGCGAACGCGAGGGGGTTTTGTTTTTTCACCTCCTCAAAGAATTTGCCTCTGTATTTGATCTCGTAGTACTTGAAGATCTTTCTTTGCGTGATTTCGTTAATGTCTTTCCATCGAAAGTACTCGCGCAGCTCATCCATTTTTTGCTTGTACAGCCGACCGGATGCATCAAAGCCCATCGAAAATGCGGAAATCATTCCAACAATGGAGGCATACTGCATTTTGTTCATGTTTTTAGCAAAACTTGTGCAAGCATAAAATGTCTCGAAGTGCTCACCAGCCCGGCACCCACAAGCAGAAAACCGATCACAATCATTTGTTCAATGATTGTGTTTGGCTTATAATAAAGAGGAAACGTGTTTCCAGTGGCCTGGAACCAAATCAGTGCGCATCTCGTTTTCCTCAGTGGCTGTTGGCGGACAAAAAAAAAAAAAATACGCACCGTAAACAGCGCCCAGATGTACCTTTCAAAAGTGTCTTTAAATTGCACATTGGCGATGCTGGCATTGCTAAAGTCATTCAACCTTCCGGCAAGGAACAGAATGCACGCTTCCAGGTGGAGAAAGATGGCCAGGCAAAAAAGGAGCGAAAATATTCCAGAAAACGTTTTTCCTATTCCAAGCGAACTCTCCAATGTTTTTCGGATGGCCGCAAATTTTGGAGAAGTGGAGAATATCCGAGGGAGCTTGTAAAGTCTCAGAAGGCGTAGTCCCCAAAGAAATTCCTGCTCTCGAACGGGGAGGACTTCAAACGGTAACGCGGATATGAGATCTAAGCAGAATCCTGTCTTTAAGTAATACAGCTGCCAATCTCGGAGGCACGGTTTGTCAAGAACAGAGATGGCTGGATGGTTTATGCGGAAAGTCGCAAACTCAACGGCAATGTCAAAGATGAATATGGTCGAGAGAACAAGGCTATAGCCCCAATGTAGCTTCAATTGCAACCCGACTTCTAATGGGATCAAATACAAGACTGACAAATATAACCCTTTTGGGAGATTCAGCGCCCCGGCTTTGACGCGGTAAAGTAAACGGGCAAATCAAACCTGCCATAAAGACCTCAAAATTCACCGAAATTGATGAAAGCGGATTCAGTCCGGTAATAAACATGGATGTTGATGGTGGCTGTTCCACCACTTGGTCTGCCTTCTCGTCGTCCAGCTTGTCACTATTTATTTCCGAAACAGGTGGAATCGAGATTTCCAGCGATGCCAGGGACCCTCCCTGATTGTATTTTGCTGAAAACGCGTTTTCGTAGAATGCAGAGATTCGTTTGTTTGCTTGTCTTTCCAACGTCGCTGAAGCTTCCCGGAACAGCGAAGTCCGGCGCGAGGAAAAGGCAAGCGGTGTAGAAACGCCAGGCCTCGAGAGAGACTCGTTTTCATCGGTACATTCGATTTTTTCGCTCACAACATTGTTTCTCGGTTGAACCGCGGTAACAACCGACGGATGCTCTACGTCAAAAATCATGGGCACTTCAATTGACACTGAGCTGCTTTGACGCAGATCCTTTGCTTCGGTTACGACTAAACTCGGCGCTCGTAAAATTTCAGGGGCTGGTAAGGGTGGCATTGCTGGTGGAACTTCGGTCGTGCTAGAAAAAGCACGGGCTCCTGCCGTGTGGCCCGCAGATTTAGATCTCTTCATGGTGGAACAAAACCCAGTCGAAGCGCGTGTGGCATCGGCCGTGCTTTTGCCCTGATCAAGGGGGGATTTTGTTTGAAGCTCTCCATCTCTTTCTGGAATTTCCTTCTCCTCCATCTGTTGCACAGTCCCAAGCCCAGCCGCAACAGGTGCCGAAAATCGCGTCGCCGACAGCCTTCGTCCTGCTTGTGGCCGCGTTTTTAAGAAGAGATGGTTTGAATCAGGAAGGTCCACTGTATGTGTGTGGATGGCGTTGCTGTGGGCCCTTTCGGTGGTCGCGTCCTCCAAAACATTCTGAAGTAACCCGCCTTTTAAACTGGCCGCAGATTTGGAGAATTTGGATAGAATTTCTTGCATTTGAGGTGCCACGTTCATATTCTGATCTGATTCGTTGGGCGACAACTGAGATAGCATCATCATCGCCTGACGCGTGATGGGCTTCATGATCATGAGCTGGGACTCCATGGCAAAAACCCTTTCCTGTAGCTCTTGTAGCAGTGTCAGAAGTGGGCCGGTTGTGTCGGGCATCCCTGTCGCTTTCTTTGGAAATCCCAACTTTTCTTTGGCAGAAAATGTGGCACCAAGTTGTGTCCAGATTAACAGCCAAGAGATTCAAGCAGCCAAACGCTTAAAGGGGCTTCTAACGGCGTCAGGCGCGGGCGCCAAACGCGTCTTTGGGCTATTAAAATGTTTGAATATTATTTAGACGCAACACTAAATCAGGAATGGAAAACAAAAACAAAATGTGCATAAATAGATTCAGTCAATACAGAGTTTTGAAAAAGGAACCAACAACCAAAACAATATTAAAAAAAAAAGGGGGGAAGGGAAGAAATATACAAAAGGTCATGCAACTGGCGCGGGAGATGTCGGCGAACATGCGCTGTCATTTCCAGTCACTAAGCTTGGAGTGGCTTTACCATCCCTCACACTCCCCAGATCAAGCATTTCCTCCGCAGTCCCATCTGCGTCCACAAAATCATCTTGATCATCATCGTCATCGTCAACAGCACCTTGGTTTTCACTTGAACCAACAGCAGGAACAGGTGCCACCGCATCATACACATCCGATTTAGTTCCGCCATACCGCACCAGCAGTTCATCCTTTGGAATAATGGCACCCAAAGTTGCCTTCACTTCACCCTCACCCAACAGTTTGATTCTCGCAACAGTAACAGGATCTAAAAATACACGTGTAACTTTCCAAGCAACCATCAGCACGGCGTTTTTCGGAAATACGTAATACGCTTCAAATTGTTCAGGAAAAAATTGCATGCAAGCAATGATGGCTTTTCCAAGCGGTTGGTCATAATTCGCGGGTGTCATTCCGATACGGTCAATCACTACAACAAGCTTATTGTCTGTGCGAAGACGGTGTGTTTGATATGCGCGGAGGATGGTGTAGATGAAGAATCGCAGGTTGCGGTCGATGGCTGCTTGCGCTGCTTCTTTGGATTCTCGGTTCGAGAGTTTCGGTGTGCTTGGCGCCGTGGCTGGGGCTCCAGCTGCTGATGAAGTGGGTTGAGATGACGGGAGAGGCGAATGTCTGGATTGCTGCCAAATCATGACTGCGTTTTGTTGAGAGTCTGTGGACTCGATTGTGAGCTTTCCGGTTGCTTCGAGATCTGAAAAGTCCTCGTTTAAAATGGATTTGTAATTGATTGCGTTTCGCCAGTCCTGCAGGCGCGAGGCGTTCAGTCGGTCAGTTTGTACGTGATGCGATGTGTTGTAAATACAATGGCACCCACCAATGCCGCCTGAACGTGTTTGAGGGCATGGTTTGAGCTTCCTTTGTTTGCAACTAGGAACCGCTTCAAGTCCAGCTCAGACAGCGATGACAAGTATGGGTGCGCCTTGAGCCTGGCTTTGACCAGCTGCACAAAAGCCTGGGAAGAAGCACAAAAAATCAAGGTTTAACACAGCGGCGCAGGTGGTAAACAGAACTTTAAGTAATACAATCGATTTCCCACCTCCGCGTCGGCCACTTCAGAGTCTGAAGATGAGGACTGAAGAGCTGGTGTGGAACTCTTCCCGCCGGCATGGCCCATGGCGCCCACGCTGTCCCTCGTGTTCCCAGCAGCCGAGTCTGTGAGAGAACGCGTGTGCGCCAGTCCTTTTGCGTCCTTGTCTCTCAGCATGCCCTTGAACATTTTTAGCTGGTTTCTATTTTTGGCGCAATGATTTATCTCGCTTATCAACAGAAACACAGCCACCAAACGAGTTGAACCGCCCTTTATGAAGTTCGATACTCACTAACCGTCAGTGACCACATTATTTCTCCTTATTCTCTTTTATTTCTGGTAACAAAACACCGGCAATCTTTGCTGCAAACGAGGGGAACGCGGAATGGGAGACGAAAATTTGAAAGCACAAACGCCGCTTCTGCTTAGAAATTGCGGCCTGGCGCCATCCCAAGTCCCACTGGAGGTCCTGCAGCAAGTGTTTCCAGCACCTGGCGCACCGCTTCTGGTTGCACAAATGTCTTGCGTGCAACTGGAGATGTGAGGCGGTGGACTCCCTTTGCCGCAAGAGCGTCGAACAGGAAATTCTGTGGATATTGAAAAAAACGGTGAATGCCAAAAAGCGCAGATGTATATCAAGTACTGTTTGAGAAACTAAATCCAAGCATACCTCACGCTCAACCGCGGCTTGATGGAACGGGTGAGGGAGGTGTGGGCGACCCGTCAATGCGTCTTGGATAATAGCATCCGCGTGGCGATTCATGACACGATCATCCGCAAGCTGTCCAACCATGGCTTCGGTGACGCTGTCGAGCATCCAATCTTCTGCAAGGAGCTTGCTTATCACGAAAGGCGGAATCTGTTCACCCCTCGCAAGGGCTTTCACGAGTCCAGCTCGGTTGCGCGTCGCTTTGGATTTTTTAAGAAGCGTTTTGACGAGTTCGGCCTTTTTTCGTGTGGTTTTTTTTTTGTCGTTTTCAGGGAAAATCTGTCACGTGAAAGGAGAAATACCTGGAAATCATTGCGGCGCAGGTCTTGAAGCAACTCTCTCACAATGTTGAATCGAACTGCTTCCGAAGGACCGTTGATTCCGCCGTAGTTCATGCCATCCCATGCAGTACCCATGCCAAAGTGAGGGGGGAATGCTGTCTGGCGCTGGCTGCTGAGACCCTGGTTTGAAAGAAACGCGTTCATCCACGGCCTTGGAAGGCTTTGAGACCGGCTGCGGTTCTGGATTTAAGAGCTTTAAACTTGTGTCATGATACCCAAAAACTTAGTGCTGAGGGCTCACCATTCGTGATGGTCTGCCATACGGCACTTGAAACCCGTTCTCCTGATTCCAGCCAAAGTCACCGCTGTAAGCCCATGGACTTGGCTGATTGAGACCAGCCCGTCGACCGCGGCCGCGGTGATGCCCAAGAGGACCATAAACTCCACCGCCGAATGTACCTTGTTGTTGCGGGAACGTGCAGCCACTGGTAGGATCAAACATGCCAGTGTTGCGTCCACCGGTTGGACCGTATTGTGAGGTGCAAAGAGCGCAAGTGCAACCGAACGGTTGTCCATATCCTCCGCAGTTGGGTTGGGCGTCAATGTAGTCGTCAACGTGTTGATTGAAACCGGCTCGGAAGTCGTCGAGGAGTGGGTGTGGGAATGCCATCAGTGTCGATTGAATTTTTGGTAGTGTGTAGAGGGATGCAATGAGACGGGGTTTTATGAAGCTTTGTGTCTCAGGGTGCTTGGGATGTTGGTCGGTAGCAACTTAAAAAAGCGGGTACCTTTGCTAGGGCCAGGACCCAGTTCAGTTGTGGTGTATGGAATATAAAATAAATACGTATCATCGATTGTAAGTGGGATGGGGCAGTCGTCGAGTCTGTTGCTCAATCGGAATATATTGAGTCAACGGGTCACATTATAAATCAATGCTTGTGTGACAAACAGCGGCGCTCAAGAGACACATTGCGCGCTGTCTCTTCCAGTACAGGCGCGAAGGCAGCGCGTGCTCTGAGGTGGACACAAGCGTCGGTACTGGTCGCCTTCCCGCGCGCTGAGACGCAATAAGCCGAACACGTCCAGGCGCACGGGCGCAAATTAATGTCGCCAACGCTCATCTCTCAATAAAAAATCAAAAGAAATCCACAAATTCTGGGTTAGGATCCATGGACTCCTCCGATGACACGCCGGAACCAACCTCCAAGTACGCAAAGTCGGCAAAGGGCCGAAAGCCCACAAACACTCTGCCACAGAACAAGAAGCAGCTGCTCAACCGTGTCAACGGCCGTAACTTTAGAGAGAGGAAGCAGAAAGAGCGGGAGGAGATGCAGGAACGCATTGAGCATCTGCAGCGACAGGTGCGGGAGTTTGAAGAGCTTCTCGATGTGAAGGCCGCCGAGAATGCAAAGCTGAGTGCCAGGCTGGTGACAGTGGAAAGAGAAGCGGCTGAGACGGTCCGGAGTATCCAGAGCACTGTGAGGGCAGCAGGTTTTGGCGGGAGCGGCATTTCGAGCGACATTACCGTGTCTGCCGCCGTCATTCCAGAGACCACAGAGCCATCCGTCTGTACAAATTGCGCTGAGGCAAAAGCCAGAGTGGACTTCTACCTCAACAGGATGATCGACATGACTGCAAAGATGGAGGCAGCCAAAGCACAAGTCAGCCAGATGCAGAAAACAATCGATTCGCTGGAAACGGCGCGTGGATTCAACCCGCTCGTGCACTTTGACTTTGTCTTCAACAACGAAACAAGCTCCGCAAACCAAAACACTCCGCACCACTCAACACGCCCAAACACGTCAACCAACTCGCCCGAAATGAAAACGCCCGACTCAATGATCGTTGACGACTGGACTGACATTGCCTCGCAGGAGCTACCTCCGCTCTCGGCCGAGGCAATGTTCGGGCCCGTCCGCGTCGAATACGTGCGCTACTCGCTTAAACGCATTCCCTCTCTCGTTCACTCGAAGCATGTCGATCTTGTTGCGGACCTTGTTGTTGTACGTGTCTGTTTTCTGTGAGTGTGGTTGATTATTAATCAATCGAAAACTACAAACAGCACGCGGCACGGAGTACAGAAAAGCGGCAGATCAGCAGACACCTTCTCCGAGCAATCTCTTCATGGCACGAAGTATGGCACTCGTGCAAGTCCTTTGCCGAGCAGTACACCGCGTTCGAGATTTTCCAATCCTTTCAAGAGTTGAATCTCCCCATCATGGTAACGATCCTCTCTTTTGTTTTTAACAGTTTACGCGCAGCTTCTTACTTGTCTTTTACCCTTCATTTTATCTCCTCAGGAGTACTTGATGAATCGCGTTGTCGATTTCAAAATCATTGAAAAGAAACAAACGGCTCCCGTCATCCCAGAACGCGGCTTGGAACTAAATCAGTACCTCAAATCCATCCCATCTCTAAAAGACTCGCACGACTCTATCGATGAATATTGCGCCCTCCTCTGCTTGACAAAAATGCATGCTGAAGATTTTGTGCTGTTGGGTCGCACAATTCGAGCGCTCCTCAAAAAATGTTCCACGGAAGATCGAGCGCTGCTGTTTGCTGGAAACCGGCAGTTTCGGGAAAAGAACAGGCATATTGCGGTAAATTACGAGTCGTGGATCTGTTTAAGTTTCCGTTCTCCATCTTTGGAATCTGACGCTTTTCCACCAGGAGAAGACAATCAATGAGGCCATTGCGAAGCTTGAAAATATGTCCATAACATCAACGTGCTGAAACCATAGGCAACACAACATTCACTGAATTGACCGTGTATGATCTTTTTGGAGAGTGTTTTGTATTTTTCGATATGACATTAAAAAAAAAAAACCAACATCCCTTTTTAGAGGATTCATGAGTCCCCGATATCCTCATCACACTACAAAATATTTCTCCCAAACTTTCCCACGCAGTAGCTTTGCTGGCACGACATGTGGGCAAAAACTACCACAACGCCTTTCGACGAATCCGGTCCACAATCGTCACTTTTTTACTGATTGGCAATGCATCAAATCGCTTCTGCTCCTGCGCTGCAAGCATCTGCTTCCTATCCGAGGATTTCATTGAACGGGAAGTAAGTTCGAGCACACGACCAGGGTACGTATTGTATCGCTTGCATAGAGCCTTTTTTGTTTTTTTCGATCATGTATAGAGTATCGCAGAGAGCGTGGCAGAGAAGGAGTGGGTTAGATGGTCCACTTTCAACAGAAATCACAAAAAAAAAAAAAACCCACATTGACAGTCCATGTATCAGGGTCTTCCGTCCGCAGTTTGATGCACTCTGCCACTTGTTCAGGGGAAAGTGGGGTTCGCTTTGGGAAGCTTCGCAGCCGTGGGGGCAGGGCCAGGACAGGGTCAACCTCCACATGTGTGGGCAGCGCTTCTTTTGTGCGTCGGATGAGGATGGATCCGTCATCGAGTGTCACTCGAGCAGTGTCTGTTGGGACGTTCCATGTGTAGAAGCTGCGGGTGGTTCGTGCTGATGTTGAGAGGAGGAGCGAGCGGATCATGCGGGTTTTTGTTTCTTTTTTTCTCCGTTAAATATTTACCAACAAGTGCGATGATTCTCTTTTTTTTTTTTAACTTGGTGATTTTTTCAAAACCCGTTTTCCCTTCAAAGATCAAAGCTGCCTCCAACACTCTTGATTCCGTTGTACAGAAAGGTATTGTTCAGCGGCACATACTGCGACGTGATTAGTTTGATCACTTCCTGGGAGCACACCCCTCCCATAAAAGACGCCATCGTATGCAACTCACTGGCGCCCGCCCTGACACTGATGAAGAAAGACAGTCAAGAAACCTCCCTCATTTTGTATATGAATGAAGACGTTTCTTACGTTTCATGAATCAGATCGTCAGTCAGAGTTGAAATGGGAAGTCCCATCCGCGTCAGCACTCCAGCGCAACTCTTTTTCAAAAGACCAATATCGGTTTCGACTTCCTCCAAATGATACCCTGTCGCGAATAAAATTGCGAGTTGAGATGGGGTTTTTCCTTCATCAAACACACTTCTCATTCTCACCTGGGTACCGCATGTGCTCCGCATAAAACGCATCAACACCGCGCAAAAGAAGGTAAAATGGAATACAACTATCCAAATCTTGCGCCATTTGCCCTGCGAATTGTCCATAAATATGAACTTCCTTCGTTTTGGAAACAGCCTTCAAACAAAAAAATAAATAAATACCTATTTCCGACGCTTTAGGACACGGTTCCGAAAGCTCAGATTCAATCGAACTCGTTCGAACAACTTTCAAAAGCCGTGCATTCTTGCAAAAACGCGCAGTCTCATCCATCGATGGCGCCGCGGCCCCACCCCCTGCCGCGAGACTGGTTGCAATCGCATGCACACGCGCAGCATCCTGATGCGATCGATCGCGGTAAATTGTTTGCAACTTGACAAAGCTTTCAGTGTCGGACTTCATATCTGGAACGACTCCTGCAAGCGGAAGGGCATTTTCGGATTCTGCAAATTCTGCCGTTGCACTTGCGAGGATCCAGAATGATGATGTCTGTATAACAGATTGTTACAAATTCATTTTTCAGCGAAAAGAAAGAATTGAAAGCAGTACCTCGGGGGTAATGGTGATTGCTTTGGCTTCCTTCAAAATACTTGCAACGTTTCCGGGGATCTAAAAAAACAAAACTTGTTCAGTCGAGTTTTCTTTTCGTTCGTTCGTTGTCTTCAAATTGTGCTTGCTCACCACAGTCGCACTGCACGCGCGGAAGACGGACTTCATGGCTTCTTGGAAATTTTCATCTTCAACTCCTGGGCGCTCCATGGACTTAACCATTGCCTTGAAAGCATTGCGCTCAGGTGTTGTCGATGGGAGTTTGCCGTTCTGAGAAGAACAAAAAAACTTAACACATGAAAACGCGCAATTTATCCATCCACTGAATTTTTTTTACCGAAGCTCTCCAAGCCTGCAGTGCCTGAAGCAGGATCACCACATATGGGACTGTGGCGGGGGACATGAACAAACAAATTTTTTTTTTTTAGAAAAGATCAGGGGGCTGGCCATCATTTCCGGATTTTGCAAGCATTACCGTGCGCAAAATCCATATTTTCGAGAGTCGCCAAATTAAAAGAGTCCGCATACTCAGTCAATTCTGTAAAAGGGCAATCGAGACGCAAATCAAGGATGCTTTCAGGATGAGTTTCAACGACTGTTTGAACAAAAATTCGTCAGGGCCGGGGTTAGTCTCCAAAAAAAAAAATAAGGCAAACCCAAGGCAATCCTTAACTGGCATGTTCCTTGACAGCAAGCCTCAAATATCCCACAAATCCATAACTACGCACATGCAAGAAAGGAACCCCCCTCTCCCAACAAATTGCAGCAAGCGCCTTCACATCTGCCTCTGACAACTGCGTGGCAATGACAAGAGTAAATTTGTCAAAAAACGACGGCTCAGTTGCAATGACTCTCGTTGGGGATTCGTCCACGTGGAAACCATCCACGTCTGGGTTCAGTTCGCGCAAAAGTTCGGTCGCGTACTTTCCGCGAGATTGACCGATTGCAGTGTGATCCAGGAAAAAATTGTTGCCGACATCCGCGCCGTCTGCAACCTTGTCATCAAGGATTGTGAATGAGCCAATGCCTGGTGTGTGCGGTGAGAAGGGGTTCAGCGTGTCAAATAACGGACGAATTCGTAATCATGTTTTTTTTCGTTGAGAGGGGCAGGTTGGGCTGACCTGGAAGGACCAAGTTTTTGAGTGTCTCGGTCGCTGTTGCGCATGCGTTGACGACCAGGATGTTTGCATTCTCGAGAGCCCGTTGGCCGTGCGCTTGCCAGAGTCTACATTTTTCAATCGTCCGATTATGAGCGTGTGGTTATTGCTTGGTCTGCATGTGTTTTCACCTCAGCTGCCGATCGTACTTTTGCTCCTTGGAGGGTCCCTCTTGCGATGCCATTTTTTTTTTGCTGAGCCTGTTCTTATATTTTGTTACACGTTAATTGGTTGGGGGATTTACTTGTAAATTTATTTTAACTGGATTTTATCTTATACTCTACATATGGTAGTCATCTCTTTGTCGCCCCCTTTTCACAGCTTCATATCACTTGTGGTGGAAATGCCAGAGTGAGGCATGGCCGAATACTCTGGTGGACTCTCTTCAACCTTTTGCTCACGCTCCGTTGGATGACGTAACTGAAACGCAAACGATTCCCCGCGATCACGCGCGGCCATGCTCGATTCACGTGTTTGGTAGACTGACATGAGCGAAGACTGCATTGGTGGACGCGCGTGATAGGTTGAGAGGGGAACAGCTGGAAGGGATTGGCGCATGCGGTCTGCATCTGTCGTTGTCATGCCTGGTGTCTGGAGTTCGGGGGTGGGCGCGATTGAGTTTATTTGTGGGGGGTCCGATTTGAGTCTGTCCGTGTGGAAAAAATTGGTGAGCAGATGGTCAAATTGAACAGTTATTAGTCAGGGGGTTCATGCTCACGCTTCCTTTTGCTTCCGTCTTTGTGCACCCATGCAGAATGCAAGAATCAGTAGAAGCACAGCTCCCAAACTGACGCCGATGATAATCATCACCTTATTATCACCTTGTACGGGTCCAGGAGCAGGCGCCTGAGCGCCTGACCCTGTGGACGAGGCAGTCGCAGACGTTGTTGTTGAAGATGAGGTAGACGAGGTAGACGAGGAAGGAGGAAGCGGGACGCTAAAGACCCTGTATATGTTGTTGGTGCTGTCACATGTTTCCTTAAGTGGACGGACATTCCGGCCAGTGAGAACCCTGCATGCCGTGTCGGCGTATGTGCTTTGAGTTAGAGTCTTGTTCTGAGGGTAGTAGAACCAGAGTTCGGAGGCCGTGCCACTGCTGAGCAACGTGCACACATTCAACACGTGAAAGACTGAGAAGGCCGAAGGGCCTGAAGGACAGGTCCCACTCTCCAAGTAACCGTAAGGAGAGTACTTGAAGAGACTGTCGATAAAGGATGCATAGTCCTTGACGCAGGTATCTTTTTGAGCGACACCAATAACGGGGTGTGGGGCAGATGCAGTTGGGCAAGAGCCACTGGCGGTGCAGTTGGTGACGGTCATGGCCTGGGCAAAGACAGTGTTTGCAGCGTCGCAGTTGGTGGTGCCGTACGTGGACAACACCGCATTGTAAGCGCGGATGGACATGGGGTCTGGGGTCTGGGTTCGCGCGTGTTTGTTTGGGAGCAAGTGTAAAAATTGAGCGTCCAATCAAAACTTTGGATTAATTTGTCCATCCAATTCAAACAGAATGTGCCGCAACACGAAACAAACACACCGCATATCCTGCGAGTCAAACAATCCAGAGTCCTGTATAGCTAGCTAACTAGTCTGGCTGCTTGCTGATCATCTGTCTCTTGGATGCAAGCAGCAGCAGCGTCTGTTGTTATTGACCCCCCCACATCTTACTTTTGCAACTTGTGCAACTCGAATTGAAGCAAAAAGTTGTTAACACCATCTCACTTGTGCAACCTGAATGATTGGCCCGATCCAAGCGCGCGACTGCAGCTGTCTGTAATCGTCTTGCTGTTCATCCTTTCTGAGAAATGCGACGGAAGCGTGAATTGCTTGTCTGTCTGTCGAAGCGTGAATTGCTTGTCTGTCTGTCCCTACCCCATCGCAGCGCCACCCACCCCAAGGAGTGTAACAAAGAGTGCGTGATATACTGGATATGCACGAAAACGGTGCATATCTAATGCTTGAATTGCAGATGCGTGTTGGATAGATGCGTATTGGACAGTCAGTGGGGGGACATGAAAACATCACGAACAGACGGTGCGGATATATACACAATGTATTAATTAATACATGAAATGTATCCATCCAGTTCTCGTTCTCTTATTTGTGCGTTGAACACCTGAGCATTTGTTTACTCATCATCCACGATGGATGGCATGTGATCCATCAATGGGGAATCAAATGCACGCACGCGTCAGTAATCATCAGAGGGAGGGAGGGAGGGTGTTGAACTTCATTTTATACTACTCCATTTTTGGTTTGGTCCATCCATGATGGATGATGGATGGGCAGGGAGTGGCATACTCATGGATGGGCAGGGAGTGGCATACTCCCCCCACTCCACTCCCATTGCATTGACACCAAAAAAAATTGTTTGTGGCAAAGAAGGACGCTGAGCATCGCAAGAAACCCTTATTTAAGAGCAGAGCAGAGCATCGCCCACCTGTTGCTGTCGAGTCAGACTGCAGGTCTTGGGGGGGGGGGGGGGGAAGGGATGGATGGCCACGCTATGAGAAGAAAAAAGCGACGTCGAAACAGACCAATGCCACGTCCGAATGGGAAACCCGTGTTTTCCACCTTTTGAATAAAAACAAGGGCGCAGCAGTTGCAAGTGAATCACTCACTGGTTTTTGTTCTTTTTGTTGTGTTTGCCCAGGACGTGTGCAAAATTTTCCAAGCAAGTGCGCACTCCCTGAAAAATGAACATTGACAAAAATCCGGAGTTTTCCACTCCAAACACGGACACATATAAACGTGTAACTGCGCGCGAGAGCAAAATGCCCAAACTCCACAACAGAAACTCATTACAGCATCCAACGCACACAAAATGCCTTCATCAACCGACAGCGGCAACGACATTGACTGGCTGTTTATGAACCTAGCTTCCGCAACGCCTGTAACAGACGACCTCCTCACTCCAGCCTTCAGTCTCTCGAACTTGGAAACCCCACCCACATCGCTGCTTCACCACTTTGACGTATACTCGTCATCACCTTTCAACTTTGGATCATCCGCCTCTATGTCTGCCTCGATGACACAACAACTGGCCGCCGAACCCAAATCCGCGCAACCACCAAAGTATGACGATGGCTTCCTTGCGGAACTGTTTCAGTTTCTTGAAGGTGGATCAGCCGCTGCATCGCCAAACCCGTCACCGGTCGTCACATCAGCCTCCGAAACTTTGGACTTTTTTTCTGCCGACTTTACACTCTTTGATACAAGCTCAATGCACCCGCAACAACCTCCTGCAACAACAACAATCACATCAGTCAGTCAAAACAAATCAATACCATCATCATCCAAATGCGGCGGCAACAACTCTACTTCCCAGCAGCAGCAGCAGAAATCGCGGTCATTCAAGTGCCACGTTGTTGGATGCACCAAAGTGTATGCACATAACCGTAACTTGACGGCTCATGTTCGATTGGATCACAGTGGGACGCAAGATCAGCTCAACAGCAGCTCTACGCATCCGTTCCATTGTAAAGTGTGCAATGCAGGGTTTCGGTACAGTCAGACGCGGAATCGACATGAGCGCAACTTTCACCCAATGTTGAAATGACGTTTCTGTTTTTCCTTATTGTTTTGATATTATATACACCACATTCGTCGCTCCCGCTCGTTGTACATAAAACGTGAGAATTAATTGCAAAACTCGATACATTTTACATGTTGATAAAATACCAAATAAAATACCAAAAATAAATGGATCAATATTCTAAAAAAAAAGAGAAAGAAATTAGCGTAAATAAAAATAAAATAAAATAAAAATGCAAGAAAATATTCACAAATCTCGTATTAATACGGAGACCATGTGATACAAGGGCCCTTAAAAAAAAAATGAAAAATAAGACCAATAAAAAAACAACAGGAAAGGGGACCAGACCAATTTCTGTTTTGCGCATCCCCCCATCCAAACGCATTTAAAAAAAAACCCACCCCCCACACGGGCACCCACACCCAACCAACCAACTCCAGCAAGGCAACCCTGTCCTCTATACCAAACAACCAGTCCTCCTCAACAATCCCCAATGCCTGAGCGATCTCGAAAGAAGTTTGAATGCTTGCAATGCTGCAAAAGTAAGTGTGTGTGTTGTTGTCTTGCACGCAAGTGTCTTGTATGCTCATCGTGTCGCTCATAACAAAAAAGGTTTCTGCCGTATGGAACACTTGCGTCGACATCACGTGTCTGCCCATGTCTCTCGGAAAGAGCATGCATGTTCTTTCTGTGTCAAAGCATTCGCACGGAAGGATGAACTGCAACGGCATGAACGTATGCATGCGCGCCGGGAAGGCTGGACCTATGCACGAGACGCCGATTCTTGTTCTGTTGAAACGGGGAGAGGTGGCGGCGACATGGCTGAGTTGGGTGTTCTGATGGGGGCAACTGGATTGATGGGATTGACGACGAGTCCGCCTGGCGCAGTGAGCATGGTGCCGCCGGGGTCGTACAGTCCGGAGTCGTATACTGCACGGCTCCAGAGTCCGGGATCAAGTGTTGGTGGTGATGGTGCTGGGCCGCCATCACCCGGGCAAGCCACAGTGAAAAAGTTTCCTTCCAAAATGGAAATCCATTATCTGATAGACTGATGCTGGGTCTGTGCGCGTGCGTGCGTGCCTGTCTGTGTGTTCCGGGGAGGGATGTGTTCTCCCCAGTCATCATCCGTTTGCTTTAACGTTTACCCCCGCCCCACCCCCCATCTTTCCCAAGCTCTTGATTGGCATTTTTTTTCTCATACATGTTTTTTTTTGCGTTTTTCGTGTCCATATTCTAATAGTAAAAGTAGTCCAGTAGCACTGTTTTCCGAAGCGCCGAATTGCACACGCGTTTTTGACCATGTCGTCCATGCAGGTGTCGTGTTATGTACAGGTATCTCCGCATATCTGCCGACCGATCCATGCCTCCTTCTGCCTGCCAGCCCTGCCACATGAACATCCGCATTTCTGGACTGGTAGCCACAGCCAGTCACTCCTCGCAGCAGCAGCACAGGCCGGTACTCGGAAGACCATCCAGTGATTGTCGGAACCCTGAAATTCACCCCGAACCTTTCTCTTGTGTTACGTGACACGGATTGCGTGGCACCAATTTATGACGAAATCAAATCCCCAAAAATTGAAGCAAACGCTTTCTTTGAATAGAATTCTTCACTTACAAAACACACCCCCACGTGGTGTTCCTTTTTTTAGTGTTTAGTGGGGCGGCCCCATCCATCCACTGAAAATGCCGGAAAAGAAACAACGACACGAATGATTTGAGCAATAAAGTAAATAAATAGCTTGTACATGTTTAAATATTTACCCATTGGTTTATAAAATATTACAAACATATTTTAAATTACGGCGCGAGCAGCAAACGCAAAACAGCGCTAAGAAAGAAAAAGTCTACAGAAAAAAAAGAGAGAGAAAGCGTCCCAACCACCAAACTCGCAACAAAAGCAACAACGGAAAAACATGACATTGAAAAAACACCCCCTCCTCCATCAACTCTCCATCTTGGTTTCCCAACACTGTTTACTTATTCTTTTCTGCATTAATTTTGTCCACGGCAATCTGCATGGATTCACGCACCTCTGCCGCTACTTTGGCAAGGCACTGTAAAACAATCCAGTTCCCTTTGATAAACTTGTAGCGATGATATGTGAGTCCGTGCTCTTTTGCAAACTCCTCCACCAACGGCACAATAGCCCGTAAATTATGGCGTGGTACACGTGGAAACATGTGGTGCACAACTTGGAACTATTTATGAAGGAAAAGAATCAGTCTTCCAAACCCAAAAACACAAAACAAAATATTTTTTTACCTGCAGCCCTCCATGGAACCAATCCATGTACCTGGGACACTCCACATCCATACTCGTCCGCAACGCCATCTCTGCAAACGATTCACCCTCCACAACCGTCGTATCCATCCCAAAATGGCTTAATGTGATCTGCACATGCAGAATCACCGTAAACATGTGACTCACCAATACGTGCAATACAATCAAACTAGGCTTTGCCTTCAGCGTTGACAATAGCATTGGATACCACGTCCAAAACACAACCAACCCTCCAAGTTCCAACCACCGATGTGGAACTCTGTCCTTTGAAAACAGGTATGCAAAGCTGTTTGCGTACAAGTTGAATCTGCCAAACGCGAGAAGGATATAAAATGTGTAGTGCTGAATGGGAATCATGACACGTGCAACGGCGTCAAACTCCATCACGCGTTTGTAGTAAGTAGAGTATAGGTTGTGCATGAGCCGGCTTGTTACTGCCAAGAATGGCATGTGTTGAATGTCAGGGTCGTGTTCTGGGTGGTTTGTTACTATGTGGTGAACGTTGTGGTTCTTTTTCCACCAGCCGACTGAAAGACCTCCGACATAGTTTCCAAGACAGATGCCCATTACGGTGTCGGTCCAGCGGTCGTGTGTTATGCCCGAGTGTCCGGCTGTGTTCACCCCCAATCTTTTCACGGGCGAAATCGGCCGATTTATCAGTCGAAAACGGCGACGATGCGGCGACGATACACGACCGATAAATCGGCCGAGATCCGGACGCTCACGCCATTCGGCCGATGTTCTTCCGATTTATCGGTCGAACATCGGAAACCTATCGGCCGTATCTCGCAAGCATATCGGCCGCGTATCTGCAAACCAGTCGATGAACGGTCAACCCAAAAGCTGGATTTATGGGCAGTAAAATAAAATATTTATCGTTCGTAAAGTTAAAAATTTATTATGTATAAAATGAGCACTCGTCGCAAGACCAGCTGTCGCAAGACCACCCGTCGCAAGGAACAATGCCGCTGTTGAGGTGAGCAGCGATTATACCCCTTCGTTCTCATCATTTGAGTCAGCGGCTGCCTGTGGGCCCTGATCTGTGTATGTTGCCAGATCTAAGGCCTTGATCCGTTCCAGTTCAGCAGGACCCCCCGGCCCAAGACCTGCAATGCGCCTCATCTCCTCGATGAGGATCGCAAAGTAGGGAACCCTCACCCTCAACATACCACGGACTCTGCGCTGTGTGAAGGTGAGTATTTATATTCGTGTCACAATTGCGAAACATCGTGAAACACTTACCATCAACGCTGCACGCTTCAGAACGTCATTCGTCAACTTGCACCTATCACCGAATACAACTACAGCGTATTTTTGAAGGGTGAGATTAGCGGTGTTTTTATTGTAGTGTCCTTTGATCTATTAATGCAAAGTTAGTTCAGCACAACAGAGCCATTCATACTCAATGCCATCAACTCACCTTCTTCACCATAGTGTCGCGAGCGCTTCGAAATGAGCTCTTGATCTCTTCAATAAACATGGTGCGCTGATCTTCATTGTATGTTGCAATCAAGGGTCCCCATTCTGTTTCAAGGTGATGCTGAATGTGAAGAAGCAGAGTTAATAAAGATGAATATCAATAGGACTTGTTTTCACCTCTATCTTAGTGAGATTTGGTTTCAGAACGTACTTGGTGGCAGTTGCGACAAAATATTTCTCATTTGCACGTTTGATGTCTGTCCTCAACGCTTTTGGAATTGTCTCACGCATCTTGGGCACAAAGCTATTGCTGAGCATAGCAATAGACTGCCTCAAAGCTGTGGTTTCACTGTTACTGTATTCAGCCTGCTCTTGAAACTGTTCTTTCAGATCTCTGATCACAGAGACAAAGGGCTGCATATCTGAATTTGAATGAGACAGTGAGGTGAGAAACATCATGTAGTGAAAGGCAACATACCAATCTGAGTTGATGGACCAGCCTGAAGAGGTGAGTTGGAGAATCTGGCAGGTCCCCTTTGTTGGGGGCTGAATTGGTCAAACTCTTCATCCTGATGACGAGGGCGGTAAGAAACTGGCTGGCCAGTAGATCCCTGGAAAGTAAAGCTGATTGACCCCTGTGCAGTGGAAGATACACTGTATCAGATCACCCTTGCATGCTGATCAGTTCTGAGGCTCATTTTTCTTTGCTCCAATTTGTTCCGACATGCCCAATTTGTTCTGTGATTCATCCCAATTTGTGCCCAACATGCATCAAAGTCAGCACAGATGTCCAAACTGCAACACGCCATTTGCTGGGAAACGCTGGGCAAGGAATCTGAACCATCATCTGCAGCGTTGCACAAATGAGTCGGAATCAGATGATGCTTGGAGTATGCATTCATGCAAGAGTACAAGCTCTGCTCAGCAAAGTTTTGACAGCCTTGCATTCAACCAAGAGTGCATCAATATGATTGCTGAGACTGAAGCAGGTAAAGGCTTTTTGACTGGGTTAGCAATTTACAAAATGGACTGACAGATCTGTTGCCAGCAGATTCCAATGATTGTCTCAGTGACAAAAGTGTCAGAGCAGAAGAACAATGCGCAATTGTGGCTGGACCAGATGAACATCACAGCACAAGCGACAGCAACAGTATTGATCAGTCAGATAGAACTGACATGGAATTGTCAGACACTGATGATGGTTCTGATATGGACTCTGATGATGGTTCTGATATGGACTCTGATGATGCAGCTTCTGACTTTGGATCCAGCCATTTCTACCCATTTCCATCAAGAACACATGCTCTGCTATTCAGTCTGCTATTTGCTAAGCGTCGCCGCATCAGTATTACTCAAATGAAACTTCTCTGGGGAATATTTGAACTGCTGCAAGTCAAGTGCCCTTCTTTGAATGCAATTTTGAAGCTACGCAAGAAGCTTTGCAAAGTGCAGCCCATTGAAAGGAAATCTGCATCAGGCATTCAAATCTTTGTCAGGCCTATTCCTGAGCTCATTGAATCTGCGTTTGCAACACCATCTATTGCAAAGGAAATCCGATATGGTCCACAGTTATCAACACATCCACAAGAAATTTTTGAGTCATTAGCATTTTCTGTGAGAGCGCCTTGCCTTTGGATGGACAACAATTCAACTCGATTTTACGCTGGGTGAGATCTTCCTTAAATGTTTTTAGTGATTTAGCTGATATCACTTTTAGAGATACTGTTGTAATGCCCAATTTTGAAGAAGGCATTATTAAGTGTTTTCCAAAACCTGGTATTGTGGCATTTGGGCAAGTTGCTGAGCATTTCCATTCTGTGTTGTTGCAAAACTTCACAACTACAGTTGAACTGCATCCAGGGGATGCAATGACACTTGTTCAAAGGGGCAATCTCAGTATTCGAGGTTTGTGTGCAAGCATTTATTTTGAAGATAGTAACTGAATTTGTTCAGCAAATGGCCGGAAAGTCATCAACTTTCCAGTCATCTGCAGCTCAGATGAAACTTCAGGAAACACAACCAAGCGCTACAACCACTTTGAAAACTTTTTCGTTATATTTCCATTGCTTCCGCACAAGTTTTATGGTCCTCGATATATCAACTTTGCTGCCACTACAAACACTGGATCATGGTCAGATATTGCTGAGGTTGTCTTGCACGATTTGAGAGAAGGTAACATTAATCTGTATTTATTTTGACATTGCAGTACTGAATAAATCACCAGGCAGCCCTCTATCTCTTGGAATCAAAGTACTTGACTCAAGCACCGGAGAGGATGTGATTGTTGTTTCACAATTACTTGCAATGCTTGTGGATAATCCACGTGCAGCCCAAATATGCCATCAAGCTGGAGCACGAAGTGACTTCAACTGTCGAGTTTGCACTGCACCTATTGGAAGTCCATCCACTTGCATGCAACTTCATCCTTATCGATGGTTATATGAAACCAAGCAAGTACTGTCTCGAATGGCACAGATGAACAAAACACAATCAGAGTCTCTGAGAAAAGCAACTGGGATAACTGTTCCATCTGAGCACGCCAACATCTATCTCTCCCTCCCTGGTTTTTCACCTCATGCGCAAACTCCAGTTGAAATTCTCCATACACTGTTACTTGGAGTCATGAAATACTTGGGGACAGAGTCCAAAGAAAAGCTGAAGTCAAGGTCTCTCAAACTCAGAGCTGCATCTCTATTTGCAATCATCTCAACCTATCAACACTGTCATTTGTCATCAAAACAAGTGACTCGCTACATTGGAAGCATGAATGGAAAAGACTTCAAGGGCCTTGCACAAATAGGGCCATTATTCTTCCCTTGGCTTCAGCCAAATCTAACTTGGCTTTGGCTTGCTGGTGCAATTCTTACGAAACTGGCATATGATTCCAAGTATCCACACTTTGAGTTAAGGTACCGCCATCTCCAAAAGGCTACCATTGCAGTTCAGCGTCTGTTCCATGTTTCACTGCCATCAGCAAAAGACAAGCTCAAAGTCCATCTACTTTCTCATCTCCCTGATAATTTCCGGATCTGGGGACCACTGTCTCTGTATGCTGTTGAAGTTCCAGAACAAATGAATGGAGATGTGCGCAAAGACATAGCAAATTCAAATCGGCATTCACCATCAAGAGATGTGGCATGGGCATTTGCAATTCGGGAAGGGACAGTATCATATTTACGAGGGGCATCAGGAGGAGGGCCTGGATTACTTGAACTTGGAGCAAATTCCATTATAGTCAAGCATTTGTTCCCTCCCATCAGGCCAGTTCCATCAAGAGCTCGCATTCAGATTGGCAGATTCTTCTTTTTTGACAACTGGGGCCGTATTGGAAAAGTCATTCAACATAACGAGCACACCAAAACTTGTCTAATGCAAGAATTAGAGCTGAACGGCCAGTTAACATCATGGAGATTACGTGCATGTAGTTTGCACAACAACTTCTATGTCCCTGTTGGCAATATCAATGACCAAGCAGATGTCAGTCACGACTGCTGGGAAGAGCAGTTTTTGTGCAGCTGGAGACAAGATGGATCTATTGCACATTCAACTTTGAACACGTATTTTCTAAATCCCTTTCGCATGGAATGTCATCACACACTTGGAAGTGCCCAAACAGATGTGTTCCTTGACTTTTTACTCTCAAAAGCTTGAGATGTTTGTTGCTTCTTTGATTCAATAAAGAATTGAGAGCCTGTCTGAGCACTTGAGGTCCAAGGCCCATGTAGTGTTGCAAAACAAAGGTGAAAGGAGATGATTTGGTGGAGCAATTGATTGGCAAATAGTGGTTGGTCATGAAATCCTCTCACAAAATAAGAGCGCAGCCTTTTAAGTGTTTTATGTTCAGTCTTGTCAAAGCCCTCTGTTACGTAATCAGCCTGATCACGTAACTACCGCTCTCGCCTTTCAGCTATATTTGGAACCGTTCTTCACAACATTTTTGGAACCGGATTTCGACATGTCGAAATCTCTCTCGCCACTTCCCACGACATTTTTGGAAAACTCTTTATTTAGAAAACTGGAATTCAATATTTAAAGCGCTCCTCGTTCACTTGAATAAAGCAGCTTCTCTTACAACTCTTAATTCTCTTAAAGACAATCCTCAGAAAAACTCCTCGTACTCAGAGCCATTCCACACTATTAGCTATTCCGTCCCATCGTCACTGGGCATGCAGGATAGTCGTGGGAACCCTCGCATCCACTGCGTGGTATGCTGGTTCAAGTCCCCTTTTTGTCACTTTTATCTCTAGCACCGCTTTTCTGCCGATGAAACGGCCGTTTTTCTCCAGCTCATCCGCCGATGATCTGTGGCTAAAAATCGGGCGACAATCTTCAGTGTCATGCGACCGAATAACGGCCGATTTCAAAAGCGGCCGTTTATTCTCCGCCAATCGGCCCGTTTTTTAGCAGTTTATTCAACAGTTTACTGACAGGCAAATCAACCGGTCATCGTTGCCGAATCGGTGACGATCCCGGCCGACGCCGATTTCGGCCGAAAGCTTTGCCGATTCCGCTCCGATTTCTTTCGCGGCCGTTATCGGTCGGTTTTTTCGTTGGCGGTGTTTTGAACAGGATAAGTGAAATTTTTAGAATATATTGGGGTCAATATATCGAGAAGCGGGGCGACAAAAATTGGGTCGTGTTTCAATTTCATGTGGTGCGATATAAAGAGACGGATAAAAACTGCCATGCTCATAAGGTTATGCATTTATCGATCGCTTCTGATGGTTTTGGCTGACCTTTCGTTCGCAAAAGCGCCGATGGAATTTTCCCGATGGCTGGGAAAGGATGGGAAAAGTTCAAAAAACTCACCGTCATGCGCGTAGAACGCAGCTTGCCACCAGAGAGTAGCAAAGCAGAGAGCCGAAGCCAGCACACCGTACACATTTGGATAACGCAGCACCAAGTAAACCCCCGAGACAAGCAGCACGACAAACTTGATGAGTTCTCGAATAAAGAAGGAGTAATTTGTGTTGTAAAATCCGAGCTTCCGAAGCTTTTCATCGAGTTGACGGTAGCCGACGGAAACCTTCCTTGAGGAGGTGCGTTCGTGTGGGGCAAGTTCTCCGATGCAGAAATGGGGCATTTTCTTGTCCATGACCCATTCGGGATGGTAGGCTATAATTGCGTCAGTTGCGTCTCGGCCTGTCAGAATGACGTGTTTTTTTTGGTTATTGTTTGTATATTGGGGGGTGGGAAGCAAAGTCACCATTCATGTGCAGCACTGCGAGGTCACCGCCGGGATGGAACTTTGCCCACTTTGTAAGGTCGTAGACTTTGTTTGAAAACACAATCAGGATCTCCTTGTTGTCTTTAGTACGCTGGGCAATGTCGTCGAGACGGATGGTGATTCCTGTGCCTCGCGGAGCTTTACGGGCCGTTAAGTCTGGAGTGAGCACGGCTGCATCTGCGACTGATGGTGACATGGCTGCGCGCGTGTGGGTGGTGGTTTTTTTTTTGAGATGTTATGTTGATTTTCGTGTGTCAACCAAAAAAAGGGGGCAATTTATTGGCGTCGTATGCGTGACTCATTGACGGCACACGACACCCTGGTCTGACTTGAGGTCGGTCGCAATTTTCTGATGAATAAGGTCTCGCCCCCTTGCTTGCTCTGGCGGAGTCTGGTCTGCGCAAGGACCTTTTTGGTTTTTACAGTGTGGGCATTTGAAGCAGTCATGGTGAGTTGCCTGCTGTCTCTCTTACACACACACGCACAACTGCTTCCCTTTCTTCACCTTTCTGTCTTTCTCTTTCGAGGCCTGTATTCGGACCAAACAGAGCAATAAATTCGTCATTATGAATTGCAATTCTTTCATTCGCTGGAACCCCGTCTCGTAAACCCAGTTCCCTCCAGCAGCACATTCATGGTGTGATGGAGCACACGGCGAGGACGAATGACAATGTTTCCAGTGTCCCGAAGCTCAGCATCTTCTTGAGCTTCAGTGCGCGCAACTCTGTGACTCGTTCAAATGGACAAGCATCTTCACCCAACATAACATCAATGGACCCTGAATCGATTGCGCGGTCACTGATTACCCAAGGCTACACCATCCATCAGAGCAATGGCGGCACAGCCATATCTAATCGCGACCACCACCCTCAGCAGATATTTAACTCTGATGTTGCACTCTGTTTAATATCGGACGAATACTGGAGCGATCCTGCATGTATTATCGAGTTCAAACTGATTGCATACACCATCGCAATGCCGTACGCCATTGTTTGTATTGATTCGCGGTCGTCCATTACACCAAAACTCCATCTCGCGAAAAATGCGCGTCTTATACATCACCCGTTGTTTGATGCCGCCACCATTATCCCACATATAGTCGCGTTCATTTCCTCTCCTTCTACACACCAAGCGGTAACATCCCATCGAGTTTTTCGAAAAGGTGGCAACTACGACTCCCGTTTTGAACTGGAGGTTGTAAATGACGCTCTTGCACTTGAGCATTTCTTTCGAGCAGCTTCCAAGCGCTCACAGCGCGCTGAATGCATGCTTGGAGATTTCTACCTGGAAGGTCGGGGGTCACTTCCTGTCGATGAACGGCAAGCGGTTGAATGGTACAAGCAGGCTGTAGGAAGTGGGGACGTGGTGGCGATTACGCGGCTTGCTCAGATGTATGAGCTTGGTGTGTGTGGGGTTCTTGTAAAGGATACCAGGGTTGCGTGTGATTTGTATCGGAGGGCGTTTGTTGAGGAAGGATATCGTGGGGCAGAGATGTTGCTAAAGAGACTTGTCTGCATGAACCGAAGAGGGTTTCTTGCATCATGCAAAGGTGCCCATGGGCTTGAAGGCATGGAGTGGACTCGTGTACTTGAGGTTGGGGCACGCTTTTGGGATGAGTCGGGACAGGAGTCGCGTGTTTTGATCGTCGGAGCGTGTGCACACGTCGTGCTGACACAGACGTTTGAAGTGCGTCATGAGGATATTAGCCAATACGACATGTTTGGCCTGTTTTGTTTTCCGATACCTGAAGGTGCTTCCATTGTGGGATTTGAATGCGACGCAGCGACATGGAATGCGATTCCTGGTTTACCAGAATGTAAGATCTCATTTTATTTCCTTTTTTATTCTTATCTCATGTTTTTTATTTGTCACCAGTCTTTCGAGTTTCTCTCAAGCACATCTCCAACCTGCGTTGCGTTACAACCACGATCAAATATATACAGCACTTGCGTCCCCATCAAAACCCAGCCTCTATGCTTTTCAAAATACCTGCAAAATCTCCTCTCGCAATATCTGACAAGCGCATGGAAACCACACAATCATCTGCACACGTCCAAGTTGTCATAATGAAACCGATTGAATGCATCAGCAGCCCTTCTCATCACGAATTGAGTATCGTTCAAACCGATGCTGACGCCAATGTCCAAATCCTTGTGGGTAACAATGCAACCGAATCTGATCGGGAAGTTTCGTTGGAAATTCAATTGTCAGAGCCTTGCAACGCGTATTGTGTTACTGAAAGGAATGAAAATTCCGGAACAACAGCGTTAGGTGTCGCCTTCGTTCCTCCAAAACATCACATGGTAACTCCTGCTATTTAAGTGAACCACCGTCAGGTTGATGATTCTCACATTTTTCGGATTTCCCAGGTTCAAAAATCCAACGTGGCGTTTTTGGTGGATGTGTCAAGTTCGATGCAGGGTGTCAAGTCGAAATTAGCTCAAGACTCTGTGATGCATCTGCTGTCCTTCTTGCCTTCCACGTTCTCCTTTAATGTCCATCTGTTTGGATCCACCTCAAAATCAATGTCTGCAAAATATGAAAGTCTCTCTGATATAACCGTTGACACTGTGAAGAGTTTCCTCAACCTCCCCCGCCACTCGGAGCTTGGGAATACCACAAATTTGTTTTCAGCGCTTGAATCCGTGTTTGAACAAAACTCTGCGGAAGCCATCGCGCCTGTTCAAATTATTATCGTGTCTGATGGCTTGTTGTTCAATGTCAATCCTGTTTGCGCGCTTCTGTTGCAAAAATGCGGGCAACGGCCACTGCATTCGTTTGCACGCGTGTTTGCAGTCAGTGTCGGTATTTTGGACGCTTTTGAGTCTTTGGACCGTATTGCAACGTCCGGAGGCGGGTTTACTTTCAAAATGGAAGGGTTCGGTTTGATGGAAGAGCGACTCGAATTTATGAAACAGGCGTTAGTGGAACCTGTGTGGTCTGACGTCCAAGTGGAAGTTCAGAGTCGAGACCGGAACGGGATCCTGAATTTTTCGCTGGAAAGGTGCGCAGAGCATTCTGGCGTCAGTTTGTTTAGTGTGAGTTTCTGGCTGTTGGCCACGTTCGTTTCGAATCTTGCATATTTCTTACCTTCTTTTTTTTTTTTTTTTTTTTTCGCAATACAGACGTATGCCCTGCTGCCCTCCAGATTTTGCGCATCAAATCAAGTCAGAATCTCGGGAATTTCATCCAATGGGCTGATTGAACTTTTCACACCCGTTGTGGAGTTGCAACCATCGCAGGATAAAGTCGTGCACGCGTTTGCTGCTTGTGGATTGTATGCTGGAGATGCGACAACCGCCAGTCGTAGATATCAACTCAATCAAACGGAACTGTCTCATGTCATTGAGCTGGAAGAAACAAACCTTCAAAATAGATCATCTCAATCTCAGCCGTCTCTCGTGATTCGGGTCGATAATTTACCTCCTCTTTCCGAAGGAATGATGGGGAAAATTGAAGATGGCTCAAAACGGTGGGGAGGTTCTTTTTTTTGTTTTTGTTTTTGCGACTCATGCGTTTATGCACCGTGCAATTTCTTTTTACCACAGGCGCAAAGTGCTTGTATTATGCCTCGTTGCGGGTCTGGTAATAATCGTTGGTGCTATTATTGCTATGAAAGTTGTGGGTGTGTTTGGTTGAGGCGTCCATTTATTTTGCCACATGCATGTATTTTTTTTTTCATTACGATGGGAGCAGCATTACCAGCTCTCGGAAGCTCAAATCCTCATAAATGATACCTCTCTTTTATTTCTTCAACGATACTTTCACACATTTTGAACATCATAGTACCCACAGTACTCGAATTGGGGGAGTCACAACCAAAAAAAAACCATTCGCAAGCAAAAATTACAACGCTCTTTAAGCGACGCACTTCAATGGGATTTTAGTGGCAGTGGCATCGTTTTGTCCGAGATTACCCAAATCAAAGATGCTCTCCAATGTGGCCAAGAAGCTGTAGTGGGTGTACTTTGTGCTGTCCTTCTTTCCGGCCGCCGCAATTCCTTGTCCCAAAAGAATTGAGTCTGTAGCAGGGGTTGCGTTCAGAAAACACGAGCGAAGGGTCGAAGCTGAAAAGAAGCATATCACTCACAAATGTAATTTGGAGAACTCGTGTCGGACTCATCAAACACGACATGGAACAAGGTGTCCTTGTACGCCGGGTTTGTCAACTTTGGTTCCAAGAACGACTTTAACCACCTATCCGCGTACGCGGCACCAGTGTCATGTCCGTCATTGTTAATGTCTGGAGAGTAGAACATGTAGTTGGGCAGCGCGTTGTTGGCCGCGTCTCTGTCGAGCTGCGAGGCCACAACGTTTCTGGCACAACGCGTTGGGTTGCCGGAAATGCTTGTGAACGACATGAATGGGTTGTGTTTGCGGTAGTAAGTGCCGGATCTGCTTCCTGTGTAGCAGTTTCCGGGGTAGGACTCTTGGTAAGACTTCCAGGTGAGGCCCTTGGCTTCAAGGAGGTCTGCTACTGATTTCTGGTGTTGGGGAAACGAGGAAAAAAAGGAATAAGGCTATGTTTGAGACTACGGGGCCAAGATTGAACTGTAACTCACGACACTCAGGTTGCAGTTGGAGTCACTCTTGCAGCCATTGACACCTCCAGCAACCATTGCAATGTAGTTTCCCTGCGATGGGTGAGAGACGCCAAAGTAGTTTGTCAGCAGGTAACCCTTTGGTGGCAGCGTGGCTCCCATGTATGACTGAGCAATGGCTTCCGCGTAGTCGGTGTTCTCAAGCACAATGGTCATGACGCTCTTGATGTTGCTGCATCCGGCAGAGACGAGCTGCGCGGAGCCCAGAACGATGGCAGCGATGGAGAGAGTGAGTTGCATTGTTTTGTGTGTGTATTGTGGATGCAGTCAGTATGTTCTCTTTTATAGCAATCTTTGAGTTCGGAGGCTTGGCAAAGGCACGCATTGTGGAAAATTCAGGAAGATCCGGCACGCATTCTGGCTGCTATGATCGCTGCTGTGGCCGTATCTGCGTACGCTTCAGGATCAAGCTATAGCCATCTGCGTACAGCTCACAGCCAGACTCGGCTGCGGAGAACAGCTCGGCCAGCAAGGGCCAAGCAGCTGTTGTCGTGGAGATGTATTAAAAATGGTCAGTTGATCTGTGCACCGTCACGTGGCAGTCAGTTGTTTGCTGCAAAGCCAAGAAGATGGTCTGCGTTCGCCATTTCCGCTTGCGGTGGAAGGAGAGGGCAGGTTCGCAGCAGGGTTGGTTCCAGGCGAGACACGGCCGCAGCGATGAACGCAAGCCTTTATGCGTTCACGCCATTATCGCTGCGGGCTTATCTGCCACACTTGGCACAAACACGTGTTTTTGCAAGCACATGATTCCACAGTCCAACTGTCCAAGCGTCCAAAGTTGTCAACAAAATAAACGAATAAATAAAAATCAGTTTAAAAAATAACAATGCCCAGTTGGCTAACAACACTACAACTGCTCATCGGCGCATTTGCGCTCATCAGCCAAGTAAACGCGCTCGCAGACACAGCTGGTTCAAACAGGAACGCGAGAATATTCAACTACTCTTTGCTCGTCGACGGCGCCGATCTGATCATTCCAAAACACGCGTACAAAACGCCAGTTGCGTTGGCCAACTTTTTCCACACCCAACGCTTTCAACCGAAACCTGCCTTAAAAGAAACTACTGATGTGTCTGCGCAGAGCATGGACCAAAAATACAAACAACGCGACAATTATCTGTGCTCGAAAGCGGCGCGGCGGTTTAGGCCACACGTTAAAACCATGGAAACTCTCTCGAGCGATGACGGTGTGTATGATGGATCAAACCCAGTCCCGCTTTGGACGGCGCCGTCCTACCGCGTGTTCCATAAGGCAGCAGAGACTCCTTTAGCGCACGACGTAACTCTGTTTACGCAGCTTTCTCTCGACAGGTCAGTTTAGTTTGAACAAGCGCCACGGTGAAATGTCAGATTAAACTTGTTTACTGCAGATTTTCTACGCTGCTGACGCTGGTGTCGACTTGGGACGCGTCCATCTCGGCCGCAATTTACATCGAGTCGTTAAATCAGCTGGCCGATCTGCAAAAGCACCTGGAAGCACTCGAAACGTACATCACCTCGGACAACCCTCATCTACTTGAAAACGGCCGAACAATATCCATATCGCTCTTATTCGGCATTGACTTTCTCATGCTCACGTTTTCCTGCGAGACGCCGTCACAGCTTGCTTCAGCTCCAAACCAGGAACCCCTGCATCACCCGTATGATCTGTTGTACCCAATCAATGAGTTGCGGAATTTGGCGCTTCAAGAGGCTCGAACCGTATTCGTGATGAGTTTAGATGCTGACTTTGAGCCATCGAGCGGGATGCATGCGCAACTCCTGCAAACGGACGGTGTGCTTGAGATTTTGTTTGATCTGAAGAGGCCTTCCGCTGTTGTTTTGGCAGCCTTTGAAGATGTGTGGGATTCAAAACGCGACTCTGGAAAACGTGTGCTGGATAAGCCGACTCTTGTGAAGAGCTGCCAGGAGGGTTTAGTTGTTCCGTTTCATTTTGGTGTCAACGCAATCACATTGGGAAAGACAGTCAAGGTAACCCGTTTTCGGATGATATGTTTCATGTGATAGCATCTAAATGACACGTTAATTGCTCAGAAATTGCCGCGATCTGTCATCGAGTGGTGCCAGGGGCAAAGACTCGTCCCTCCGAGAGGTGTTAAAGTGACTGCCGTCCAAGGTCACACAAACTTTACTCGCTGGTTCGAAACAACTTCCACATACGAGATCCCCACTGTTGGCAGCACTGTCGCGGCAGCACAGGTTAAATCCCAGCATCAAAAGGCACAGCTTCTCCAAGATTCCAACAACTTGAAGCTACTCGACGACAACCAACAACTGCCGCTACCACCAGCCGCGAAATCAGGCAAACGCGTTATTCAAGTGTATTATGAGCCATACTTTATTGCACGTCGCGCAATCGTGCCGCGGTTTGACACCACTTTCCGTGGATACAGTTTCAACAAGCGAAGCCATAGCATTGAAATGCAGGCTCGAGGCGTGCGATTTTATGTTGCGCCGCAAGTGTTTGTGTTGCATCGGTGGCATGGGGAGAGTGCCAGCCGCAAGGTTTGGAAGGGTGGAGAGGAAGGGATCATCAAGAAAACAGTGGGGCGTGCGTATCAGCAGTTTCTTGTTGGTGTTAAAAGGCGATATGAGGGTATGTGGGGCAAGAAGCTGAAGGGGAGGAATTCCCTTGAAGACAACTCTTAGAGTGCCGTAGATATATTTAGAGTTTATTTAAATATTTGTTTTACTTAAATATTTGATAATCACCCAGCCCAGCAGCAATGAAGCCACTCACTCGAGGAGAGAAAGCCTTCCGCGACGATCTTTTTGATGCTGTGCTTCACCACATGGAATCACTGCACGACAACCAGTGGATCACAACGCACTCGTACGGTGCGCACCTTGCAAAACACAGTACTGCACTCAACTACAACACTCATCTCGTCTTCAACCAGACATCACAATGCAGGGCCTTCACTTTGACAAGTCTGACCCAGAGTCTGCAGCAACAGGTCGTTCTGCAAACTCAATCGCAGCCTCAACTGTCGATCCGTCCAAGATTGGGGCTGGTGGACTCGGCCACAGCGTCAGTATCATGGGAAGGAAGATAGCCATCGGAAACTCGGGTCCGTTGATGATCGCCATCGAGGATTTTGTACCCCAGGAGGTGGGGGACTTGGAGTTCCGGAGGGGGGACACGCTTGAGCACGTGGCTGACGGTAACTCATGCCCTTTCAACTCAACTGTTTGCGGTCAAGTCGACTCACAAAATCACTTTTTTCACCTTTTTTTTTTAAACGGGCCGCCAGTCGATGCTAACTGGGCAAAAGGGAAGATCAACGGCAGAGAGGGTTTGTATCCAAAGGCGTTCGTCAAGAAAAGAGACGCTTGACCAGGAACGAGAGTCACAACATATGGAGGACCGTCTGTACAGCGCAGTAAATAAAATATGTGTGCCAGCACCCACCTTGGAAATACTCATGGGAAGCGCCATATGGATGGCTGAGCAGCCCATGATGGTGCTGCACGCGTTGTCTCTGAGCAGATGTAGATGGTGAGAGAAGCGGAGAGAGCGCGAGAGAGCAAGAAGGAGACAGTCGCACGACCCGCGAATATACACGCTGCTGCTGCTGCTGTTGACGAATGCGCCCGTTGGACCAGTTCCGGACACGGCCCATGTGCGTCCGATCTGAAAGGTAGATTAGGTGAGTCACCTTGGTCCTTATCTACCTTTCGTGTGAAATCACAGAAAATGGAAAACTTGCTTTTTTCTTCAACTCAAACCAAAAAAACAAGTCAAAAACCGTCCTTCCAACACCCTCAACCCCCAAACACCCTCTGCCACCACAATGCCCAAGAGCGAAAAGGAACCAGTCTCCAAGCGCGTCAAGACCGCCTCCAACGCATCCTCAGTTGGCACCATCAACGACACCGGCGCCATCTACAAGCCAAAGTTCTCTGATTCTCTCTCACGGGTCAACAACTTCAGCATCATTGAAAGCACGCTACGAGGTATTTTCTCTTTTCGCCAAAACACTTTCGTCGCTGGCGCATGCATCTAATCGACGTGCATCCTTTCTCAACAGAGGGTGAACAGTTTGGAAACGCCTTTTTCACGACTGAAGACAAGATCAAAATCGCCAAAGCGCTCGACGACTTTGGTGTGGAATACATCGAGATCACCTCTCCAGCCGCTTCAGAACAGTCAAGACAGGACTGCATCACCATCTGCAACCTGGGCCTCAAAGCGAAGGTTCGTGCCGTGCAAAGTTTACCTGACACCTTCCATTTCTGACTTCTCGCCTGCTTGTTTGCTGCAATTCCAGATTCTGACCCACGTGAGATGGTGTGTTGCGCATCTTTCCTCCTTATCTCCTGTTCATTTTGCTGATAAAAAAATCTTCAAAATTTTTAGCCATATGGATGATGCCCGGATTGCAGTGGAAACTGGCGTTGACGGTCTCGACGTTGTCATTGGAACTTCATCCTATCTCAGAGAATTCTCCCATGGAAAGGACATGGACTACATCATTAAGCAAGCAACCGAAGTCATCACGTTCATCAAGAGCAAGGGCCTGGAAGTCCGATTTTCCTCCGAAGATTCGTTCCGAAGTGATTTGGTGGATTTGCTAAACTTGTACAAGACCGTGGACAAGGTACGATTTGTTTCCTTTTGATGATGTTCATGCTTCACCGTCTCAATTTCATTACCTTTTAACAGCTTGGAGTGAATCGAGTCGGAATCGCAGATACAGTCGGCTGTGCGAACCCTCGGCAAGTGTATGACTTGGTTAAGACTCTGCGCGGCGTTGTTTCATGCGACATCGAATGCCATTTCCACAATGACACTGGTTGCGCGATTGCAAATGCGTATGCAGCGCTTGAAGCAGGTGCAACGCACATCGACACTTCTGTTTTGGGTATTGGTGAGCGAAATGGAATTACACCTCTTGGTGGACTCTGTGCCAGAATGTATGTTGGTGAGTGAAAATGTTGCATGCACGTCTGTTTATTGAATTGAAAAACCTAATCAAACTTCTATTCTTCTGCAGCGGACAAACAGTATGTCATGGACAAATACGATCTTCACAAGCTTCGTGAGGTTGAAAACCTGGTCGCTGAAACTGTCCAGATTCAAGTGCCATTTAACAATTACATCACGGGATACTGTGCGTTCACGCACAAGGCAGGTATTCACGCCAAGGCTATCCTCAACAACCCAAGCACGTATGAAATTTTGAAACCAGATGACTTTGGGTGAGTTTATAAAAAAATGGGTTTTATTACATGCAAACTTTGCTAATTGTGCATTCCACGCCTGCATCCTCAGTATGACCAGGTATGTTTCGATTGGGCATCGTCTGACGGGATGGAATGCTGTCAAGAATCGCGTGCAGCAGCTGGGTTTGAAACTGTCGGACGATGAGGTGAAGGAGGTGACCAGCCAGATTAAGCAGTTGGCGGATTTGAAGCCATTGGGCATTGAGGAGGTGGACACGTTACTGCGAGTGTTTCATGACAAGATGAATACTCCTGCGGAAGACTGATGAAGCTATTGGGACTGTTTGTCCGAATGTTGCTCTGTTTCTTTTGAGTAAAATCGATCACGGCTCTCAAAATAGTCTCGCACAATTTAAAACAAAACCAGCGCTGTCCCAGAATGTCACAGTTTAGGCGCGATTGACACGCCGAGTTTTCTGTTAAACACATGAGGGTTTGAACTTTACGCGCACACAGAGCCCGTGCCCAGTAGCGACAACCACCATCTTAGCGCATAAAGATCTGAGAGTTTCCCTCATCTCAAGCTGGATTTTCAAAGCATAAAAACAGTAGCAAGTAACAGCCAATCTTTCTTTAATGCAGTTCTATGGGACTCTTCAAAAACTGAAACAGGAAAACAGGAAACAAGAGAAACCAAAAATCAAGTTATGTCTATAGAAAAAAGGGCTTTTGCGACAGCTTGATTGATCAAGGGCAGCGTAGAGGCATAGCAATGGGGCGCGACTATTCGTAGATGGTCTCGGTTGACGACTCGTACTCAGTAGAAGACTCCACGTCGTAGTAGTCGTTGTTCACGGGTGCTCCGTACGCGCACTCTGCATATGGCGCCTCGTCTAAGATGATGCACGAGTGCATAAAGTCGCACTGCCGCACCGTGTACTTGCCGTTCTCACCACACTGAGCAACACCTCTGAACTTGTCATCACACGTGGTTGGGTCCACACCTGGAACACAGTCACCGCCATCTTGTGGTGGAACATCCTTGGATCCGTACTTGTAAAAGTCGGCGTTGTAGTTGCCATCCCATTCTTTGGTGTCGTCGGAGCCGCCGTAGCCGCCGTAGCCTTCCTTCTTGTCGTCTTCATGGCCGTAGTCACCGTCTTCGCCGTTGGGGTTGCCGTAACCGGTGCCAGGTGGGAACAGGTGGCCGTTGATTTTGTAGCCACCGTATCCTTCCTTAACTGGTTCTGGTTTGCCGTATCCTGGCACAACTGGGTCTGGCTTGCTGTATCCTGGCATGACTGGGTCGGGTTTGCCGTATCCAACTGGTTCTGGTTTGCCGTATCCTGGCACAACCGGGTCTGGCTTGCTGTATCCTGGCATGACTGGGTCTGGCTTGCTGTATCCTGGCATGACTGGGTCTGGCTTGCTGTATCCTGGCATGACTGGGTCTGGCTTGCTGTATCCTGGAGTGGCTGGAGCTGGTTTTTGGTAGCCGTATCCTGGGTCAGCAACTGGGGCAGGCGCGCCGTAGCCGTATCCGACTGGGGTTGGCTTGGGGGCTCCGTATCCTGGGTCAGCGACTGGGGCAGGAGCGCCGTATCCGTATCCAACTGGGGTTGGCTTGGGTGCAGAGTATCCGTACGGGGTAGCAGCTGGAGCAGGCGCGCCGTAGCCGTATCCAACTGGAGTTGGCTTGGGTGCAGAGTATCCGTATGGGGTAGCAGCTGGAGCAGGCGCGCCGTAGCCGTATCCAACTGGAGTTGGCTTGGGTGCAGAGTATCCGTAACCTGGGTCAGCGACTGGGGCAGGGGCGCCGTAGCCGTATCCAACTGGGGTTGGCTTGGGTACAGAGTATCCGTATGGGGTAGCAGCTGGAGCTGGGACGCCGTAGCCGTATCCAACGGGGGCCGGAGTGGGCTTGGGTGCAGAGTATCCGTATCCTGGGTCAGCGACTGGGGCAGGAGCGCCGTAGCCGTAGGCAACTGGAGCCGGAGTTGGCTTGGGGTCAGAGTATCCATATGGGGTAGCAGCTGGAGCTGGAGCGCCGTAGCCGTATCCAACGGGGGCCGGAGTGGGCTTGGGTGCAGAGTATCCGTATCCTGGGTCAGCGACTGGGGCAGGAGCGCCGTAGCCGTAGGCAACTGGGGCGGGAGTTGGCTTGGGGTCAGAGTATCCGTATGGGGTAGCAGCTGGAGCTGGAGCGCCGTAGCCGTAGGCAACTGGGGCGGGAGTTGGCTTGGGGTCAGAGTAGCCGTATCCTGGGTCAGCGACTGGGGCGGGCGCGCCGTAGCCGTAGGCAACTGGAGCTGGGGTTGGGGCTGGCGCGTTGTAACCGTATCCGTCAGCTGCGAGAACCGAGGAGGAGGAGGCGGCGATCACCGCGAGTAAAATGTTTGAGAGTTGCATAGATCTAGTGGCGGGTTGTAGTGCGGGACAGGTGTACAGTTTAGAGAAGGCAGATGTGTGTCGGCAGACGTCTAGTGTCTCTAAGAGGAGAGGAGGAGGAGGAAGAAAGGTGGTTTTCAAGTAAGAAAAAAAAGGGAACTCAATGCGCGACAAGTAGAGGAATGTTTGGGCCTTCGCGTTGACAATCTGTTTGTTGTGATGTCACGTGACTTTTTGAAAATCCTTTGTCTGATAAATATTACAGCAGGCATGTAAATCCCGACCCTTGCAGACAACGCGCATCCCTGACAAGAGAGTGAGTGAGTGAGTTGCCTGGGATGGCTGACGCGTCTTCTGAGTCGTGTCGGTGAACCCCGATATCTGTGAGCAGTTGAACTCACATGTCACCTGATGTTGCGATGGATCAGGAGAAGCCAGTCAACCAGCTATACTCTCCTTCTTGTTTCAACCTCCCTTCTTCACGTTCTCTTCTTGCGATATATGTTTTTATTGCTCACCCCAGTGCCTACAGCTTCTTCACCTGGCAAGATGTTTGATTCTGAACATGCGCTGTTGCCGGTTCTCGAACTCTCTCACATCCCATCACACACAGACAAGTGTTATAATAAAATCATGTACTTCATACGAACTAGAAAAAACGCATAAAAACAACGGCGCATAATTCACAAAATCAAACGCGCTCCATATTGTCAACCAATCAAGCAGCGCACAGTCACGATCTTGAATGGCGTGAAGGCGATATTCAGACTACCGTCCTCTTCAATTTTCACAGCGTCGCCAAAATCTTCCAGCAAGTTACACAGCTTGGCTTCCTTGATGTTGAATAAACTGAGGACAGGAACAGTCAGAAAAAGGTTCTGAAATGTGAAAGGTCCTTGAATAAAAGCTCACGTTTTGACATTTGCAACTCCACGGCCACCATATGCCTCATAGAATCTCAAAATGACGTCAACCTGCCCGTTCTGACCAGAAACTCGCGCGTCTTCCGCGACTTTAACAGTGTCGAGGACAAGGTTTGGCTCACTGACAGTGAAATAGTCAGCAGAAGCGAGAGCGCTTGGGTTCACGAGAGTTGCACTGCACGAAGAAACTGTTAATCCACTTGTCCAATTATGAGAGAATCTAAACTCAACTGTGTGATTGGTTTGATGTTGTACTGGTAAGCAACTTTGACAACGTCGCTCTCCAGGAACGCGCCCTTGTGCGGGTATATCGCATAGTTGAAAGTGTGAACCTCCATGTCTGTGGTGTTATCTGGATCCTAATATCCGCATTTTGGAAGGCAACAGATGAGTCAAAAACGGACCAAGTTGATCCAAAAAATATTTTTCACCTTTGGCGCACGCAGCAGAGACATGCGCATCACATTGCCCAATGTGCTGTAACCGTATTTGCAGTCATTCAACAAAGACACTCCAAACCCGTATTCGGAAAGATCAGCAAATTTGTGCCCGCACACTTCGAAGCGAGCCAAATCCCATGAAGTATTATAGTGAGTGGGACGTTGGATATATCCGAACTGTGTTTCATAGGTCGCCACATCGCAGTTTACATTCATTGGAAATTCGACTTTCTGTTGTGAAATGTACAAATTATGAGCGACAAACTTGGAAACAGTTCAGCAAATGTAAAGATCTGAAGCGCACCAGGATAACCCGATTTTCATGCCAGTCAACTTTGGTCTCGAATTCCACCTTGGCATCAGCCGCGGTCAAGATGATTTTTTGCTCGATGGTGCTCAAGGGAGTCAATGGATGTTTAACACCGATGACGACGCGGAGAGGGCCCGCTTCCAGCACAGTGGCCGTACCTACAGCTCCATCCCAACCCTTTTCAAGGTGGTACACTTCCACGTCCCAGGCATCCCACGCAGTGGGGATGTCTTCGAAGATTTTAAACACGTTTCCGAGCTGGTCTTTCGCAATCGACTCGCGGCTGTTAAAAAATGATTATGACATGCACGCTCTCGGTTATGAAATGATCTGACTCACTTGGTCTCTCGATGAATTAGCGAGACAAGCCGACCATTCTCATCGATAGTCGCCTTAATAAAGTTGTTCTCAACAACAAAAGCTTTCTTGGTGGCAACTGAAGACAATTCATAAATCGATGAGTCCACAAACGCACTCAATAACGCTGTTAACTTACCATCCAAAAATCCGTCCGCGTTCACAACCTGACCATGCCTAATAGAAACTGGCTTCACGGTGACTGGGACGAAATCAGCAGGTTTGTTGCCAAGTGCGAAACTGCGCACAGATCCAGTGGAGACATTGTTAACTGCAAAAATATTGATTGTTAGATGGTAAACGGTGTTGGTTGAAAAATCGCTTACCATAAACAAGGGCTTTGCCATCTCTCGAAAACTGTTGCCAAGTTGCAGTTCCATAGAGCTCAGCACCGGCTGTCAGGTCACTTGGGTTCACTTCAACTACAGCGGCGTCAACCGGCCAGCTCGTGGTGTTGATGACAGTGACAGCTGCAAAGTTCATAAAGAGTGAGTCAAATATATGGGAAGTCATGAGTAGGGGCAATGATACCTTGCGCGTGATTATTTCCGCTTTCGATACCAGCCATGAACGCTTTCAAGGCTTCCTCTTTGAGTTTTTTACCGCTAGCCTCCACATCTTTGTAATGCACAAGCGCATCATCATACACCATTTTAATACTGCTACCAGGCAGCACGTCATGGAACTGGCAAAGGAGGACAAGTTTCCAGAGGCGGTCGATCTCAGCCTTGGGGTATACGAAGGAGTTGGCTTTGCTTGACTTGTGTGGGTTCGCAAGAGCCAGCGTGGACAGAAATTCAATTTCACGCATCAGATTTTCGGATTGGCGGTTGTATTTTTTGATAAGTCCGTGAGAAGTGTACTGTTTGTGTGTTTTGTAAGAAAAAAGAACGTGGCTTTTTTACGAAGAAAAACCACTCAACAGTTCCACGGTGGAGTTCAAAGTACAACTCTCCTTTCCATCTCACGAGTCCATGACTTGTGGCTTCCAAATTTTCGTAGAATTTGCTCGGGTCACCATCCTCAACTTTTCCTGGAAGCCCTTCCAAGTCTTTCAGAGTTTCAAGCTTAGTGAGCATTTCAAGAAGTGGGCCACCACCCCCATCGCCATTTCCGTACAAAAAGATTGATTTGTTGCTGTAAACCTTGTCTTTGTTGTTGTGGACACTTTGCAAGAAAAAAGACCATGAGAACGGACGTAAATACGACGCGCAATGCTTCTCACCTTCTCACGAAATCGCCAACGTTGCACTGTCCGACATATGTATCGGCTGGTGCAAAGTGCGTCAGAATTTCTGAGTTGTCCAGACTGGAGAAGAAAAGTGCAACAATTAACACCATTGGCAAGCCAATTAAAATCGACTCAATTACCCTGCCCATTTAAATGTGGTGTGTGGGAACCTGTTGATGTTGTTCCAACTGATTTTCTGAGTGAAAAAGTAAGGCATGCCTACATTGACAGAAGAGAAGACATTGTCAGAGAAAAAACCAGGTGAACAGGTGAGAAAACGATAGAGGTGTTTTTACCAGCAAGGTTCGAGATTTGCGGAAGCTGGGCGGAGTATCCAAAAGTATCTGCAAACAATTGGATGAGAATTAACCAAATCACAAGAAGTTTCCGCAAACCTGGAAGCCAGAAAACGGTGCATCTCTTTCCGAAACGACTCTCAAAATATCTTTGCCTGGCAGCGAAAGTGAGTGAGTCGGTTTGGAAAGTACTTGTTTGACACTGTTTTATACCCATATATGAACTGACGGCAAAGAGCTTCTCCGCTTGGCATATTGGTATCCATCTCAACCCAAGTGCCACCAATTGGAATAAACTGTCCCTTTTTGGTGTATTCCTGCATATCTTTGAAGAGAGTTGGGTACCACTCTTCAACCCATTCGAATTGCTGGGCCTGAGAGGCTGCAAATGTGAAAGTTGGATGGGATTTCATGAAGTGAATTTGACGAGCCCAGGAACGACCGGCTTTTCGCTTTGTTTCCGAGAATGGCTGAGAAATAGGAGGTTTAGATTTTGATGTCGCAAGAACGCGCCAAACAGAAACCGCGACCAACCCATAACCAGGCTGTACGTTGTCGAAAAGACGTTTGTGAGATGCGGATTACTTTTTTTTTCAATGAAAATCGTTGGTTGCATACCCGTGTCAATGTGGCAGTTTCCAACGGCCGTTATCGTGTGGAGAGATTTTCCTGTTCTCTTCCTGTCGGCAAAGAACTGTTTCGCGATTCGGTGGCATTCGTTTAGAGCGCTGTGTGCGTGCGTTAATGAGAAAGGGCAGTTGCGAACAATGTGTCAGGATCCTCACTCTTCGTCATTGATGCGGAAAGTGTTGACGATCAAATCTGCGTGATACATGGCATCTGCATTAATTTGCCATTCCTCAGAGGTTTCCTGAAGAACGAAAAATCAAGATTTCGGCACAGGAACTGCGAAGAAAACTTACACGCGTCAACTGGTTCATCAGATCAAACATTCCATAGAGTTCGAAGCCGATCTTGTTTCGGACAGCAATGTCGGCGACATTTAGGCGCCAAGTGCGGTTTAGATCCATGCCACCACCGTTCGCCATCCCTCCTCGGAAATTGCACGCCATTTCAAGATAGAAATGAAATTTCTACAAGGCAAGAATAGTGAGTGAGTGAGATAAGGTAAATGAGAAAGTTATGGCGAGGATTACCTCCCCCGCAACAGCATTTTTTGTGAGTGGGTAATCCGCGTGTCTGTCTCCACCACTGCCACCCGTCAGGCCAACCAGGCATTTACCATCTGTGGACCAGATCATGACTTCATTGTCTGCATCGAACTCAAACTGGACTTCCAGACCAGCCCAGCTGGCGGGAATTTCAATATCAGCCTGAATAAGGAGTTTTAACACGAGCAAACAGACTGGAGAAATAAGTGGAGTCCACCTTGAACCAAAATGTGGCATTGGCTGGTAGTGGAGTGGCTGTTAGAGCAGTCGCCTTAATTCTAACGGAAAGAGTAGAACATACTTGGACCAAACCAGTCGCCAATTTTTGCTGGTTTATAGTCTCCCTTGACGGCCTCCTCAAACGGAATCCTCTTCAGCTCCGGAGGAGCGAACACCGAGAGTGTGACTGCCTCGTTCGTGCGTTTAATCCACTGGGCAGTCTGGAGATTCACATCGTCGAACTGGCCCCTTTGCATGAAGCGTTCGAAACGCGCTTGAGTGATGCCTGGTTGGGGGGCGGCATCAGGGAGGATCAGCGTCAGACAGGAGAGGGGCGCTGCATGCACTGCTCGGGAAAGAAGAAGCACTCACCGCGGTGCTTCTGCAGGGTGTTGAGGTTCGTTGTCGGTGGCGTTCGTTTGCTCATTCGTTGTGTTTTTTGGGGAACAAATAATTTGGTCTTTGCTTGGCCACCGGAACAAAGGACTGTTTATTTCCTGAGCCAAGCATGATTATGTGCCTGCTTGGCCTGCTTGGTTGTCTCCGATTTACTTTTACGGCGTTCCTCAACTGACACGCGTTGGAAGATGGGACTGGCAGACATGCACACAGGTTCATGCACAGAGCTGGTGTCTTCACCTCTTCACAGCCGCATCCAGCATATGTCTTGAGAGTTCACTTTCTGAGCCGCCCAACGCTTGCAACTACTGCCATTTCTCAAGCTTCACAAGCAGCTACACTGAGAACCAAGTGCATTACCCACTGAAAACTCTTTGTCGCCGCTGCACTACATCCATGCAACTGAACCAGCGTGATTGATTGAACAGGACTGGATTTTTCCTGGCTTCCTCGATCCCGGCGACACGCGCCAACCGAGATTATCAACCAATGACAACAGCCACTCCGAAATTGGTCAGATCCTGATTTATCTCAACGCGCTTTCTTTGCCCGATGTAAACGCGGTTGGAGTTTGTGGAATGGTCATGAAGGAGTTCGTGTGTGATCTCACGGACGAGGCGAATATCAACAAGCAAACTAATTTACCGTTGCAACGTCGGAAATTAGACACTCATACGCTTACGTTCCTCCCACTGACTTCGAAATCCATGGTCAAGATGATTTTCAAAAATCCGGCTTCATAAACAACCTCCCCCCCCCCCCCCCCCCCCCCCCCCCCCACCATGCCACTCAGATTCAAAATGGTTATGCGCGATGCTGCGTACGAATGTGTTGAGAAGGAGTTCTCCTTTCTCTCAAAGCCGTCGTCGTGTGAATTTCTGGACTGTCTTCTTGTGCAGCGAAGAGCGCATCCAAGTGGAGCCGCAGGAGTTTTTCATCGCGTCGATTATTTTTAAAGGCACTGCATTTTCAAAGTGGAGCAACGAGGCTTTCTTTTGGGCCCATAAACATATACTGCATCAGCCAGGACGGAAACTTTTAAATTGTCAGAGAAAGAAAATGAACGTTTGGCTGCGCAGAGGTTTAATCTGCGTTGGCATCCTCGTCTGTGATGATGCGCAGGAATACTCTGGACAATGAATATCAGCAAACAGCAACACCAAATGGATGTTCTCGTGCGGCAAAAAAGACTCACTCCTCCAAAGTCGTTTGTGAAATACCCCACTGTATAACTCCATGCTCTGCTTTCTGCTGTTCGATTGTTTCAAACAGCTTTGGAATGGCATAGGCCGCTGCCGGGAACTCATACGCCGCACTGATTAAAAAGCAAAATTCGAACCGTCAGCACTCTCACTTAGGTGTTGAAAGCATCAAATACAAACTTGGTCGAAAACGCGTCAATCTTTTTCCATCCCACTGGCAACACACTCTCAATAAACCGTGACGCCCGCTCCGTGTCATGCGACAGGGAGTGAAACGAAAGCTTGAACCCAGTGCCGTACAGTTCCTTCAATCTGAGGGGCTGCGCAATGCATCGCAGAGATCCTTTTGCCATGATTCCAATCCGCTGGCAAAGTGCCTCGGCTTCTTCCATTGAATGCGTTGTCAGGATAATAGTCTTGTCACCACGCGCTTCTTGGATAATGTTCCAGATCAACCGCCTCACTTCGGGGTCAAGACCCGTCTAAATAAATGCGCATGAAGGTGATTTAAGCTGCCACTCTGAGTATGTGAAGAATAAGTTGCCTACCGTTGGTTCATCCAAAAAGACAACAGCTGGGTCCCCAACAAGAGCGATTGCGATCGACAGACGGCGCTTTTCTCCACCAGACAAGTTCTTTGACTGGCGATGCTTCAGAGCAATCAATGAAACTTGCACAAGTGACTTTTGCACTGCAGCTGCCTCATTTCCCCTTCCAACACCTTTGAGACGAGCCTTCGGAAAGCAGAAAAATTTAGAACTGTTTGAGAAAATTGGCACAGATGAAGAACTCACGTAAAAGTACAAATGCTCTTCAACGGTCAAGTCTTCCCACAAAATGTCAAACTGTGGACAAACTCCAATGTTGTTGTAGACCATTGCCTGCTGAGTCTTGATGTCAAAACCAGCAAGTTTGGCCTGTCCACCAGTGGCTTCATACAGTCCCGTCAAGATATTAATGAGTGTCGTTTTTCCAGCTCCATTTGGCCCAAGCAGCCCGAAAATAACGCCCGACTCGGCCGCAAATGTAACATCACGCACCGCCACTTTGGGGCCGAGCCCTTTTCGACCCGAGTAGACCTTGCGCATGTGAGAAATGATGATGGGAGATGCGGGGTTGTGGTGACCAGTATCAATGCGGACGCGTTCATCTCGAACATCGTCATCTTCTCGAGAGTCAAGCATCAACGATTCACTGACCGGATCCTGGAAGTAATTGAGTCAATACACTGAATGTCGAAAGGATCTGGAATGATGCGCCAGAAGTCACTGACCATGCCTCCATTCGCTTTGCTGAGCTGCTTTTTTTGAGCATACGAAATCAAGTCCGTGATGGGGAAATGCCACGGCTTCGCAACTCCAAATTCAGTAGGTACAACTGCGTTCATGTACGCTGCAAGCGCTCCGTATGCGAAAATTTCAAAGAACAGAAATCCACAGATACTGCGAAACTCAGTGCCTTGGGCAAATTGAGAGTTCCCAAAAGGCTAAGAAATAAGGACGGCGGGTTAAATCATTGAAAGCGAATAATTGAGGAATTTGTTCTTACAATGACTCCTTCAGTGAAACTAGCAGTATTCATCAAGCTCAGACCACGGTAAAACGCAAAGGGTGGCCACAGATTCAGCACCGGGAACTGAAATGTATCCTCATACAAATTTGCCAAAACGAGAGATATCACTACTCCCACTAAGACCACTAAAAAGGTCATGACTGCAAATGGGTGAAAAAGGGTTAAATCCTAAGGAACACGCGGTTCAAACACTTGAAATGGGATCAATCATACCAAGCGCAGTGCGACTCTTTGAAAACAAGGCGGCAAGTACGAACGCAAGTACAATTTGTACGTTTCCCCACAAAAAGAACAGGACAATCAGGACAAAAGGAGCGGTCTTGGTGAACATGTCAAGCTTGGTAAGGCGTCCAACCACAATAAAGACAAGAGCGGAGGAGACAAAGAGAATGAGGAATGTGATGTAATGCGTGATGTAGTAGGCCCACGACTTGACACCGTTCATTTTCATCATAATGTAGCTGATGGAAGATAAGATGTGTCAGAATGAAAATACCATGAGAACCTGGTTAAAGGCACTCACATTCTGTCCTCCTTTTCTAAAATGTCGAAATTCGTCATCAGTTCTTTTCAGTTAAAGTGAATGGAATAACAACTCACCTTTTACGAGCATGATGACAAAGATCGGCAACAAGAAGCTGACTCCAAACGGATACAAAATGCGCCCAATCAACCCTCCAAACGGCAATGACAAGGCAGTGTTTCGCGTGTATGGAAATGCACGAATACCTTGGGTCACAGTGGCCTTCTGTAAAGTCTCATTGTTGACAGCGAACGCACGTAGTGCTGCTTGACCAAGTTGTGATACGGTCACTAACTGCCTGAACCCTTGACTGGGAAAGTTTGCTGACGCACTGACACGCACATCTGTCCCGTAGCTCAACACAATTTTCATCCGCAAATCTTCCGCACTAAAGCTTTCCAAAAACAATCCCCCACTTGGCATTTTAGCAAGAATAGCAGCCGCGTTCAGCTGAAATATCGTGAGCTCCCGGACGCTTCTTTTATCCGCGGAGACGAGCAGAATGGTTTTGTTTAACGCGGCTAAATCGGCAATCAGGCTATTCAGGTACTTTGAAATCGCATCGTCGATGGCATCTGTCGTTTGAAGCGTGTTTGTCGTTTCGAAATACGGGTACAGTTGAGCACCGTTCACCAGAAATGGATTTTCTCTGTTTCCGGTATTTACGGAAACATTGACGAACAGCCGCTGTGCGACAGATCCCAAGATTCCCGATGAAGGATCGAATGACGGAGTTATGAGTGCTGTTGCGTTAATCGTTCGCACCTGCTGGAAAGGAATGTTCCCTTGATTCGATTTCGATCCCAGTACAGAGGTGAGATTGGGCGAGGCACCCGCGACTGACCATGCTGAAGTCTGAAATCCAGTGAAATACCGGAACGAAATCGTGTCGAACTCCCTCGGTTTCGTCAGCAGTTTGTTCAATTGTCCGACCCACCCTTCATTTGGTGGGGAGATGTAGGTGGAGTCCAGTCTGGCGATCGCAGAAAGGTTTGCGTTGCGCTCGTAGATTTCAGAGAACTGCGGGAAGTCATCGCCGAACCAGTACACGCCTTTTTTGTTTGTTTTCCGTAAGTTGCTGAATCGACAGCGTTTTCAAGATTCACTGCACAACTTACAAGACTTTCTGGCACCCAAAGTGGCTGCACCTGGATTGGCCAGTTTTGCTAAAGAGAAGTAACTCAAAAAATTGACGCTTTTTCCGTTCGGGACTTTGGAATTGTGAATTTCCGGGTCAGAAATATTGAATATGGGCCAGTTTATCGCTTCGAGCGACTTGTTGTTGCTGCAGTACTGGATATCTGAGGGAGACAACGACAGTTTGGAAAACTTAAAAGGGCCGTTGTAAAGCAAGACGGCTAACCTTCGAGCGCCTGACTCTTTGAGATCAGGTCGTTGATGACCTTGCCCAGAATCGCAGATATCAGGACCATCATCAGAGGACACAGACTGTTGCGGCCAATCGGCGTAAGGCGAGCGACAGTTCAAATGGTAATGAAGACGATTCTCACCAGATGCAGCAAATGTTTGTAAACATCTGCCTCTTCTGGTAGCTGATGGTCTTGCGAGTCAATGCCTTCAGCTGGTTCGGCTTTCCCTTCAAAGACAACGGCGGTAAGACATCGCCGCTAACGACGTCCTGATTGCGCGGTCTAGCAGTATCGGCGACCATGAATCCTCCGTCCGTCATTCTTTGCTGTGTTGTTGGCTGGCAGGTTTCTTGCAGGGATCCTGTTTTTGGGTGAACTTCTTTTTCGATGACTAATAAACTTCCACGCAGTGTTCAACTCAGACAAATGCACCAGCGTTGCATGTCACAAGATCCACACACCCACGCATTATACACGCATTGCTCGCTTCTACGTCATCTATTACAATAATTGCATCCTTACTAAACAATAAAACCGTCCTTCACATCCCCGCAAAGTCCGCGACAAAGTCAAATCCTTGGAAATCAGCCTGCTCCAGCGGACTTAGCACTGTATTAACTGGTGTTAACACAGGCTTTTCTTCAGTGAACTCTGCGTCAAAGTTGGACACGTCTTTGGCCCCAGCCTATTCGATTCAACAAATGTAAGAAACACAGCTACTTTCCTATCCGAAAGATTAAGATAATTACCACGGTCGGCTTCCAGGGAGGCTCAACGCCACGTTCGGAAAGGAGCTGCCAATCAATCTTTGCGAAATATTTTTGGCGCTTAATTTCTTCCGCATCTTGTCGACCACCCCCCAGCCTTTTGCGAGGATCTCTCGTCAGAAGCTTAATGATAGGAAGATGATGAGGCAAGCAGGACGAACAACGTAAGGGTATGGTTGCGTACCCCTTCAATCAGACCAATGGTATCATTTGTAAAATACGGCGGGTATTCGATTTCCTCCGTGAAAATGGATCTCAATATATGACGCTCATCATCCCCGTGATATGGATACTGGAATCCTGTGGTCAGTAGATGAAAATTTAAAAACCATATCTCCCTCGCACCTTTCCAGTCAGCATAACATAGATCATGATGCCAAAACTCCACCAGTCGATAGAACGGCCATATTTGCGTTTACCGAGAATTTCGGGGGCCATAAAGTCAGGAGTTCCGCAATATGTCTAATTTTTTTTTTTCAGCTGCTTGGCAAGGGCCAGAATTTAGCAAACTCAGACCTTTGTTACTTGACCGTATGGCATATTGTCTTTGCAAATGCCAAAATCAGTAAGTTTAATGTGCCCATCGGAGCAAACAAGTATATTTTCGAGTTTCAAATCCCTGTCCCGCAGCCACCAAATATTAGCAAGTTAAAGAAGCGCATGCATGCAAACTACTACTTACCGATATACAATGTCATTTTGATGCAAAAACTCGATCGCAAGGAGGATCTCGCTTGCAAAGAACCGTGTCATGTCAGCCGTGAATCGCTTCATTTGCATAATGTGTCCCATCAAGTCGCCACCGTTCACATACTCCATCACATAGTATAATCGACTCGTAGTTTGGAAACAGGAATGCAAATTGACCAGAAAGGCGTGGCGAACTAAAGATGCTTTCGCGAGCACTTTCTTTTCCAGTTTCGAACTGATGACGTCATCATTATCGATAAGGAAGTCTTTCTTTAGCGCTTTCATTGCGTAGAGTCGATTGGTAGACTTTTCTTCAATGAGCATAACCTGATCGCGGGAGGAGGTGTCATTTAGTCAAAGAGTGACAGATTCAATGTTCGGGACCTTACCTTGCCGAATGCTCCTCGACCGATAACAGAAATGAGATTAAAGTCCTCGAGAGAGACGCGCTTATCCAATTGAATCAATGGAATGGACGCTCGCTTTTCCCTGATTTGGCGCGCTTCTAAAGCAGTACCGGATAATGCATTTAGACCACCGCCAGAGAACAATTTCGAACTATCACCTTCAACAAGAGTTTGAACCGTCGGAAGTGGTGCTGAAGTCGGCGCCGGCGCCGGAACAAGTAAAGAAACCATCTGTACGCCGCTTGTCACTAAACCCACATCCCCACCGGCCAGCCGCTCCAATTCTTGCTTTCGCCTTCCATTCTCAGCAGTATCCGCCTCTTCCAATTCTTTCACATACTTTTTTCGTTCGACCTCATCGAGCGTGTTCATGAGAGTGACAGCGACTTCTGGTTTCAATTGGCAGAAACTTGGCATCATGGGCCGACAGGCCGCATGCACGCATTTGGAGCAATCGACACATTTCTCAACGCGACCTGGGCTCATCATGCTGCCACAGTGACTGCACCACGAGCTAAAAGGGACGAGCTTGGTTTGAAAGCGGTGTGGAATTCGGTACGGGAGAAGCTGTCCTGTGTTGAGATCGTCTGATGTCTTTGCCTTGAGAGAGAAACTGTGAGATCATAAAGAGAAAAAAGAATGTCGAGCATTCAAAGTTACCTTTTTGATGTCCAACAGAGTCACGCATTTTGTTATTACGTTTGGGTAACATTTCGCGTGACAAGTGTAATTACAGCCCTGACATCGATACCATTTCCTGCTCGCTCCGGCGTGTTCGTTGCAGACGGCACACTGATAAAGCAGTGATTGAAACGCGTAAAAGGTGTGACCATTTCGTGGGAACGCCTTCTGGACTCCTTCTCTTCGAAACAAGGCAGCGTCGCGCTTAGTTCGGTTTTTTGTGGGATTTGAAGCTGCGTTTGCGGTTAAAAAGTGTTGGGTCAGTGAAAAGTGCAGCAACACAGCTTTAGAACATTTGCCATCTTACCAAGAGAAATCCGAACTAAGATCTGACCCGCAGGTTCCAAATCCAACCAAGTATCTTCCACATCATCCATATTTCCTGATGGAATGTCATCACCGGCCTTTGCTTTCACAGCTTCCTCCAGCAAACCCATCTTGAACCATGTAAGTCCAAGCAACCGCCGCTCGGGTTCACTATATACACACAACTCAAGTTCCTGCGTGGAGTCCGCTTGCAGATCAAATGTTTCGTTCCAGTGTGTGCTTGTGCTCTTTGATTCGAATTTAAGGTTTCCATCGACGGTTACAAGGACTACCAGATTGTTTGCGATGGCAGTTCTTCCAACCAGATTGGCGGCGCAAATGACTCTTACGCGCAACCGAGCTTTTGACGCCATTCTCGGAGCTGCAGACGGGATAACGGTTTGCATGGAAAAGTGTTAATACTTATCCATTTGAGAGTATTATGATAGCTAAGGTAGCTGCAAGTCGAACCTGTCGTTACTTCGGCAACTGTGCTCGAATCTTCCTCATCCTTTTCCAATGATGTTGGTAGTGAAGAATTCAATGTGCTATAACGCATTCGCGCTTTGTCCAACACCGTGATCTTGCTGTTACTCTCGCTCATTTTAGCGAGGAGATCTTGCTCCAGGCGAGGGTCCATGGCTGATCCCTTCAGAGACGAAGTAGCTTCAAAAAGACTCTCGGTGCCAGACATGACCTTGTGCTCGGTTACAAGCTTGCGCATTATTTCTGAGTGTTTGTAAATGATCTTGCGCGTTGTGATGGTTTTCGAGTACTTGAGCAAGTCTGTGTTGATTGGACGTAAATGATATTTCCTATCAACAGACAGTTGGTAACGCATGATTTGTCACCGAAGTCGTCGCTCTCGTGCCCAGAATCGATGCTGGTTTCTGTGGAGGTGTCAGCAAATGGTTGAGCGAGAGAAGCAGTGTTCGCATCGAGATCGTTCAGTTGCTGTGTTAGGTACGCAATGCGTTGTTCGGTCTCGACCATGCCTGCCTCGCATGCCTTCTGCAGCTGCGCATCTGCGAGTTGCTTGTACATCTGTCGAGCTCCGACGAGCACCTTTTGCTCAACGGCGATCTTGCTGAGGAGGGACGCTCGGTCCATTTGGCTTTGGTGGATGTTAAAATTGTGATCTTAAACAGCATGATTTAATTCTGAACAGTGGATGATTGGTTTGAGTGACAAGTATCGCAGTCCGCAGCACAGGAGAGAGTGCTGGCGCATGCGTGGTCATCCTCTGTGCTCTGCCACGGGTTTCTCGTTACGCGTCTACGTGAGAACGGCAGACGAAGCATGGCAGCAGAGCAGGGATTGGTAAGAATGAAAAGTGGAACTGCATCAGGGGATGGCTCCTGGACGAACCCCCTGGTTGCTGTCTGTTCAGGCGGGTCGCTGGGACTTGGGTGGGCTGCTTCTGAATAAAAATTTAAATTGCATCCCAAAACAAGGAGTCTGAAGAGGGAACAGTCAAATGGACGACAACAAAGCGTGGCTGGACGACAGCAGCGAGAGCAGCAATAACGGCGTACAGTTCAATACCGCCACTGGCTCCTCAAGCGCAGTCAACCCGGCCAGTGTCAGGCGGGATGCGTACCAGGACAGCGATGTGGGCTCAAATGCCTCCGAAAGTGCCTTCGACGACTTTTCAACACAGCTCGCTGTGCCGCAGAATACATACAACGATCACTCGCATGCACCCCCACGAACTGCTACTGGTGCAACGGCCCTGGCGCCAGGCACTGCTGCAGCACCTGCTGCAATTCCTGCTGCGGCCGCAGCAAGGCCAGCCGCACCCGCTATGAAGCCGAAGAAGTTTGTTTCTTCGCCTCTCAAAGACGCATCGGCCTTCGACGGACCAGACCAAACCATCGATGTTAGCATCCCAGCAGGCGCCACATCCCTCGAGGCGTCTTCAGACTTGGCTACCGTCAAGCCACCCTTGTCGTACGCTCTGTCAGGGTCGCTTGCTCGCAGAAATGGTTGCCATTCTTTATTCCATCGGACTGAGATTTTGATTTACTGAATTGCCCTTTCCAAAAACCCTGAAGGTCAACCGGCTGTGCGCACCAATCTTGGAAACACCAAGGCCATCATGGCCATGCTATCTGAAATGTGGATCTTCAACATGTTCTTCCTCTTTGCGGGAATGTACTTCATGACGTTTTATCTGGGGAAACTGCAAGCATACGATGACTACATTTTATGGAATCCTGGCTGCTACTGGAAAATCGGTACGTGAACGTCCAAAAACACGCCAACTGGCATTGGATGACTTAAACTTCACATTCAGGCTGGCTTCTTCCTCTCCCTTACACCCTCATCTGCTTGTTCGGTCTCATTCTCCCGTACCGCACGCCGAAGTTTCTTGACTATGCCCGCGAAGGAATCAAGAAACGCCGCCTCGATAATCTATACATTGTCACTGTCACCAAGGGCGATAACCGCGAAGCTGTGTACCGGGCGTGGCAAGCACATAAGCACCTGGAAGCGTTTCACCCATCCATCCGTGTGCATGTCTTGACGGATGAACCCTACTTTTTCGAAGGCATTAACTGCTACACATGCCCCAAAAATTTCACGACTGGAAACAGCAAGTATAAAGCACGTGCACTGGATTGGTATCGGCAAACAATGCGATATACTGAACATGACTGGATCCTGCATTTGGATGAAGAATCGGTTATTGACGATGAATCTGTCAAGCGAATTTTGGAGTTTATTTGGTATGAGAAGGATTACCACTTTGGCCAGGGTGTGATTCTCTACAACCAGTATCGCTACTGGTCAAACTGGATTTTCACAGTCGGAGACGCGATTCGTGTTGGCGATGATCTTGCTCGGTTTCACTTACAGTTGAGTGGTTCTTATCTTTTTCAAGTGAACGTATGCGCTGACTCCAGCTTTCCAGGTTCACTTACTTTCATCGACCAATTTTTGGCGCACACGGATCTTTCTTGCTTACCAACGGACTTGTTGAGAACGCAGTTACGTGGGACCTTGGATCGCTTACAGAGGATTATCAGTTTGCAATGAAAGCATGGGACCGTGGATTCAGATGCGGAAAAGTCTGTGCACTCGTACGTGAGCAAAGCCCGTTGGACATCATGGGTTTCATGAAACAAAGAAGGTAACTTATGAAAACTTTCAAGTTTGATAACAAGGCTGACATGCTTGTTTTTTTCGCGCTTCTCCGAAAAGACGATGGTTTGTCGGAATTCGTCGACTTCCAAACTTTCTCCCAAAGCTCTGGGCTTTCTTCTGGGCCCTTGGAATATTTTCCTTGTACTGCACAATTGCTTCCATCCCTCTTGGATTCGTCTACAAATACACCACGCCACGCTGGTTTGGATTTCTCAAGGACTTGTCGTTCGTAACGTTCGTGTATCTATACGTGCTCGGGATTTTCATCCAGGATGTGGACAAGGGTGTGAACCCGTTGCTTGTGTTGCTGCGGATTCCAGTGACAATGGTGGTTCAATACATCTGCGTGGTTATGGAAGGTTGTGCAGTCATGTACGGAATTATGTTTCCTCCAGTTGAGTATTTTGTTTTACCACTTGTTGTTGAATAGTTCACTGTCTGACCACTCGGGAATCTGCTCACCAAATAGGCGGACTTTGACGTCATTAAAAAGTAATCATGTTGCGGTGTAAAGCGGGAATGCGGATGTGGGTTTCTGCAATGTTTTTGGTTGGACATGGTTCTCTTTATACCTTTCCCTTTTGTGTTCGTTTTTTGCCCCCCATCTGTTCCTCTTAAACAATATCGAGGTCTTCTTTTTAACTGCTGCCCCTTGTCTCTTAACCTGCTTTATTTTTTATGACATTTCGTGAATATAGATTTTGGAGTATCTGGACTTTATTTTTTGCATGCAACTGACAAATCTTGCCTGTAAACAAAACAATCTGACAATTCCGAAATGACTACATCTGAAGCACCTACACCGTTGCGAGGCGGCACACGCGGTACTGCCTGATCGCACGACTGAATTTCATCCAACAAAAGCTGATCACTTCGCTTCTTCATACATACAAGCGTCCTCGGAATCTGCCATCACGCTCGTCGACACTTCCGTCGCTGACTCAACCAACTACTCCGACACTGCTTCTCAGTCTTTTCCACATGCCATGAGCAGATTTCGTGCTACTGTGATTGATCCATTGATTACAAAGTGGAGGAACGCGCGCAGCAGGCCCGTGCAAAAAGAAAAAGACCCTGATTTACCAGCATGTATACAGAAAGAGCAGTTGGCTGCTACAAGAGCTCCATCGCAGCAGCCTGCTGCAGTGAATTTGGTAGTTGCATCTGAAGCTGAAAATGCAGCCAGCATGAACCCAAACGTCGTTGCTTTTATTCACGCGAGTTACAGGTACATTTTCGATGTGAACGCATGTCAAAAACAAAAAAAACAAGGCTGACTTCTGCACTACATGATTAGCAATCAAGACACGATTGCAACAAGCGTTGAAGTCATAAAAGATCACGAAACAATCCTGTCTCCTATCTCAGATACTTTGATTCAAGACGCGTCCGATTGTTTTGAATTTCTGCTGGGACGCAGTGATCAAGGTTTTTTAATTTTTACTTCATTTTTCCAGACCTTCAGAGTCCTCATTATTTGCAATCATCAACCAGAATTCAAGTCCTCATCCTCATGGTTCAGAGTCCCGCCTCCACCAGAAGAACTTCGTGCAATCACTGACGTGGGTTTCAAAGCGTACTGCACGCTCCGGAATCGGCAGAAAACCGCAACAGGTCTCGAGCCTGGGGTTACCACAGAAGCTCAAGAGAAGCAGTGGCCCGCAAATGCAAATGTATCGTGCAATATTATTGCTGGATACTTGAAACGCGTGCTGGCACGGGTTCCTGGTGGGATTGTGACCGAGTCGATGCGGAAACTGATCCTTGACTTGCACAACGGGGGTACTGGCATGATTTTTTCAAGCGTTGATGTGACAGGCCCTTGCTTAACCCATGTTTCACAGGATCTACTGTGAACCCAAGAGACAAAGCCATCCTGGCTTGTATGTGGCGGTTGAACCCCGCACGCCGAGCACTAGCACTGAAAGTGTCACTCTTGGCGCAGAAAATCTTGTCCGCAGATAAAGTTTCAGCGAGTCAGTTGGCCGTTGTTCTCCCAGTCACGAACGTGAATGCGTGCGGGGGCGGCGAGGCGGCGTTCTTGGTTGAGCGCATTTTCGGCGGTGATGGTGCCGAGCGAGACGCACAGGACGCGAGCGACATGCGCGCATTGGTCGACTTGTTTGACGCGTGGAACCGCATTGTCGGCGTCATGTACACCGACCCAGTCGCGTTTTTTGGAGAGGGTTGATTTAAAAAAAAAATAAAAAAAGTTCTGTTTTTGTTGCAGTGAGGATTACAAAGCAAAAAAGCCCATCTGTTTATTTTGTCTTTGAGTTTTTCCAGTCAGAGAAGTGAACAAGTGAAATATAAAACCGACCGTAAATCCCAACTATTTCCGCACACCCGCCCACGACGCTGTGTAATCAAAGTCTGTAAACTCCGCTTGCTGAACAGCACTTAAAACAGAGTGCAATGGAGTGAGCATCACAGGCGCGTTCGTGAATTCAGGGTCAAAGTTTGAGACGTCCTTTTCGTTTTTCTTTGGGGGATGTTATTGTTTTAGTGAGGTTGATTCATCGGTTCAAATATGTATGATCATGATTACCATGCTGGGCCTCCAGATCGGGGCTTTTTGCCTTTTCTCGAAGGCAGCCCAATCGATTCCCTTGAAATATGAATGTCTTTTAATTTCTTGGGCCCCCATTACCCCGCCGCCAAGCCGTCGCGTCTGATCTATTGTCAAAAGCTAAAACCGGGAAAAAGATGGAAAAAAGTAGAAAAAAGTTCAAAAATATCATAAGAATTCAAAAAGAAACAACCGCAAAGAAAGACTAACTCCTTTTATGAGACTGACGGTATCTTGTGGAAGGTCTGCCGGGAACTCAAGAACGGTGTTGCGGATATTGTGCAACATTTCGTCCTCGTCAGAACCAGAAAACGGATACTTGACAAGATAAGAAGTTAACGCGGTGAAATGAAAAAGCGCAATGGAAGCTCACGCACCTTCCCCCGGAGCATTGTGAAGAGCAAGACGCCAAAACTCCACCAGTCTGCAGATCGATTATGGTCATTTTGGCTGAGAATCTCAGGCGCCATATAGTCTGTAGTGCCGCATAGAGTCTATCACAATACATGCGTAAGTCACAAAAAGTTCAGTCTTAACGATCTGAGTGAATTACGTTCGTGTATTTTCCAAAGGGAAGGTTCTCTTTGCAGATTCCATAGTCGTGAAACCAAAAAAAAATCAAACCGGTAGATGACGTTGTTCCGATGCAGAAAGTCGATCGCAAGAATGATCTCGCAGGCATAGAACTGAACACGCGCTTGAGAAAAGTTGCGCTTCACCATAATATGAAACATCAAGTCTCCGCCACTAATGTACTCCATAACAAAGTACACGCGTGTATCGGATTGAAAGCACGAATGCATGTTGACAAGGTAGGGATGCTGTGACTGCGATGCCAACTGGAAGATTCGCTTCTCCAGTTTGAGTCTGGCAGTGTGTGCTGTTAGAACGCGGAAGTCTAGCATGCATGGCCTTACGCGTTCGCATCGTTTGATCCGATGATCTGATCCTTCTTGATGGCTTTCATTGCATATAGCTTCTTTGTTGACTTTTCTTCAACCAGCATAACCTGACAGCGGAATCAGTGACATAATCATTCTTCAATCATTCACTCACTTTTCCGTAGCCACCTCTTCCCAGAACTGAAAGCATTTCGAAATCTTCTATGGTTGTGTTCTTTTGCAATACCGTTGGGATTGACACTTGAACATTGGGAGGATAATTGGATGGTTGCAATGGCACTATCGGATCAAGCTTTGCTGCGACTTCGGCTGCGGCAGCAGCAGTAGCAACAAAATGCTGTGCCTTCATTTCTTGCTCTCGCTGGAGCTCTAAACGTCTTCGCTCAAGTTCCGCTTCATGCAGCGCAGCACCAATACGTTCGCGTTCTTTGTCCTGATTTAGTTTCTGTTCCAGCTGAAGAAGTTTCACTTTCCTTTCTTCTTCAATCTTGGAATCTGCAGGAAAAAGCAACTCAGATGTTTTACAGGTTGGTGCATTCAGGAAAAAAAAATCGAATTACGTTCGTTCGGAGGAGTTGGCATCCCCATCGACGCGCTCGCTTCGTCAGCCTTTGAATTCTCTTGCCTCGCACGCTCCGCTCTCTCCGTTTCCTCAATGCGCTTCTGACGCATGCGTCTAGAAACATCCTCCAGTGCGTCCGTAAGTCGCAACGCGACATCGGGTTTCAAACCACAAAAGTTTGGTATCATAGGTTTACATTGTCCATGTGCACATTTGCCACATTCTGCACACTTTTCAAAACGCACGCCAGGTCCCATTTGGTCCCACAGTGGCCACACCATGATGGAATAAGGGTAGTAGTTTTGGGTTGGAAACGGTGCTTAATGCGGTAGGGTAGAAGTTGTCCTGTGTTAAGGTCCGCGCCCGGGTTTGCCTGTTCCAAAAAAGCCAAAAAAAACAACAATAAGAATTATAAGTATTCAGTTGAATAGCGCACGCTCACAATGTGCATATCCTCGCGTGTTATACATTTCGTTATCACGTTTGAGAAGCACTTCACATGGCAGACATAGTCGCAGCCTGCGCAAATACGAACTTGTCAGAAATCAGAAAATGAGCGCTGCATGCATCACTTCACGCACCCCGACACTGATAAAACTTTTCCATGGACGACAATTCGTTGCAAACAGCGCACTGTAAAATAAGCGAGTTGGTTGCGTAAAACCTGTGCCCGTTTCGAGGATAAGCTTTTTGGATCGCCGCACGTCGGTATAGTCCTTCATGTGTTCCATCCACTCGGAAAGCGTCTGATGTCGTATTACGTGAGATTTGGAGTGAATTAGAAATGTCCTGACAGCATGCTCGGGATACGAACCAAACAGAGGTTTCACGAGCAGCTGTCCTGCCGGTTCCACATCCATCCAGACCTCCGCTGCGTCGTTCACGTTTGGCGGGGCGCCATTCGGATACAGCACGTTTGTTTCATTCTCCAAATCATGCAGTGTGAACCACTGTATGCCAAGCAACGCCAGCTGGGGGACACTGAAGATTGAAATCTCCACCTCACTCCCGCTTTCGATTTGAAGCTGAACCACTTCGTCCCAGCGAGAAGTGGAAGCGAGGGTAGTGTGCACCAATTTTCCATCAAGAAGGACCGTAGCGATAATTTCATGTCCGCTGAACGAATTGCGGCCCATGAGATTGCTTGCGCCAATGAGTTTCAAGCGTAAGCGGCCCGAGCATTTTCGGCGAATTTCTGGTTCTCCGGTTACAAAAATGCATGACAAGTTTTTTGGTATCTGACCCACCTTTCACGCGGTTCTCGTCAGATTTCTTCAAAGCCAAGGCACCAACATCCAAAGCAACATAGCGTCGTTTGGCTCTCTCTAGAAGCGCAATTTTAGCGGCTCCTTCCGTGAGTTTGGCTTTCAGCCCAGCATGAATTCGAACGTCATTTCGTCCGTCGCTCATTCTAACGTGCAGGAGATTCTCTGTATCAGATTTCATTCTGTATTCAATGTCGAGTTTGTATAGGACATCTTGGAGGCGGCCCTGAACTCGACTAGGTGTGATTGCAAGTCCGTATTTGACCAGATCTGGAGCAGCAAAAATGAACACTTGCTGAACTGTGTCGGCAAGAAAAATAACTGCGTACCAAACCCAGTGCGTGTTAAGGCTTGCGTATGACTGGGATTTAGACTAATGGCCGATGTGCGCTTGGATAATCCGAAGATGCTGGTGTGAGAGTCGCTGGAGTTTAAACTTGCGGACGAGACCCGTTTCGACAACCCAAAGAAGTTTAGAACTCCGCGTTGAGCGTATCCCAGATTTCCATCCGCAGCGGCGGTGTTCTGGTTGTGTTGAGATTCTGCCAAGGAAGAAAGTCGGCGTGGAAAGTCTTGTTTCCTGCTTTTGGCGCTGAACAAGTTTATGGAAAGTCAGAAGAGAGTTTGGAAAAAGTCATCCATCTCAGAAACACCTTTGCAGCGGCGGCGCTTCTCCATTTTGGTGCGCGTAAGCTTCCTGAAGCAAGCCTTCGAAATACGCGATGCGCCGTGATGTCTCAAACATGTTGGCCTCGCAGGCTTCTTTCTCCGCTGCGCCTCTCAGCTGTCCGTACATCAATTTAGCCCCTTGCAACACTCTTCGCTCTGTTTCGATTTTAAAGCTTATATCCGCGATCTGCGAATTCAATTGGCCATGTGGCAGCGGCTGGCTCTGTGAGAGTAAGCTGGGTTACACGTCATCTTCTGGTTGGAAGTCGTATGTGGCATGCCCCATCTCACCATTTTGGGGCGTGTATTTTTTCAAGCCTTTTCTCCTTGAACACTGCCTCGAAATGTTGAACACTCAATCCGATTCTTTCAGAAAAATAAACGCCAAAACAAATTCACGCGCCGTATCGCCGCATTAATTACGTCGCTATTTTGATCGCAGAATGCCTCGAGCGCATGTTACAGTTTTGCTTTGGGTTTATGCCATCAACAGTTCCTGCGCATCCCTTTCCCAAAAAAAAGCATAGAAACAGATGACAAATGAAATCGATTGCTGCAATGAAGTTCTAACACGTTCGAGTTCTTGCTCACTCGCTGGGAGCCTGGAATTCAGTCAACAAAATAGAAAATCAGTTTTCCACACGTTCAACTTCCACCTGCCCAAATAAAAGAATTGAACTTACCGGGTTCGCATGATCATTGTGGAACAAGGAGTTGTCACCCCATGGGAAGGGAGTCTTTCGTTTTCTCATGTACGGGAGATCTTCGAATTCACGCGGATGTTCGAGCAAGTGGTTCAAGTGTTCCAATTCGGGAGGTACACAGAAGTAAAGGGCAGCGGCCAGACCAGGGATAGTGATGGCAAAGTTTCGGTAAAACCATGTGTTCGTGGACTCTGCGTGAATTCAGTCATAATGAGTCCTACGCAATGCATACATCGATTGTAACTCTTGAGCAGAAAATGCGAATGCGAAGAAAGAAAGAAGACAGAGGGAGAAGAACAGAATGTAAGATGGGGATGCGGCCGATCGTCGACTCAACTGTAGGCGTGCTGGTATTCTTGGTAGGCGTGAGGGGCCATAGTCTCTTTCACCGATGGAAATGACGCAGGAGTTCTCAGTGAATGTACGAGCGACCGAGTTGAAACGGCGGGCAAAGAATCCAAGATGGTTCATTCGTGAGTAAAATAAAATATTTACAGACCAAGAGTCATAATTATTTCTTATTCACAAGAGGAGAACAAAGACACCTCCAGACATTCAGCAGTCCCCCGATGGTACGGAGCACCTCCTACTCTCCCGCTCACAAGCATTTAATAGCATCTGCTGAATGGGACAGAGCGCACGCACTCCCACGGATGCCCAGATTGCGGACATCAGCGCAAAGATCGAAGTCGAGCGGAAGGTGAGCCGACCCCAACTTGCGCTATTTTTACTTGAATGGGACTTTTGCTGATTTTCGAGGCTTGCCGTTTGCTCGTTTCTTTCAGGTTCTCCAAGGCGCCAGTGCCATGTACAGACAACTTGCCGATCCACAGGCACGAGAGGCGTGCGAAGCGAATATGGTCGAAAGCAAAAGGAGACTCGAATACTTGGAGGGAATGTTGCGCGATGTTGTTGCGGGCTCCATGTTACAGCAACCACAAGGGTATGCGCCAATATCTTTTTAATCCGAATTAAACTAATGCAACCACCCCCCCGTTGCTTGTCCGTGTCCGTTTCCTACAGGAAACTTCAAATGCTCAATGGCCCGCAAATTCCGCCTCGCTCTTCCTCAGGATCTCAACAATCCATTCACTCGTCAGCTCTTCAAGCAAGCTCTGTGGCGAATCTGTTCAAATTTGGACGCGCTGCGAGCGCTGATCAAGTGGCCCCAACCGGAAGCGGTTCCATGACACCTCAAATTGTCGCTGCTGGAAGCGGTGCTGTTCATACTGCTTTCGGTACTTTAGATGTCACGTTTTTTCCAAGTGTTCACGTTGACTGTCTTCGTTTCACACGACTCATGTTTTCGTTTTGTAGACTTGTTGAAATACGGAAGTGCCATCACAACTGAAAAAGTCAAATATCGATTGCAAGAAATTATGCACAAACTGGACACCGAGCAAAAAGTCAAAACAGGAACTGAAAATCTGCTACATGCCATGTTTAATCTGAACAACGCCGGCGTCGACCAAAAGGTTGCAAACGAACTCAAAGACAAGATGGCCGAAAGTAACGCCAAGATTGCTGTCCTTGAAAAGGCGAAACACCGATATAGTGCATTGTATGTGGCACCTCCTGCAGATGATCAAGAAGAGCCGTTAGCGGGTAAGTGCCCGGTTTTTTTTCGGGTGTGAAAAGATTTAACCAAAGCATTTTACCAGAAATTCGGCGAAAATGCAATGGTCGTCTTCGGTTAAAGCTCATTGGTGCCTCCAACCTCGTCGGTCGAACAGCTGCCCAGAACGAAATTATTGCCACTGTTGCTATTGATGGAAACTCGAAATACACCTCACGCCGTAGCAGCACTCGCTGGGATGAAACTCTCGATGTGCAGGTTGATCGTGCGCAGGAAGTAGAGATTTGTGTATATAGCCATCCTGGCGGGATGTTGTTGGGTCTGGTGTGGTTTAAATTGGGAGACTTGGAGGAGGAATTGCGGACTCGATACCCCAATGGTGTGCCGCCGAATGTGAATGATGTTGACGACACATGGTTAGATTTGGAACCTGCTGGACAAATTCTGATTCGTTCATCGTTTGGTAGGGTGGCGCATTTTTATCGGCTGTACCATCGAATAATTATATCTCATTCTCATGGTTATGTGCAGTGGGGATGGCGAAAGCGAAAACCCAAAAAGACGCCGTCTTTCGTCGTGGTGCCGTTCAAAAAGCTTTTCCCCGAAATGGACACAAGTTCTATGCTGTACAGTCTCTCCTGTATCAGTGCGCTGTTTGTAATGAATTTTCTGGCTCTGGAACTCAGTGGTATCAATGCCAAGGTGTGCCTTCCGATGAGTGGTCCCCTTAAATCTCTTCTTATTCTCGTCCAATTTTTCATCAGGCTGCAACTATACATGTCACGCGAAATGCTATTCGAATGTTATCACGAAATGTATCACTCCAAGTGACATCAAAAACGTATGGATCCAATGTTAATTTGACAGTGCCGAAATACCCCTCTCAAAATTGATTTACGCAGGCAAGTCCCGACACTGATCTTAACACGGGCCAGCTTCTGCCTTACCGTATCCCTCACCGTTTTCAGCCCAAAAAAATCTTGCTCACATCGTGGTGTTCACACTGCGGCAGCATGATGGGTCCGGGCGCGCGGATTGAAAAATGTGCCGAATGCGGCAAATGCGCTCACAGTCACTGCAAACCGATGGTTCCGAATTTCTGTCAGTTAAAACCTGAAGTGGCAATTACACTCGTGGCTGCTTTTGAGGACGTTGAACGGCGAAAGGTTTTGAAGGAAATGGAGGAGGCTGAAAGGGCTGAAAAGGCACGGCGAGAGGCTGATGCAGTAGCGGCTGCAGCAATGCCGGTCGTGGCAAATGATCCGTTTAAAGAGGGTATGAAAAACTTCTATGTTTCCTGAGTCGCTTACGTTTTATGACTTTTGTCGTTTCTGGGTTGAGTTGGGGTTACCTGACCAGTTTCTTTTGTTTTAAAATGATTTAATTAGATGAAAGCGACCGAATGAACGAAAACGCGCGGCAGCTCGAACTTCTGCACCTTGAGCAGCAACGGAAGGAAAAGGAAGAGCAGGAACGCCGCTCGCAACTTGATCAAAAGGTTGCGCGTGCAGAAGCAGAACGGGCACGCGCCGAAGAGGAGCGGGTTCGAAAGCAAGAAGAGCAACGGAAAGCGTTCGAACGGCAGCAGAGGGAAAAGTTGGAAGAGAAAAAGCGGCTCGATGAAGCACGGCTGGCTCAGCAGCAACAACAGCAACAGCAGGCCAATTTGAAGATCCCAGCTGCGGTTCATCGGAACGTGAAGTTGGAGGACTTTGACTTTTTGTCTGTACTTGGAAGAGGTGCTTTTGGAAAGGTATGTGTGTTATTGCAAAACACTTGTTGCCCTGCTGATTGCGTCATCTTCAGGTTATGTTGATTGAGGAAAAGTCGACAAAGCAGCTCTTTGCGATGAAAGCCCTGAAAAAGGAATTCATAATTCAAAGTGACGACGTGGCCAGGTGGGCTGGTTTTGGACAGTGCTCAAATTCATAGTTTTAACCAAACTGGTTACAGCGCGAAACTTGAAAAACGCATATTTCAAAAAGCAACACAATCGCAACACCCTTTCCTTGTAAACCTGCACTCTTGCTTCCAAACCGATACTCGGCTGTATTTTGTGATGGAGTATGTGAGCGGTGGAGACTTGATGTGTCATATTCAAGAAAAAAAGCGATTCAGTCAAGTACGGGCTAAGTTCTACGCGTGTGAAGTGCTGCTCGCGTTGGACTTTTTCCACAAGAATAATATCGTGTATCGGTGAGTAGAGTTCTTTTCAAATGTGCATGTTTACTCAATCCAGGCGTTGGTAGAGACCTGAAGTTGGACAACATTGTGATGTGCCCAGACGGACATGTCAAGGTTATTGATTACGGAATTTGTAAGGAAAACATGCCTTACGGAATGGTTACACGGGTAATTGTGAAAAACGCGTTAACTGTTCAGCCCCGCTTCTAATAATGCATTGTCGTTTTTCTCAGACATACTGTGGCACTCCCGACTACATGGCGCCAGAAATTCTGAGCCAGCAAAAGTACGGACGTGCAGTTGATTGGTGGAGTTATGGAGTCTTGATTTACGTCATGCTTGTTGGGAGAGTGAGTGTGTTATTTATTTTGGTTTTGTTGATTTCTGCTGACCGAAATCTCAGTATCCATTCCATGGTGACGATGAAAGCGACATTCTGGAAGCAATTCTGTCCGACACAATCGACTACCCTTCCAACATGCCAAAAGAAACTTTGAACCTTATTCAAGGCGTAAGTTCTCCCATACGCTTATTTTTAACTTGCGTTGCTGATGAATTCGTGTGATTAGCTGCTGAATAAGGATCCGAAAAGACGACTTGGAGGCGGTCGATTGGATGCTGAAGAAGTGAAGCGACACCCATACTTTGCAGGCGTTGACTGGGATGCGTTCATGGAAAGGAGTGTGGGACCACCGTGGAAACCAATTATCGTGAGTGCTTGTCTGAGTGCAGATCTTACGCAGGCGATCCCTTTTAACATTAATGTGTTTCAAGAAAAACGAGAAGGACGTGTCCAACTTCGACTCTGAATTCACGAAGGAGAAACCTGTTTTAACGCCAATTGCGTCTGTATTAAGTTCTGTACATCAGGCCGAGTTCAAGGACTTTGACTTTGTGGCTGAATGGGCTGGTGGCAGCAATTCAGCGCTAAATCGAGTGGCGGGCGGGAATATTCGGGGCTGATACCATTTTCCAATTCGATTTTCTGGGCCCGTTTCTATACTGACTTTTTCTTCCTTATCAAATCAACCATTGTAACTTTATTTTTGAGTTTCCCGTCTTGTGTTTTTTGTTTGGAAATATACATGTTCTAGCATAGGTATTGGAATTTTACCAGATTCAGATTTGGGTGCAAATGCGGTTGAGCGACACGGATGTTGTCTGACCATGAAATGGAATGAATGAGAGAACGCTCCAGCTGTTGTTTCTTCAAAAGGATCTTGCAAGTCTCTCGTTCTGTCTCGCAAGCTGCTCAAACGAATGAAGCTGTGTGCAGTCGCGTTTGCATCTTGCAAAAACTGGCGCCGTCTTGTTTGCTCGGAACTCGCCGACATAGAAATGCTATTTGAGGCGATTTCGGACGTTGTGGAAAAGGAAATAACTTGTGAGCAAATTCCCCCGACAGCATGCTCCCAATCGAACATCCATCCGCATCACTTCCACCACCACTGCTCATCATCGCCATCCTTCCTCTATGAAAGCGAGGCATGACATGCATTCTCTGCGGCAGGCAGGTGCATAGAGGTGGAAGTCTGATGAGGCAACCGTCCGCATTTGAAAATCATGAGCCTTTCTCTAACCAACACCATTCCTACTTCAGTAACGAAATCTACAAATGTCAGACGGAGAAGTTGTTGATGTCGAAGTTGAGATCGCCGCCGAGGCTGTTAACGCCAACGCCATGACCATCGAGGATGCCCTCCAGGCCGTGCTCAAGAACGCCCTCGTTCACGACGGTCTTGCCCGTGGTTTGAGAGAGTCCGTCAAGGCCCTCGACAGGTGAATGTCCAAACATGCAATACAACCCCTTGCACAAACTTCGAGGATGATATGCAGTCAAATATGTTTCAAGACGGATCCGACTATTGTTGAAGAGAATCGCAAATTACTGAGAACGCCTATCTCTGTACCTCCGCCCTCTGCTTTTCAACTGCTGTTAACTAATTTCCTCTCTCTCTTCAGACGTCAAGCCCACCTCTGCGTCTACGTCGAGACCTGCACTGAGAAGGAGTACGTCAAGCTTGTTGAGGCCCTCTGCGCCGAGCACAACATCAACGTCATCAAGGTCGCTGATGCCAAGAAGCTCGGTGAATGGGTTGGTCTCTGCAAGATTGATGCCAACGGTGAAGCCCGTAAGATTGTCGGATGCTCCTGCGTTGTCGTCAAGGACTTCGGAGTCGACTCTGAGGCCCGCACCATGCTTCTCGCCTCCTTCCAGGGTCGCTAAGCTAGTGCACCCATTTTCCCTGCAGTGGGGTTCTCGATGGACTGGTTGTTTATAGACCCTCGATTGCCGAATTCACCTCGTTGGTGAGTCAATTCTCCTTTCTTTGCATGTACATTCTCCCTTCATACTGCGTGGATGATCGTGGACGCTCCCTCTTCTGATTATATTTGAGGAAAAGTCCGTATCCGGAATCATTATACTACGTCTGAGCAGGCCCCTTTCCCTCTCTTCTCCACCCACTATTTCTGCTTCTCCATCTAACGATTGAATGAGCAGGTCCTCTGTGGGTGAACAAGTCTTTCGGGATGAAATAAAGCCAGCGTTTTCATCAAATTCATTTCCTCTTCTTTCAATGCTGAATAACTCCGGTTTACCCGCCGCACTTTGCTGATGAAGGTGTCATCTGAGCAGCAATGCAGTCAGTCCATGCTGAACAGACAAAATTTGGAAGGCTTGACGAATTGGCGCGACTGCACCTCCCCAACCACGCACATGTTTGGCTCACAGTTTCCTAAAACAGGATTTTGGGAGGGTTCGGATGGCAATTCACTCCTTATGTGCATGCGGGCCTTCAATGAAGAGGATATTTTGATTCAGAAACAAAGTCAAACACTGGGCTTTACAGCGTGTAAGATTTATTTTTGAAGGTAAGAAGAATGATGGAACCAACGACGTTTTAAGTGGAAATTTGAAACGGCGAGGATCTGAGGTTGTGCTGCACTTTAACTTGTCTTTGTCGCGACGTATCCACCTGGGTTCGCATCCCGAATGAGCTTCAGGAACACTTCTTCCAACTGAGTAAGAAAAAAGAAAAAGAAGTCAGAGATCCAGATCAAACAATTGCCAACCCAAAATCAAGCAACGCCACTCAACTGTTGTCTGAGAGATACCCCAACTTTTAACAATTCCGTCATTGTTCTCCTCCAACCACTTCACGAACGAAGGGATGTTGGGCGTGCTTGAAATGGGGAACTGGTAAATCAGTGCACCGGCGCTGTCGTCTTCAAGGACAGCGTTGGGGACAGAAGACTGAACTTTTTCCTTCATGACAGCAGGATTCGATGTAATGACTGAGATGCGGTATCCCGCCCCGAATTTGTTTTTCAAAGAGATTGAGTTTCCTGAAAAGTTATGGAGACACAAGAGTTAAGTTTTAAAGATGGCAAGATTCAAATTGTTGAACGGAGTTCATTTACCAATCGCAGACAGTTGTCCGTGCGCCATGATGGCAATTCTGTCACCCAAAACATCCGCCTCTTCCATGGAGTGAGTGGTCTACATGACCGGGCAAGGCAACTATTAGTCAACAGCCACACAATACGAACGGTGGCTAACTTTACCAAAATAATGACACGATCCTGCTTGAACTTTTCAATGAAACTCCAAACGTGTCTACGGTTAACTGGATCCATTCCGGTGGTAGGCTCATCCATGAACATGACTTGCGGGTCTCCAATGGTGGCAATGACAAGCGACAAACGACGTTTCATTCCTCCACTGTAAGTTCCCGCCCGAACATCCTTCACAGTCCAAAGCTTGACAGCCTTCAACCGCTCCTCAAACAAAACAGCCCACTCAGCGGCAGGAACACCCTTCAATCCGGCATACAGTTCAATGTGCTCGCGCGCAGTAAGGTCTTCAAACAGGATATCGTGTTGTGGGCAAACACCAAGCATGCGACGAATTTGACTCATTTGCGAGCGAACGCTGAGTCCGTAGATAAGGGCGTCTCCACCAGAGGGAGGGGTCAGACCAGCGAGCATGGACATGGTGGTGGACTTTCCAGCACCGTTTTGGCCGAGGAGAGCGAGAAGTTTTCCTTCCGTGAGGGTGAAACTACTGTTGCGGACGGCGTGTTTGTCTTGCACGGATTTGTAAAACATGCTTTTACGGTAGGTTTTACGAAGCTTCACAATCTTGATGGCAGAGTCGTCGTCTGGGTTAAAAGGAGATTTGCGTCATGAAAACAGAAAATCATTGCGGTGAAGTGCCGAAAACGGAAATCTACCTTCCGACAAAGCGCGCTTGCGTTCCGCAGCAACATCGGCTTCCTCCTCTCCGATGGGCATATCTCCTGAAGTATAAGCCACAAGTTTTCTAACCCAGGATTTAACATCTCCTTCAGTCTTTGACTTTTCATAACCCCAGTAACTGGGAAGCAGAGGAAACCACAGTGGGTGTGCGGTTCCATACTCGTCGGGGATGATCGCGTCAAAGTACCAGGTCAAGACACCAAAAATGGCAATATCCATGAGCATAAGATACCACGACTGAACTGGGTTGGGGAGGTCTGGGGTACCGTTACTGTAACTGGGGACAAGGTTTTTCGGGAGCTTTTCAAAGAGAGCACTCCATGGGAACCCAGGGCCTGGAATGTAGGTGCTTGTGAGCTGGTCCAGGTATCCCGTTGTAAATGTGGTGATGTCCAAAAAGATGTGACCAAAATTGAAGAATGGAATGATGGCGAGAACTGTGATAAAAAATTCAGTAATGGTGTTGTAACGATCCATGAACAAAAAAATGAACTCACTGGGTGGAACAAATGTTGGAATCAGCTCAGGCACCCACCAAATGTATCCCAAAAATCCACTTGAAAATACAAAACTTTCAAACAAGAGCCCAATGACAAAGATGAAGATACCAAGCAAAACTCCTGCACGCGCTTGACGAACAAAGCAAGTCAAAAAGAACGCCAGCATGACCATACTCTCCCCAAACAGGAAGAATGTGATCCAGAGTGCCATAAAGTTCGCATTTTTGAACGCTTCGAATTGGAATGCGAGACCAAATAGGACAGTGAGGAGCGAGTTGATCAAGACAAGGAAAGAGACGCTCAGGTAGTTTGAGATCCAGTATACGGACGGGTACAGTCCCATCATTTCCATTCCGTGACGCAGGTGAGCCTCTTTTTCGCCGACAATTTGGTTCAGCACTGAAATAAAGATGACCATCTGCAAGATTTGGCAAATGAGCGCTTCATATACTGGTGCAAAAGGAGTGTTAACCCACCACTGAGCAGAAAAAGAAGCAGGATCCCAAAGTCTGCACGATGGTGTCTGAGAGAGTGACTGCAGGAATCAACGGCCAGTCCTTCATTTGATAGTCCAAATTTGCTTGTTTTGAGTTTCCGTTCAATCCAGTGACTAGAATTCGTGAAATCAGCAACGGGAATGTGAAGGAATATTTCGAATTTCTCAACTGATGGCCTCGTCGAGTCCTCTAATTGTGCTAATCAATTCTCTCCCAAAAATGTCGCTTCCGTTGGCAGTCAAGGTTGCGTTGTACCAGAGCTGGTAACGGACGTTGACGTACGGAGTCGTAACAGTGTCAAAAGTCACAGCCCAACGAGTGACATTGGGGTTGTTCAGGGCGTAGTTGTAAATATAGTCCTGCGAAGCCACTGGGTAGATTGTCGATGCGTCTCCGGATGCAGCCTTGTATTTGTCATCCGTGAGGGTAGTGGAAGAAATTGAGAAGGTGTTCCCTGTTCGTGCTTTGTTTGCGTCCGCAAAGTTCTTCATGTACTGAGTTGTTTCGGTGGTTGCAGGGTCTGGAGGGACCGGTCAATGAGGAGAGGAGAAATTGAGAGCATTTTGTTGAACACTCACAGTACATCATCAGGATACAGTTTCCTGTGTAGGGCTGTGCAGTGAATCGTTCGTCAGTGCGGATATATCGCTGGTGAAAAGGGAGTAACTCACTGTGCATGGCTGCAGACCTGCCGGACGAGAGGCGAAAGATGAATCAGTTCGAGCTTGTTTTGCGACAGAATATCAAAGCAGGGTCTCACCATCAAGAGCACCCACGGGGGGGTGCGGTGTGGCCAGACGTTGGTTCGCATAGTCCGCCTGCTGCAAAACAAACAAGACCAAGTGGAAGATGAGCGGCGCAAGAATGGTCTGCGCAAAAGTCGAAGCTTTGTATCGAATCTGGAAGGACAGCGACGGTTATTTGGTCTGTCAAATGGTCCGGGCAGCGATTCACAGCTTCCGGACCTCCGGATATGGGTACCTGCAGGACAGCGTTCCTCTTCAGCATGATGCCCATTTGCGAGAAGAAAGCCTTGAAGAAGGGCTGCTTCTTCATGATCTTCGGGGCGGTGGTCTGAGCAAACTCCATCTCGACGTCGTGCTCAGATAAGTAGTTGTGATGAAGGCTTCGGAGGCGGGAAGCTTGTCAAAGTTTCTTGAAAGGGCACGGGGTTTTTGTGAAGTTTATAGTTTTGACCCTGACTCACTCCTTAACCCCGACGAAAGCCCACTTACAAATTCAGATGTATTGTCAACCAGCACCAGCCATGTCCGCCTCGTGCCAACAATCCAGGGCATGGACGCCGAAGCACGGACGGATTCCGGGCATCGGACATCTCATCCGGACACTGGCAGGCGCGGGTGTGCGCATGCGTGGCCAAATCCGTGGCTTCGAAATCCATTTCTGTGCAACCACTCAAATTGGCCCAGGACAAATTGCCTTCATTCAAAACGTGACCCCAAATTTACCCGCAAAACTTTACGACTTTGGGCAACCGACATGTCCTCTGCGACCGAACACCCTGTCAGCGTCACTGTGGCTGTTCCCGCTGCTACTGCAGCCGGCGTGGACAAACCTGGCGTCAGAGTCAGGAAAGCCAACCAGTTGAAGGCACTCTCTCGCAAGACCATCAGCTACCAGAAGAGACAGATGTTCACAAACGTGTGCTGTATCTGGTGAGTCTCTCGGCTGTGTGTTGGGCTTGCCCACGCTGCCTGGCCGTTCATTCGAGCGTCAATGCTGACACATCATCCACAGCCTTTGTCCCCTCATGATGGTCCTGATCTCCGCCATTTTGGGCAAAGTCATCAACGACCTTATTGCCCGAAGTCAGACCGTCGAAGGTGAGGAGACACTCCTTCATTCCCGACTGTAAATCATCTCACACACCCTGGTCCAGATATCCAATACTGCAGCAACAACAACTCCCTGGTTCCCATTGGATGGCCGATCTACAACCAGTCCGAACCAGGTGTTTACGGTGTCGATGTCCCCAACGGCAAAAGCGTCAACTATCTGCGATATATCTCCTTCGCCAAATTGGCCAATCCGGGAGCAGCGGCGCTGGGCGCCAAAAAACCATGTAGAGCACAATTAGTAATTATATAAATCCGTTGAATGTACTTACTCTTCTGTGTCTCAGGCGTTTACTGGTTTGGAACGGACTTTCCAAAGAACTCGGATATCTATGAACGCAACGCCAATCTGACCGGACTTGCGAAACTCGACTCCACCTACATCCCACCCGTCGACGAAGGATGGTCTGGCCAGCTTCAAAAACTGCTCACAAACCCAATGAGCTTTGACGCTACCTCGTTCCGTTACTTTTCCGGATTTCAAACTTCCGGTTGGTCCGTGGCCGGATCTGCGCCGGAATTAGCGGCCGTATTCGGAACTAAGCCCAATGGGGGAAATGTTCCCTTTACGGCTCTCGCCACGTTCAATGCAAGTGGACTCACCACTCCCTCCTTCAACCCATCAACTGGGCTCCTTGGCAGTATTGCGCAACGCATCTACATCAACGTGTCAATCAACGCTGCCGACAAAAATCCTTTGCAGCTGAAGGGTGTTCAACTGTACCCGTACTACGAAACCTCCGACAAACTGCAAACCGCTGACGCAATTGACGATGCCATCTCCAAATATCTCAACAACTTGATTGCCGATCTTGCCACCCTCAACAAGACAATTTTGCTTGTTCCCGCGGGCCAGCGTACAGTGCAAGACCTGACAGCCTTCCAATTGAACGCGGGTGCCGTGTTGTCGAAAATGCCAAGTGGAGGCCTGTTTTTGGAGAGTTTTGACGCTTCATCTTTGCGTCTGAAAATTGTTTTAAGTTACGGAACCGATGTGCGTGTGAGTTCGTCGGCCAACTTCCCAACACAAGGGTTCCGCCAGCTTGTGTCTGCTGCTCAGTTGGGCCAAGCTGCGCTGAGAGCGTTTGCGGGTCAGAATGACACTCTGCAGAGGGCCACTGTGACTCAAGGCATTCGCGCCTTTCCGTTCACGAAGGACACGGCTCTGACGCTTCCATTCGGTGGTCTCATTGGGCGAATTCTGTATCCGTTTGGAGTCAGTTTCCTGCTGCCCATCTTTGTCATCATGCTTGTGAAGGGTAAAATTTTGTTACGTAACGCAATTTCACGCCGATTGAACCCTTTTATTTTCCAAACCCAACAGAGAAAGAAGACCGAATGTAAACTTCTCTATCACTTCTCCGGTAGTCTTGTGCGAATACTAACTCTTTCTCTTTCTCAGCTACATCATGATGAAAATGAACGGTGTCAAGTCCTGGGCCTACTACATCACACACTACCTCACCTTCTTTGTGCTCTTCATCTTCTCCACGCTTGTCTTTATTGTAGTTGGACGCGTTACCAAGCTCGACATGTTCACCAAGACCGCACCTTTTGTCCTGATTGCCCTGTTCTTTTTGTGGGGAAATGTGCAAATTGCACTCGCGTTTCTGCTCGCAACTTTGTTCTCCAAAAGTCGTATTGCGCTTGGTAATTCCCCAAATACTTTTTAATTTCTCTTGTCTCAATTTCAATTCTTTCCAGTCATGACATTCTTGGTTGTTCTTGTTGGAGTCGTCATTTCTCTGGTCCTGTCGGATCTGTATGAAGACAGCTTCCAGTTCCCTGTCCTCAATATCTGGCCACCATTTGCATTCTACAGAGGCTTGAGTTTGATGAACACTGCCAGTTATACTGAAGGATCACTTGTGAGTCTCTTTTCCCTTCGAACCGTGCACAACACATTAGTTCAAATGTACCCACCATTTTTTTTTTGTACTGCTTTCGTCAGCCTTTTGGAAACTCTCAATTTGCTCAAGGCACTGAGTTCCGCAGCATCTGTGGATTCCTCTTCTTCGAAATTTTCGCATACGGAGCCCTTGCGGCGTACATGAATGCAGTTGTGCCCACTGAATTTGGTGTTGCGAGACCATGGCATTTCCCCATCACCGACTTGATTGCGTTGTCTCAGAGCAAGCAGCGCAGCAAAGCCAATGGAGGAGTCGTAAGTTGTCTCTGTTTTTTGTTCCGAGGACCCATCCAATTACCAGACACGATACTGACATCTTTCAATGTTCAAAACTCGCAGGACCCCAAAACAGAGTCCGCGATGGCCCTTTCCGCAACAAAAGAGCTCGACACGCGTGAAGACGACGACGTGCGTGCCGAACGCGCCCGTATCGACAACAACAAATTCGACCCGTCAAGCCCAATCATCATGTCACACATGCGCAAGGTTTACGCGGGTCGGAAAGGACTTGGTCCTAAAGTAGCGGTGCGTGATGTTACCTTTGCGGCTGAGTCGGGCGTTATTTTCGGGCTCCTTGGTCCAAACGGAGCTGGAAAGACCACTCTCATCAACATCTTGACGGGACTGTATGAAGCTAGTGCCGGGCATGCCAGACTCGCTGGCTTTGATATCAAGACTCAGCAGGCAATGGTCTACAACAACATTGGAGTGTGCCCACAGTTTGACATCTTGTGGGAAGACTTGACCGTTGAAGAGCATTTGTACTTCTACGTGAGTTTTTTTTTTGCTCGACGCGCATGCCATATATGTCCACATGAATATGTTTCTAATTCCTCTTGTCTTTCAGGCGCGTTTGAAAGGAGTTGAAAGTGGCGGTGAGGCTTCGGCCGTTGAAAAGTCGCTGGAGCAAGTTTCATTGATTGCTCTGAAGCATCGTTTGTCCAAGAACTTGTCTGGTGGAGAGAAACGTCGTTTGTCGATCGCAATCGCTCTTGTTGGAAACCCAGCTGTTGTCTTTTTGGATGAGCCAACGGTGAGCGACTGTTTTTTTTGCTCTGCAATGTTTTCGCCTCCAACCTGACTTATATTCTCTGCTCATTTGTTTAGACCGGTCTTGACCCTGAAGTTCGTCGTTTGATCTGGAACATTATCCAAGACGCACGTGGTGACAAGACGATCATCCTGACAACGCACTCTATGGAAGAAGCCGAGGCGCTTTGCCAGCGGATTGGAATCATGGCGAAAGGATCCCTGCGATGCATGGCACAACCCCTCAGATTGAAGGAGCTGTACGGCACTGGGTTTAAGCTTTCGTTCCACTCTCTTTCACACGACACGGAGCGGGCGTCACGGTTTATCGAGAGTGTTCTGCCAGTGGGATGGAAAAAGATTGACGCGTTCTCGACCAAGTAAGAATATCATGTTTTATACTCTCGTGGGGAGAGTACTGACGTTTCGAATTTTTGCTTTTTCAATCAGCACGGCATACGAGTTCCCAGCGGCGGCCAAGTCTATCCCAAAATTATTCGAAACAATCGAAGAGCAGAAAGCAGATCATGGGGTGCTGCAGTGGGGCATCTCCCAAACCACTTTGGAAGAGTTGAGTTTTTATGCTTATTTATTTCGTTGTTCCTGAGATGGGAAGTTGCTGACGAAAAGTCTCACCTCGCAAAACAGAGTGTTCTTGCGCATCATCACCGACGACGACGCAAACGCAGATTAGTCAGTCCCTTAGAATCGGGAGTTTTTGCCTTCTTGTTTTGGAATGTTACGGCTTTGATACAATACAGAAACAAGTTCAGAGTGTGCATGCTTTTAACTGCAGTGTGCTTGTGGATGTGAGAAAGTAAACCAATTTGCTGTAACGTGAAAAGATTCCGATGCCGTCAATCAGAAGCCACATGATCAAGGTCGCTGTTTCAGCCGCGGCTCTCGTCACCATCTTCATGGTCGTATCCTGGCAGTCTCTGAGCGAACAAGAGTCGCAACTCCTCACACATAACAACACAACAAGGCCGTCCCCTCGAGTATTGCATTACAACCGGCACTTGGGTATGAGTCGCATTCTGACGCTTTGGCACTTCTGACCAACTTCTCACGGAACATAGGCGCACAGGCAGAGATGCGACACGTGGCATCACGCCTTGGCATCTCCGTATCAAGCATGGACCCTGCAAGCGTCAGCGACTACGGCATCGACGCAGCTGCCTCCGATTCACTTGTTGAAAGCGGGTTCGTGGCTGAGCTGTGCGCGCGGAATGACGCCGTGGTTGTCTCGGACACTGTGCCCGACGCGCGCCCGTTCCTTCACTCTCTACTGCATTCAAACGCGTCGGTGCGCTGCTCAGCCGCTATCATCATACACGCTACAAACAGGTTCGACTACATGCGCGAGGACGAAGATTTCCACCGGCTTATATGGACAGTTTCAAATCACCCAACCGCATCAAAACACGTGTTCTGGGTCGCTAATAATCCCCTCGAACCCATGGATATGGCACGAACTGCCCTCGCTTTACCCAAATGGCGGCTGTTGAGGTCCACAGGTTTCTCAGACTTGGAGGCAAAGGTGAGGTGTTACTTGGATCCTCTTCAGTTTTACTGAAATCAGATGGCATCTGCACAGCCAGTTGCAAAGAAAGACGCCGCACTAGCACTTTACAAACCCCACGAAACAGGAATGAATGCTCTCGCTGAAATCGAAAAGCTTAATATCCCCTTCAAGCGCGTCGAACATGACTACGGAGGACCCAAAACTGCTGCATTACACGCAGCCTTCATTGAGATTCCGTACCAAGTTTCTGTGATGAAACTGTACGAAAATTTGGCAAATGGCGTTGTGATGCTTGTGCCATCCAAGGCGTTTTTCAAAGAACTTGTTGATGTAAGTTGAAGTGCATTGTGTAACTGTAATAACGCTGAAAACTCTTCCAGAAAAATACCATCAACTTTCTATACTGGCGAAAACTAGTTCTTGGAGGCAATGACTGGTGGAAATACATGGACTACTATTCCGATGACATTGCGCCGTACCTGTACTACTTTGACTCCTGGGATCACTTGAAAAAGATCCTCACATCCTCAGAAATCGACACCAAGAACATTCAAACTCGAGCTCCAAAAGCATATGCTGCATTTGTGAAAGAAAGCTTGAATGGTTGGGCAGATATCTTTAGCGAGATGGGCTTCTCTCTGCTTGTGGATGGAGAGGAGCCTGGGAAGGGTGTTCCCGTGTTCAAGAGCACATTACCCCACGGAATTCATGCTGTTTCATCAGATAAAGTGGACGATTGGAGGCACGTCTACTATGGAGAATTGTTGGCTTTCAAAAAAGAGTGGAGAGGGTTTTGATTAGAGCCTTGCACTGCTGATTTTAATTTATGCTGGGATGGTTGAACCAGTGGTGTGCATATTCTGCGACGAAGTCAAGTAAATTAGATGTGTCCTGCCAAAGGATGGCACTTGTCCGAGAAGTCTGCAAAGGCCATGCCCAACTTCAGTTTCTTCAAAATGTACAGGAGAAATCGTTGGAATCGTATCAAGTATCACTGGGCTTGGGAGCTTCTTACTTCACTGAGAACAGCATTCATATATTTGGAAGGAGATGCGTATCTTCAGCCGTTTGACACGTTTAAGCATTTGTGCAGGTGCAACTGGTCGCAGGATTGAATCGCTGACGGGTTTTGCTTTCTTGACTGCTTCCAAACAACGCAAGATATCACGCAGACAGGGAAAAGAAGTGTAACGAGAGGACGTCTGAATAACGACCGCCTAGTACATGAGGTAGAATTCTTTGCCCTGAATCAGGAAGTGAAGGGCCTTTTCCGCTGCATGCTTCTGCACGCGCATTGCATATTCACTGCCCAGAGTTTAAGCCCAAAGCGTTGCTACTAATTTCGTTCAGGGGGCCGTGAGGCCTGGACAACGAGTTTTGATTGACAAAATGGTAATTGGACGACTCCGACAACGACCACCCATCCCCATCCACAACGGCATCGGCAGACACTGCCCGAATGATTGTGCACGAGAATGAGACAATTGAAGGCGATACGAAGCAGACGGCGTTGATATGATGGACCGATGGGACAACAAAGAGAGAGAGATGTGCAACATTGAACAACCGCCAACTTTGCTGCAAATGCTGGACTGCACGCACCGCGAAGCCGCTCTCGAACTCATATGCACTCCCCACGCTCAGTCTCAGCCGTATCATGCCATCATCGCCTTTCGAAACACCGAAAAAAAGCATGTGGGACTGATCTTTGATCTTCACTCCATCAGGCAGACAACGCAGTCACAATCAGAACCCGCAAGTTCCTCACGAACCGTCTGCTTAACCGCAAACAAATGATTGTCGACGTTCTCCACCCAGGTGCGTGGAGACTCCTTTATCGGCATTCGTATATTCAGTCAACTCAACATCCAATGTGTTCTCATTTCAGGACGCCCCAATGTTTCCCACAAGGAACTCGGTGATCGTTTGGCGAAGCTGTACAAATCCTCCGAAGAGTGCATCTTCACTTTCGGCTTCAGAACCGCATTTGGTGGTGGCAAGTCGACTGGATTCGCCCTCATCTACGACTCTCTCGATGAAGCCAAGAAGGTGGAGCCAAAGTACCGTCTGATCAGACACGGAATTGGTGCCAAGGGAATCATCTCTTCCAAGCAGAGAAAGGAGAGAAAGAACAGAGCCAAGAAGTTCAGAGGCACCAAGAAGGCCAAGGCTGCCACTGCTGGAAAGAAATAAATGGAGTACCTGTTTTGTTATATTGTTTTCTTTTCTGGCGTCCGTCTCGTTCAGTTCATGGGAAAATCCAGATGAGTCGAGTCGAATGGCGCTTTTCTGCCGCTTATGTTGTTTTCCTACCCGTGATCTGTTCCCTTTAGTTCTGGCGCTTGACATCGTTTGCCGTCATAAAATATCCTGGAGTCGTCAAACTCCCTCCTTTAATTGAGCCAAGAATTCATCCAGAGCAGAAGAGGAAAGATTTCTGGCTCATGACTATGTCGTGGCGGTTCTCCTAATCAGGAGCAAATCCTTGCATATTCTTGTTCAAGCTCTTGCATTTCTTGTTCCAAACTTGTTTTCGCATCGGAACGCGTTCTGTGTTCCAAAGGAGTGTTGAGCAGTTGAGAACCTCACACGCAAGGTGGCAAAGGAAGCAACGCGTATTAACTGCAGAGTGATGTGGCATTCCATCGATTCAATGCACGCGCAATCAAGCGCTTGGCCGACGGCTTCCCAGTCACCTTCAACGTGAATATTGCTGTTGTGAATCTCAGTTCGGACAGCGTTCTTCGCCATTGCCCGCGCGAGATTCTCGACTGCCGAATCAAATTCAGCGCTCGTTGCAAGCTGTCGGGCAGAAATGACGCCGGTTGCGAAAAGTAGGTTTGCGGGGATTGCACGCGATGCCTTGACTTCTGAACCTGAGGCATCTCTTACGACATGTTACAAATGTTTAGTGTATTGAGAATGCCAGACTTTTGGATGCCAAACTGGGTGAGATAAACTCACTTGGTCTGGAAGACAAAGCTCGTCAGCACTCGAACAACACCCGCTGCGTGGAGTGCTTCCACACACGCCCGGATCAAACTCCAGATTGAAGCAAGATCGCCGCTGAGCGTAGTTCCGTTTGAATGCATTGTGTGTGACACTGTTTCATGCGTGGTTTTGCTTCTTGAGAGGATCTGGGCGACAACGGCAATGTGCGCGGATACTGAGGCGCTTTGGTTTTAGCGAGTGCATGTTTCACAAAAGCGAAAGGATTGATGCAGTACGGGAGGTTCCTACTCCCATTGGAATCAAGACGAGGTTCGAGACAACCTGCCGGTTTGTTCTCATCTCAGGTGGTAAATATTTACAGTAAACCAACTGCGCATATGCACGCGAAGGCATCCCTCAGCGTTGTCCCAATTGTGGACAGCATCTCTGGTACTTGAACACCCAGATTCAACAACTACAATCGTTCCTTCCTTGGCTCATGTCTGAATGACCGACTCCCCAGTGGCGCCGTATCTCGCAATCGTCAAGAAAACACTTGCCTCCCATTGCCCAACAAGAAACGTTGTCTTTGCATTCAACAACCCGCGTTACGCTGTTCTTGAAGGAGAATGGGATGAAATCATGCACGTCGCTGCCCTTGTGAGAGACGCCGTGCATGCTGCTGGCGTGCAACGCATTCAGATTTCAATCTCACTTGACTGCGAACAGTAAAGAAGAATATCTTATTCTACTTGATTCACACAGTCGCACAGTGAAGAGAAATGATGTCCTGCCTGGAAGATTCATAAGAGCGTCCTCCCTTCGGATTGGACCATTCTGTTTCGGGGATATCTCGAAAAAAGATAGGAATGAGCAGAGTGGGATTCGAACCCACGCCTATTACTAGATCACGGCCTTAACGTGACGCCTTAGACCAACTCGGCCATCTGCCCATTTACTAACACTATAGTTATGTACATTATAATTTTAATAAGTACAAATGTGGACGAATCGCGTTGAGTCAGATGCGCGAATGTATTGCAATAGATTCGAGTTGAGAAGCAATATCCGTTTTACCACCACGGACGCAAGCACTTTGAACCACAACCAAGCAGCTGGACGTTGGCAGACTCAGCTGCAAGGAACTTCACTTCAGGTACAACGCCAGAAGCTGCCTCCAGCACCATCCACAAATGCATCCTTTCAAGCTAAGAAGCAAAAAATGAAGCGCCTTGTGCTGCTGATGATGACAAATTCCAACTTTCTATTTCAAGAAACAAGAATAATAAAAAGGCTCGATGAAAGCTTGCGATGAATCAGGAATCCTTCGTTATAGCGGACGCAGCAGCCGCAGCAGCCGACAGCGATGCGGGACCTCCAGACGGCGGCTTTGATGCGTGGATGAGTGTCGTGGGCAGCTTCGTCATCCACATTGTGTCCGTCGGTATTCTGTACTCGTTCGGAGTGTTCGGGGCCCACTATGTCGCAACCGGCGTGGATCAAGTTTCCGTCATTTCCATGATTGGATCTGTCGCAACTGCCAGTATGATGGCTCCAGGCGTCCTGACGGGAAGACTGGCGGAGCGGATAGGTGAACTGTGGTTCGCAACTTGAAAGCCATGTGGCGCTAAAAATGTTTGCTAAAACGCAGGGTTTACGATTACCGTCATGATTGGCGCCGTTGTAATGGGAGTCAGTTTGCTTCTTGCTTCATATGCGTCAACGTCGTGGCAGCTTCTGTTGACTCAGGGAGTCTTGTTTGGTCTGGGAGCATCCATGTCGTATATCCCCGTCCTTGCTCTGCCGGCGCATTGGTTTGGAAAGAAGAAGAGCATTGCGAATGGGATTGGTGTCGCTGGGGGTGGCATTGGCGGCATTGTCATCAGCCTCGTTGTGCAACGCTTGATTGCTGCACTCGGTGTCCGAACAGCACTTCAGATCACAGCAGGATGCGTTTCTGCTTGTGCATTGATAGTTTCCCCGTTCGTAAAAGCGCGTGTCCCGTCCAAGTCGCAAGGGATGAAGTTTGACTGGACAGTTTGCAAAACACGGCGTTTCAACCTCCATCTCGGCAGCGTGTTTTTCAACATGTTTCCGTGCTTCATTCCGGCCTTTTTTCTCCCGCTCATTGCGCGCGACGTTGTTGGCTTGTCTGCGAGTGATGGCGCAGCGCTTGTCGCGATTTTTAACGCGTCGAGCGCAGTGGGGCGTGTTTCTGTCGGCGTCATTGCCGATCTTCTTTTTGGCCGAGCGAATTCTATGATCGTGTGCAACTTTTTGAACGCGTGCTCGTGCTTTTTTGTTTGGACATTTGCACGGTCATTTTCAGCGTTGGCTGTGTTCGCCGTCTTGAACGGCTTCACGGCCGGTGGGTTCTGGTCGCTGCTTCCTGTTCTTGTTTCCCAGTCGTTTGAGCTGAAACGATTACCGAGCATTTTGGGAATAATGCTTTCTGTTTCGTCGATTGGATTCCTGTGTGGGCCACCGCTTGCGGGTTTGATGTACGACAGACTGGGATACATGGGAGTGACTTTATTTGCTGGCAGTCTGAACATTATCGCAATGTTTTTTGCAGTGGCGCTGAAGTTGTCGTTTGAGCCGAAATGGATGAAGGCTGTCTGAGTTTACCATAAATAAAGTAATATTTCAAAAAACTGGATGGACAACGACGAGAACCGGCCGGGACTTTGGCTGCCCGGACTCTGCTGCTACGCCGTCGCGGCTGCGGCAATCACTGCTTTCGCCGCAGTGACGGCGCCGCGTAAACGCAAGGCGGAGACGACAGACTTCACGGACATGACAGAAACACAGACAGAGTTGGGCCAATCCAGCGGACAGCAAGTCGCGCGTCTACGCATGCGTATTGAGTCTTTGGAGGAGCGCATCGCAGCTCTCGAGGCCGATACCCGTGCGAGCTTTCAGAATCCAATTCAGACTCCGCATTGTAGCCATGCTGCTCATGCTCCACCAGCTCTCGAATCAAAACCTGCTCCAGAATCAAACCTGCCAAAGTCACATCCTCCTCCACCACCTCCACCACCGCCCCCTCCTCCGCCGCCGCCCATGCCCGCTCCAGCATCCATTCAGCCAATGCTTACTCGCCGTGCAAAGCGCGAGAACGAGTCTCCAATCGCCGCTGCAGCAGAACCTTCAATGTCAGATGTCCTTCAAGAACTCTCGTCGCGCGTTTCGCGTTTGAAGAAACCGACTTCAAATTTGGTTTCGAACGAAATGTCCGATACCCCTCAACCCTATTCGTGAGTAAAAGTTGCAATTTTTTTTTGGAGGGACGAGCCTGCCATCACCGTTTCTCGCAATCAGACTTTTGTCCTTCTTTAACGGCCAAGATTGATCAATTTTAGGTCTCCTCGAAAGTCGTACCTCACTTCAAAGATCCAACCTCCCCGGGAAAGTGCACGAGCTCGCAGCCAAATCCTGACCCAACTGCGATCTTCTCTCGCCGCTTCCGCTGCTGTCAATGCGCCATCACAAAGGTGCAAGGATGGTGATACTGCCGCTGAAAAGAATCCGTTTTCTGAAGAAGACGAAAGCGACGAATATGATTCGCAAGACAATCTTATGCTTGCCGAAAATGGCTGCGATTCTTCCGACCTGCGGAATATTCAGCCGCCTTGGGGTCTGAGGAAGAGTTCAAGGAGACGCGAGGGAAATGAGTAAGTTTTTATTTTTATTTTTATATTTTTGGTTTCCTTGTTTGCAGGTTTCGTTCCTGATCCCACCACCAACTTAGAAATAGTCTTGGGAACAGACTCAGTAGCGGCCAGACAGTTCATCTTGACAAGTACAGTTATTTTTATTTCTCCTTATGGTGTTCACTATGTCATGGATCTGACTCTCACACAACCTGCCCACCACAGGCCAACACCCGCATGTATCATGAAGGAAGCAACGAGCATTCGCCTTCGACGCGCAACGCAAGTGCCCAGAACGCCGGGCGGCACTCCCAAAATCTTTCAGTGATATTTTCGGACATGCTTATTTTTTTTCTCAGCAGCGCAACACCAGACGCGTTTCTATTCTTTTTCTATTTGGAACTTTTCCTTGTTATTTTGTTTTTGCCTTTTGGAATACACCTCCTTTTATTCGCTTTCATTATCGCTTACAAAAGATGTTTCTTTCGTTGCGCGTCTGGCAAAGAAAAGACGGTTTTAGCTTCGTTTCTGGGAACAAGAAGAAACTCACATTTTCACGCGAGGGTTAAGAAGCGACTTTGGAGCAGCACGTTTGGCGAGAGATGCAGTTGGTTGTTGAACAGCGCCGAGAGTTGAAGCTGCCGAGCTTAAGATGGCTGGTGGCTGGTGACTCGTCCGAGCGAGCTCAACTCCACGTTCGAACGAGACCTTTGCAATATCAGCCAACCAATGACACATCAACATTGCAAGCGCGGGTGTTGGCGTGGCTGGTGCGAGTGACAGAATGCGGGAAGTGTTGACCGACTTGGAGTCGCTTGGCTTTGACTCGCTTGGGGTAAGAGCGAGCATCATTGTTAGGGTTTTGTTGCTTGCGGAGGGTTGTACGATTGTCACTGTTGCGTCGTTGTTGCTGCTGGTATTGCTTCGTTGGTTCAGTGTGCGATCGAAGGCTGCTGACAGCAACCGCACAGTCTCCTCCATCCCAACGACGTCGCTGCTTTCATAAACTTTTCTGTCGTGGAGGCATTGAATGCATCCGGCCTTGCTGTCAATGCGGACATGGATCAATTCCCCGTTTTCAGCACAGAGTGTCCCAAACAGCATTTTTTTTTTGCCCAGCCCTTTCGTCGAGTATTTATTGGGGCAAGGGCCAAAAGGAACAGCGAATCTCGCGTGCGCGAATGCAGAAAATACAACAAATGTTTTTTTCATGTATTTATAACTTAATGATGGCAGATGGCTCATGACCTTCATAGCAAATGTTGTAGACTTGTGTGAATAATGGGAACTCATGGCATAACCCTTTTTGTTCCAAGATAATGTGCACCTCCTTCGCAGTGAGTGTTCCTTGCAGCTTTTGGCCGTTCAAGAGTTCCTTCTCAAGCTGATCAAATGATTTCCCCGTCAGAACGCGAGCTTCAGCCACCTTTCTGTTTCTTCCTCCAAAGCACGTGGTAATAACCTGTGACGAAAATGATTGGCACACAGGAAAGGGGGGAATAAAAAACACAACTCACGTCCGCAATTCCACAACTTTCAAAGAATGTGTTGTCTTTGACATTCGATTCAAAAAGCTTCGAGAATTTGCGCATCTCAGACAGGCCAATACGAATGATGGCTGCCTTTGTGTTGTCGCCGTACTTGAGTCCGTCGACTAATCCGGCTGCAATCGCAACCACGTTTTTAAGCGCTCCACACAGTTCCACTCCTTCAACGTCCTCTGTTGAAGATACGACAAAGAGGTTCAGACGGATATTCGGGTGCGCTTCGATCAAGTCAGGCGCAGGAAAACTCACCAATCGCAGCAATCTTGAAGTATGATGTGTTGAATAAACGCTGCCAAACGAGTCCATTTGCTTCATTACGGTATCCTGTTACACCAAACCACTGGGAAGTTTAGCAAATGATGACGCTTCAAATGTCAAAATTTTCCTCAATCAACCCACCAACAGTCGCTTCGCAAAACTTTTCTTCCGCAACTTCGCTTGCAATGTTGGCGCCCATCAACACACTGACATCCATTTCGAGATTTTCCTTAATGACATCGCTGATCAATCTGAGTCCGCTTTTGGATACGTCGACACCCTTGATGAAAAAATTGGAATACATATTTTTCCGCAAGTTCGATAAGAGATTGTGTGCCCCATCCGTCCCAAATGAATAAACACACACCTTGATCAAGGAAATGGCTCTCGCGTTGGGGTTTACGTGCCCCTTGATTTGATCACAAGCTCCTTTCACGAACTGATGTGACAAATAGAATTGAAGCAGTTTAGAATGGAGAAAGTGCCCCCCGACCCCTCCAAGTGAATAAAGGAAAGGATAGAAAAACTAAACCTGGTGAGGTATAACGAAAATCAGGAGCGTCGCAGCTTCGACGGCGTTAAGGAGGGTTGGATGTGCCACCACATTATCTGGGAGACGCACGTTGGGCAGGTACTTGACGTTCTCGTGCTTCTCATTGATGATTTGCGAAAGGCGCTTTCCTTCAATCATCTGCGGAAAGGGTGTGGTTGTCAGATTATGGGATGAAATGAAAAAGAAACAAAGGGAAGGGGGTTTTTACCTCTTCAAAGACCCACTGACGAATAGAAGCGCAACCGTTTGCACACACGAAGTTAGCCGAGTAGATTCGTTAAGGGCGGAGAGAAAGTGATGATAAAATGCTTGGTTACCATTCTAACTTCTGGGTCGAACTGATCTGGATACTTGGACACGTTCTCTGCGACGATCTTGGCAATGACGCTGCCCCAGTTGCCGCTGCCAATGAGGCAGACCTTTTCCTTGTTGTGGAGGGCGACATTGCTGAGTTTAGTTGCGAGGTTGGTTCCGGCCATTTGACGAGCGATTTGTTCAATCCGGGCAGCCATCTTTTTTTTTTTTTTAGGTTTTGGCGGTCAGTCTGATCAGAATTTCTTGTCGTTTCCGAAGCCAAAGTCAAAAAATCGGGAGTTGGGCGATTTGTTTGGTCTTTATAAAGCACTGAGTAATGGCATGTGCCATGAGGTGGTTTCGGAAAGCATCCTCGGCCCATGTGCTGCTTGCATGTGCTGCTTGTGCGGAGAGGCACATGGGGCGAGGCACCGGCGTTGATTTATAAGTATCTGTTTGGGATAGTGGCTGCGTGCGTGCGAGACACCCCGTCCTGCATCATCCTCTGCATCATCCTCTGCCTCTCCCCAGCGATACTCGTTGTTTGTTTGCAAAGCACACCCAGGTGGAGTCATCACGGGCACTGTAGACCACTCTAAATCCTTAATGAGTGTGATCCTCGTCATCCACTGCGCATGAAAACATGGGATGGAACCTTTGCACAATGCGACTGCTGATCCCCCTTTGGGCGGCATTGCAGTGCGCTTAGCAGGTGCGATCAGAGCTATTGAGCGCTGCACCCTCGCGTTGATCGTCAATTTAACACAAAGTCTTGAAATGAAGCAAAAGCAGATTTCGTTGCACAACAGATCATCGCGATCGACACTGATACCCTCGCGTCATGGACATCACCCGGTGTTAGTGCAGAATATTGCTGGTAATAAAAAATGGATTTTTTTTCTTTTTTTTTTTTTTCTTCCAAGATCTTTCTTTTTGGGAAATATGCTCGTTCTGTTTGAGACGCCAGCCGGTTATGCCCTCTTCAAGATGAAGGATGAGTCCAAGTTGGACGATCCAGATGCCATCTTCAACTACTTTGCATCTGCCGATGCCGCAAACAAAACGTAAGAACTCGTGAGAAATTACCTGTCGTGCGAGACTTCTAACATCGACCAAAAAACAACAACAACTTCAATATCGACAACATCAAAACGAGCAGCCTGAAGTTGAAAGCTTTCTCAAAGTTCGAGAACACGACCGATGCTATGAGCGCAGTTACCGCGCTTGTCGAAGGAAAGTTGTCGAAGGGATTGAAGAAGTTTCTGACGACCGAATTATCTGAGCTGGACTTGAAAGAGACTCTCGCTGTTGGAGACTCTAAGCTTGGTGCGTAAATACAAGTCCATTCGATGCAACAGCAATGGTCCTAATAACGGTTTTTTTTTTCTTCTTCAGCTGCCTCCATTGCAAAGAAACTCGAAATCAATGTTGTCAGCGACTCAACAACTCTGGAATTGATGCGTGGAATCCGATCCCAAATTTCAACTCTCATCAGCGGCCTCCCTGAATCCGACATGAACGCCATGGTCCTGGGTCTGTCCCACTCGCTCTCTCGTTACAAGTTGAAGTTCAGCCCAGACAAGGTCGATACCATGATTATCCAAGCAATTCACTTGTTGGACGATTTGGACAAGGAACTCAATACATATGCAATGCGTGCGAAGGAATGGTACGGCTGGCACTTTCCCGAAATGACGAAGTTGATTGTCGACAACTTGGCGTACGCCAAAGTCGTGAAAACAATGGGTTTCCGTTCTAATGCCGCTGAAACGGACTTGAGCACGGTTTTACCCGAAGAACTGGAAAAGGAAGTGAAGGACGCTGCAGAAATCAGTATGGGCACTGAAATTTCGGATGAAGATTTGGAAAATATTCATCATCTTGCGGACCAAATCATCAGCATCACCGAGTACCGCGTGCAACTGTATGATTATTTGAAGAACCGTATGGCAGCGATCGCACCAAACTTGACCTGTCTGGTTGGAGAATTGGTTGGTGCACGGTTAATTGCACATGCTGGATCGCTCTTGAACTTGTCAAAGCAACCTGCATCTACGATTCAAATTTTGGGAGCGGAGAAGGCCCTCTTTAGGGCTCTTAAGTCCAAGCATGACACACCGAAATATGGACTCTTGTATCACGCTAGTTTGGTTGGTCAAGCTGGTCCGAAGATTAAGGGAAAGATGGCCAGAACTGTTGCTACCAAGGCAGCACTGTCGATTCGAGTGGATGCTTTGGGAGAGTCAGAAGGGCCAACTGTCGGCATTGAACTTCGGGCAAAGATGGAAGCCCGGTTGAGGCAACTGGAAGGCAAGGCAAAGAGCAGTGTGGGTTCTGCGACTAAGGGCAAGAAGGATGGCCAGAAGAAGTTTGAATTCAAACAGTAAGTCCCAATCATTGGTCAGTTGAATTTCACGAAAGTAACATGGTACCTCTGTATTAGGGCCAAGTCGTACAATGAAGCATCTGACGTTGCAATGGCCGAAGCCACTCCAAAGAAGCGAAAGGCAGCTGATGATGACGAAGAAGATGAGCCAGTCAAAGTGAAGAAGAGCAAGAAGACAAAGGAGGCAAAAGCTGAGGAGAGTGACGAAGAGGAAGAGAAGCCTAAAAAATCAAAGAAGTCTGATGAACAGGGCGAGAAGAAAAAGAAGAAGAAGAAGGAAGCGGAGGAAGAGGCTGACCAAGTCGAAGGTTGGTATCATGTCATCCCCTTGTGATTCACCGTTGCTGTGAACTAAAAACAATGCCTTCTCACTTGTTAGACAAACCCAAAAAGAAGAAGAAAAATTCAAAAGCTGAGGATGATGAATGAACGTGAATGCTATCACTTCTATTTTGCTTCTATTTTTCAGTTTCTTTTTTCGTTTCCTTTTCTGCGCTTTTTCTCTTTCCGCTCTTCTCTCTCCTGTTGATCGTGTGTGTTTTAGCATAATTGTGGGGAAGTTAATCATCAATTCTGTTGCCCAAAACTGTTTACATGGCCCGCCATCATTGCCATGATTCTTGCCATGATTCGATTCCTATTTTCCTCCAGAAAAAAAAAAGCCTCATACCCCTAAGCGCACCACTTTACCAATCGCTCGACGGAGGCCTCCTGCAGAATCAACATCAGCCGCATTCACTCTTCAATAGCCCCATCAGCAATAATCTCAACAAACTGCATCGAGGAAATGGCCGTCACAAACAACTCGGCCGCCTCCCATACCATCTCAGATCCAAACAGCGACAAGGAGTCCCAGCCAAACGCTGCCCCCTCAAACAATGAAACTGTACTAAAACCTTCGACGAACGAGGTACAGCTACATGGCGCATGCTCCCCACCTTATCCCAACTAACTTGATGTTGAACTTCCTTCAATCTCAGTTCATCTCCACCACGCTGATTACTAAAAACTCTTTGGGGATTTCTCAGCCATCATCCACTTCCCTTCCAGCGCCTATCCCAATGTCTCGCTCGATATCCCTTCCCGCCTCAGTCACGATCCCACCAAGAAAGTCATCTCTCGAAAAGCTTCGTGTCGCCAAAGCCGCCGAAGCTGACTCAATTCAAGTGAAATCACAACTAGCCCCACCTCCTCAGCCGCGTCTCAGACATAGGAGATCGCATGCAGCTCCCGGACATGCTCCTCCCCGTAAATCAACGTACTCTGTGTGGGAGGATAATGGGGATGGACATATTGTTGAAGAGCTGGTGGAAGTAAATATTCCTTCTCGATCGGGATTAACAGATACCCTCTCGCGGTCCCGATCGGGTGACGGTGACAGCGTGTTATCGCCCACTTCTCAACCATCGCTAGGTCGAAACGGCGTTGTGTTGGGAACTCCTATAAGAGAAGGGCATGCAAACTATCTGCTAATGTAACTTTTTATTCGCTTATTCGAATCGTGTCAGTTGTTTCTGATTTTTTTTTTCTAATATTGCAGGTACGATATGCTGACCGGTATAAGAGTCGCGGTAAGCCAATTCGTTTTCAACCTGCATCAAAACAGCTCATCCAACTGTTGAAATTTTTTTAAATAGGTGTCACGATGCAACGCGAAACCAAACAGACAGCTGGACGAGGCCGACTTCAAAGCGGCTCACAAATTGGCGTTTGACGTGTAATTATCCATCTCTCAGATGCTCTCTGCGCGTTAGTCTAACCCACCCCATGACCAGCACTGGAAATGAGCTTCTTCCAAAAGCAACATACGACTTCAAGTTCAAAGATTATGCCCCATGGGTGTTCAGACAGATTCGCGAGCAATTTCAAGTGGAGGCTCCAGAGTATTTGGTGAGAGGGATTAGTTTGATGTTCATCAAGTTCTAAATTGTGGACTCTTGACACCAGCTCTCGCTCACTGGAAAGTACATTCTGTCAGAATTGGGCAGCCCTGGAAAGTCTGGATCATTTTTCTACTACAGTCAAGACTATCGCTTCATTATCAAAACTATATCAAAAGCGGAACACAAGTTTTTCCGTAGAATTCTGCGCGGATACTACGAGGTACAGTTCTAACACGCCTCATTGATACTTTCCCTTGCTAATGTTTTGGTATTCCGCGAGCAGCATATTCAGGCAAACCCTGATACTCTGATCTCAAGAATTTTTGGCCTGCACCGAGTGAAACTCCCAGGAGGCCAAAAAATCCGATTCGTAGTGATGGGGAATTTGTTTCCTGCCAACAAAGATATCCATGAGACGTATGATCTGAAAGGCAGCACTGTTGGCCGTCGCGTCAAGCCTGAAGACATCAAACCACACTCCACCCTCAAAGATTTAAATTTCCTCGAAGCAAATCGTCACTTGAGTATCGGAAGCAGGAAAAAGGAAGTGTTTTTGGATCAGCTGGAGCGCGATGTGCTGGTGAGCCAACTCGCTGAACCCCAATGGATGACCAAAAGTGTTAAAGGTGTTTCCTGCAGTTTTTACAAATGTCCAATGTCATGGACTACTCGCTTCTTGTCGGAGTTCACAACCTCTTGATTGGAAACCGCGAAAACATCCGAGACAACAACCTTGTTGCATTTGAACCGAGTCCAGAGACTCTTCTGAGACGGCAGCCCTCGACGACGCGAATGTCCTCAGGCACCCGTGGCGGCGGCCGCTCGCGCTCGACTTCTCGACAACGCCGTGCCCAAGGCGAAGGCGTTGAGATTGAACCGTCTCGTGCGGTCCTTCCAGACGATATGCCGCCCGAGAAGAGCAATTTCTACTTTTACAAGGAAATGGGAGGCATGATTGCCACCCAGGAATCCGGCGAAGAAGGCGACGAAGTGTACTACCTGGGAATCATTGATATTTTCACAGAGTATAACATGGCCAAAAAGGCTGAGCATTTTTTCAAGTCTTTGATGGGTGGTTCTCGAACCATCTCAGCAGTCAATTCTGTGTCGTATGGAAAACGATTCGTTTCTTTTCTTGAACGTTGTTTATAATAATGAGAAGATGTCTTTTATGTCTTTATTGGGCGTGAGTAATTGTGATGAAGGAGGTCATGTTTGGTCACAAACAAATACCAAGCTTCTGCAGGTGTCGGATTCCCTCTTCATCACTTGGCAACCTAAGTCGCTGTCCATACTTGCCGTTGTAAAACACTGCAATATTCACTGATGTCTCCCAGCCACTAGCCGCTTTCCCACGCTGGCACATCAGCGCAAGTGCAAGCAGTGCACGAGGCATGGCACTCCATCTTCAGCAGAAGCAGCAGCGCCGCACCAAATTTGAGAAACGAAACAAAGACTCAGTAAACTGAGGACACAGCTTTGGTGCCGGTGAGTATTGAGTGCATCATTGAACGTTGTTCAAAAATTATGATCAGGCCATCGATGATAAATATAAAAAAAAGAGTATGACGGTCGCTCAGAAGGACGAGCGAGTCTTTCTTGTCACTGGTTCCAATACGGGAATTGGATTCAGCATTGCCGAGCAACTGCTCTCCCTTCACAGCAACGTCACTGTCGTTCTTGCATGCCGCAACGCTGGGAAGGCAATCGCAGCCCGAGACACGCTCAGAACGAATTTCTGTGGCAAGAAAAGCGGCGGGAAATCTGTCGAAGTTCTGATCTGTGATCTGAGGTGCGCATCTACAGGATCCTCTTTTGATTTTACAAAACTATTGAGTTTTTGACACACACGATCAAATCACAGCGACTCGGTGTCGGTTCTTGCGGCAGCTGCTGAATTCCGTCAACGATTCTCAAGGCTGGATGCGCTGGTTTTGAATGCGGGAATGATGCCGGTGATTGGAATCTCAGTGTTAGCGTCCATCCGAGTGTTCCTCACGAACCCTGCTGGGGTGGTGACCAAGACTGGCGATACAATCATTCAGCAAAGAGGTGGTTTGACAAAAGATGGGTTGGATTTGGGGGAAGTGTTTGCGGCCAATTTCTTTGGACACTTTGTGTTGCTGCGAGAGTTGGAGGATCTGCTGGCGCAAACAAGCGAATTGCTCAAGTTGGAGTCCAAAGACTCGGTCGGGAGTAGAGTTGTCTGGATGACGAGTAACACGGCTGAGGCCAAGTACTTTGATGGGGATGATTACATGTGTTTGAAAGGGTAAGCCCGTGTTACCTGCGATTGCACCTGATACTTAACAACATCACCCATCAACGTAAAAGAACGAATCCATATGAATCCTCCAAGCGGATGCTGGAAATTGTTCACATGGATTTGGCACCTACTTTGGCAGCGCGAGGCATTCTCAGTGTTGTTGCAAACCCAGGAGCAGCGGCAACCGATGTCGTGCAAGGTCATGCTCCAGCATGGGCAATGATTATATTCCTGTACATTGTGAGGCCTTATTTCCCTTCAAGGTTGATTTGTATGTTCACAGGTGGAGTAACAAGTGGTTGTTAGATTCGATTTTGTGGGATTGCTGGCATCAACATAACGCCGTTTAACGCAGCGAAATCTGCTGTTTTTCTTGCCGCAAACGCGAAAGACGCTGCCGATTTGGACCCCAAAATTGCTATTATGAGCGACGTGAGTGTTTGGGGAAAACCACGCGTGCAAAGACTCGCGCTGAACATGGACGGCGTACGCGTGTGCCATGGGGACGTGTGCAGCACGGGCGTGGACCCGAAGGAGATGCGCGAGCGTGCAGACGCGCTGTTGCAGCGCGTGCGGACTTTGGTGCAGGGTTCGAATGACGCGGGTCAGAAAGACACTCTCAGAGGAAGAAAGACCACGCGGCGCAAGTAGAAAAAACGCGTCATTCTAGTTTTGAGTCTGCCTGGGCAGAATTGAACCTGACTTTTGGTTGGGTTGAACCCATCCATCGAAATAAATATATTAAAAGTAAAAAAAAACCAACACACAATCCAAGCTTCACTGCATGTACGAATACCACCAATTCCGCCACGAGTCCAAGAAATGGTTTTCGAGGGTGAGTGCTACACACCGAATGCATACATGCCGACTGTCAACTGACCTGTCCCCATCATCCCTCCTCTGACACACCACTCTTGCCACGGCGATGCCAGGTCTATCTTCTCTTCATCAACTCGATTCTATTCTCACTCGCCATCTTTGTCATGATTGCCGGCTGGGCCGTCATTAAACTTGCAAACGACAACTCCAACGTGAGTTGATCTCTGTTGCTCAAACAAACGCCTCCCTGATTCTCACCCTCAAACTATGTCCATCGCTCGCAAAACAGAATATTCTCACCGAAAATGTCGTTGGAACAGCAAAAGGGACTGGAATTGCCGTGAGTTGTTTCTTCTCTTCTCCCCCCTTGTTCAATTCATGTTCAACACTTCAAAACTCAACAGATGATGGTTGTCGGTTCAATCATTATTGTGACGAGTCTGGTGGGCAGCATCGGCGGATGCACCCGGGAGAACAAGATGCTCAAGCCGTACATTGCCATGATGGGACTCTTGTTTATTGCTGTCCTTGGGGGTGGGATTTACTTCCTGGTTCGGCTCACTGGAGACTCGAGAAAATGGAAGGACTTGGGCCTGAATGACTGGAATGCCTTCTCGGACTATCAGAAAGACATGTATCAAACTTCTGTGAGTGCTGATTTAACGTCGGTTTCGAAGTCCGCCAACTTACAATTTTTTCTCTGACTCCAGTATGGATGCTGTGGCTTCAATGATGAACATGCTGGAAACTATGCAGGCGCTCCGTTATTTGACATTCCAAGTCGTCCAACAAACGGCTGTGCTGCCAATACCTCGACTTACACTTCATCCTACGGCTGCTCTGAAATCGGAAACGCATGGTACCGCGTGTGGCTCATTATCAGCGGTAGCGTTTTCGCTGGACTGTTGCTTGTCCTGTTGACTGGAATTGGTGCTGCTGACCAGGCAAAGAAGAGGGCTGTCGATGTCGGGTACCAAGTGACTGGCACTTATCACCCCATGGATACCATTCCACAAGCACCACCAAAGTATTAGTTTTGTTGTTTATGTCTCACTGTCAGATTGTCCTCCGTTTGTTTTTTTGTTTTCGTTATATAGTTATGGATTACAGTTACGAAACATGTTTCGCAATAAATAACTTGCGAATTCACGTACTCTGTGATCTTTTGGTATTCACAAAGATACTTGCTGCGTTTCTTGGTTGCTGTGAAATGCAACCCAAAATTCGCTTGGTTGAACTGAAGCCAATCAGTTGATCCCATGACTGCGTCAGAATGAGTGTAATAATTGCGGTGCATCAGGACCAACGATCTCGATCTGTGATTGGCAAACTTGTTTTGAATTAGCGTGTGATTTTGGGACAATATTGCAGAAACACAACATGGTCGCTTGAGATCATACACTGGAAACTCGCGAACATTAAATTACACTGATTCGATGGCTGCATATTTGATACCGAGAACATAGATAACACTCTATCTTATTCTTTTTCTTTAAGCGCCTTCCTCCTGCGTTCATTCCACCTCTCACGTCTTACTAGCGACCCAAGCTTGTCAGTCAACGTGTCCATCACATGGAATACGAAATGAGTCTCATGCAAGATACAGAGCGATTCCTCCTTCAACTTTTGCAGCCTCATCTTGTGCTCCTCCAAACCAGAGATGCCCTCCATGCTGCCACCGCTCGCTTCAAAATGAGAAATGAATTTCCATCCTTCTGCAACAGTTGCTTTGACTTTTTTTACAGCATCGTTTCCGAGAAGCAACGCTTCCTCCAGTTCAACAAGAGTAAACAGAATATGACACGTCTCGCAAACACGCGTCTCTTTTTTTACCCGGCCAATACACCGGAAGTCCGTCCCATCAACCAGTTTCCGTGTACAGGAATTTTCTGATCGTTTTCGGATGAAGGCGCTACACACCAGATCCTCTCCTTCCACCCCAAACACGTCACACATCTCATCCACCACTCGATTTTGTAAAACTTCAGCTCCTTGAACGCTCACATGATCGTACTTGATGCCTGTCGACACAACCAACGTCCGACACCTCGGACACGTACAACTGAACCCAAATTTCGATTGCAAATACTGGTTCCGCTCAGCTGCAGTATGAACTTCTTTGACAAGATCGATGTACGATATCGTGCATTCTTCACCGTGGCTGATGGCGCGTGTTGACCAAAGGTTGTAATGCGTTGATTTCGTGGTTGGGTTTGTGATTTGGAAGACGGTGCAGTTGGGGACACATGAATGGTTGGCTAAAGAAAGCGTGAGAAGGAGACCCGTTGGAAACGAGTTGCATTCGACGGCAAAGTAGTGGCGGAGGAAGGTTTCGCGGGTTAGAGGGGGCAGCGCTGTTTGCTGCTGATGCGGGTCGTTACATTGATTTAGAGTCTCCCATTTGATTACTAGGGATTCGATTGCTGCAATCGTCGATTCTGGAACGTTTTCTTGGGTTTCGAGCGGGATTTGCGAGAGCTGTGTTGGGAACAGGTGACACAGCATGCGCTGCGTTGAACCAGTCTTGTCGCTGCGGCTTTTGAAGATAAGTTTTGCGGCAATTGTTGCGGGATTGTAGTTGGATCTGGTGCGCCGAGAATGTTGGTCCGCCGTTCAGCCAAGTGACAGACCCACTCACCCCCATGACTCGAACGGCAACTCCCGCAGCAGCTCGATGCCATCTTCAATCCCGTTTGGATCAATGCAGATGAGACCCGTTCCTTTTCCTTCGACAGGTTGGCCTTGGATGGACGAACACAGGAACAATTCCCCATCCTGAGTTTGGTCTGACATGCTTTTTTTTTTCCAGTGGCATGCAAGCGAGACTTGTTGATTAGAGGTCGCTGAGATTCCCTGGATAGCGTCAGACTGGTATTACCGGCCATTGGTTCGAACGCCTTTCATGTTCATTTTTTCAATAGGCTGGGGTCATTCTCCTTCACTTGAATCATGATTCCCAGGTTCTGCTGAACACACGGGGATACGATGGCCGCACGCCCGTGTTGCCCTTTCCAAACTCTAGGCTTGGCAGGCATCATCAGGAGTCTTTTTACAACTGGCACACATCCAGAAATGCAGTCGAGGTTTATTTCAAACGCCAGCGGGGTTAAAAGAAACGCGTTGCAAGTCGATCCCCGCCCTCCCATGTCCAACGTACTTATAAAATCACTGATTTGTGTTACTGTTTTGCCTGCAATCGTGAAAATGTGTTCGTGTAGCTGTTCAATAAAACACTTTGTCCGCTTTGGCGCCAGGAGGAACTGTGACACACATTGCCCAACCAGTGTTGGGATGGTTCTCCCAATATGTGTCCATTACAGTGGCGAGCATGGTCATCAGATGCTCCTTCACAGCTTCTCGCTCGCATCCCACTTCCATCGGCTTCAAAACGCGAGCAACAGTTCCCTGAAAGAATCAATGCATTCAGAAAGAGAGGCCCCATATTATCTGAGCGCTTGACTCACATGATCTGGGCAGTGACCACACAAAAAGATGTTGGTTGAACAGGCCTTCACTTCTGACTCCGGACATAGTATCGGATTCAACCAGTTTCCAAACAAGGGCAACAAGCTGATTTGAGCTATACTGAGACTCCGAATAGCAGCCTGCTTTGTCATGATTTTATCGGTCAGCTTACTTTTGCTCTGTGGATATTTGAGAATATAGTCGACATGGAGCAGTGCCTCCTCCGGTGCGGTACTCAGTTTATCGGCGACTTCTTTGATATTGTTGATGCAGATTGTGTGCTCGTACAGTTTGATTCGGCGCTCTTCTTCATTTGTTTCAGGGTTGAGGAACGGCCGGCCAATCGTCATTACATGGACAGGGACGTGGTCTGGGTTGTTTTCAAGGTCGAGTTTTCGTGATGGAACCGGTGAAGTGTCACAGTCATCAGACCAGGGACCCGGTCCTTCGACACTGGGAGCTATGGGGGGCGAAAACGTTTTGATACCCAAAACAGTCACTGCGGCAACAAAACACTTACGCGTAATCTTGATGATCCGGTCGTAAGTGACCAACTTCTTGAACACATCCTTAAGCTGCTGCGCGCTCGATTTTTCCGCCTTGTCTGGAGCGGTGAGACTCGTTTTGGAGCTCGTGGCCGAGGTGGCGCGGGAAGAGCGAGACAACGGCACAGGTTCTGACGCGTCATTGTCCGAGTAAGCGCTTGCAACTGAGTGCGTCGATGTTGCTTTTTTAATGGATACTTTGTGGAAGAGGCTGTGTTTTTGAGGGGAGGGCGTTGTGGCAGAAGTGGTTGTTGCGGAGGCAGGGGACGTGCTGTCTTGTTTCAGTTGGCTCAGGCTGCCCGCGGCACTCTTGTTTGCGAGGTTACCACCGTCCGAGTCAAGCCTCGTTTGGCTAGCGTTGCCCACTTTGCTCATGAACAGCTTTCCAAGGCCCTTCATTGCGTGTTGATGGATGGACGGACAATGGAAGGTTTTTTATTATTAATTTATATCGTTTGCCCGTTCTGGAAGCTGGCGTTGATATCGGCAGAACAAAAAACTGAATTGCGCCAACGACTGCAACGCTTGTGCAGACGTTGGTTTCCTTTTGGTTTTTTTTTTTTTGGAAATTTGTTCATATGTTCAAAGAGGACTCCGTGATTGTGTCGGCACGGCATCCAACACGACGCGGATTGGTCATCGAAACGAGCGAGAACGACGCAAGCAACAGCGACGCAGCGGATGGCAGCGACCCAGTCCCGACAGGCTTTGTCAAGGTGTCCATGCTGGATCGGACGGCCCCCTTCCTGGCGCGAGAGACTGACTGCGCGCTTGTGGACAGAGCAATGGCGCTAGGAGGTGGGTGGCCTAGAAGTAGTTCATGCGCTGTCGTGTGTCGGTATTCAGACCAATGCGGAGTTCAGACATTGTTCGAACAAGATCGGAGTTTGCGCAGAGCGGATTTGTTGTCTCCGTATCGATAGAAGCGTCATTGGAGCACTGCATCTCAAGTCGTGTTATTTCTGGAGTCGATACAGCGCGTATCTGTTACGCTCATGCGTTGGAAAAGGTGCGCTTCACAATTGCTCCAAGTCAACCGAACCAACCAATCAACGAAAAAAAAGGGAATGCTGGTCACCTGCGATAACTGGATCGGCGAAATAACGGAACTTTCGGACGCAATTGCAATATGGATTCCATCATCAGATTCGATTGTCGCTCCTGCGAATGCGGATTTGATTATTCCAGACGACGGAATCCACGAAGAATCGCATTTCGCATTGGCACGCTATGCGCCTGGCCAGCCGGTAACATCTGCCTCTCGAATCCGAGGAACCCCGGTCGCGTTCGTTCTTGACGCGAATGCGGAGAATTTCACGAACGGAACTTGGCTGCGAGGGGGTTACACTCGCGGCTGTCAGTCAGAAAAAGGACTGAGGATTGCTGGTGTAAAGCCTCTTCGCGCGCAAGTTTTGTGGACTGTGTATAATTCACTGATGGTAGCCTTTTCGAAGAATATCTGGAATACGCATTCATCCCACTTTGTTTTTTAATGCCTCGTTTCAACCTTTCCAGAACACTGAAAACTTTCAGGTAGCACCGCCACCAGAAAATGTTGATGTTTCGCGGTTGACTGTGTTATCCAGTTGCTATGAGCCAAGCTCATTCCAACTTGGAGATATCGTTGCTCTGAAAGATGAAGCAGCTGCAAGACAAGTATTGGCATTAGATGGGCGTGTAACGGCCGAAACATCTCCGTATCTTTTCACATGGGTATGTTCACAAATCGAAATCTTGCACCTTCCACAATGACTCAAAGACTGCTTTTTCGATTTTCAGAGAATCATCGAAACGAAAACAGTGGTATCGGTTCAATGGCAGGACGCCAGTGTTTCGCAAAACATTCCTGCCGTTGATTTAATCCCCTGCCTCCATCCAGATGAGCTTGAATTCTGGCCGGTACGTTCTTCACCAAAGTTGCGCCTTTCAACAAAGATAAAGCAAACTTTGCATTTTAAGTCAGATTATGTTAAACTGGTTCGATCAGAAGAAACATCGCGTCCAGCTGCTTTCGACCGCATCGGCATGGCGCTATCAATGAACTTCTCCGAACGAACAGCAAAAGTGAGGTGGTTCGACGTAGAAATCAATGAACTCCAGGTAAGGACCCGCACAAGGCAAACACGCAGTGTGATCTCATATTCAATCAATAGGGTCCTGAAATCGAATACAGTGTGTACGAACTTGAGATGCATCCTGACATGCAGTTTCGAATGGCCGATCGCGTGATTCTGACTCAGCCTTTGCATCCCACATCGTCGGACTGGATCGGAGAAGTGCTCGGCATACAATCGACAGATGGCCGCGTTCGCGTTCGCTTTTTTGGGAGCGGCGAAATTCAGGCAGTGTCACCCAAATTACTGTTGTCATATCAGGACGAAGATGACGGGGATGAAGATTTAAGTGAATACAGTGATGACCTCGATGATGAAATGGCGATGAGGGATGAAGCGCAAGTCGATTCGGATTCGGATTCCGACATGAATAGCAGCTCGCAAGCATCTTGGGAGACTGACGATGAATTTGCAGATGAAATGGTTAGCACCGAGGATATGCCTGGCATGGCAGAATCAATAGATGCCTTGAAAGAAACACATATTGCTTCCACGGCGCGTGATATTGAGTCCACGACCGCGGCATGGCCATTGTTCAAATCTTGCGACACAGCTCCTTTAAATCATCACTTTTATGGTGATGGCGAAATCAAATTCTCGCGAGTTTTCCATCAGCGGATACGAAAAGAGGTTTCTATTGCTGATAACTGGTTTTCGCGGTCAATTTCGTTAATGTGTTTCCCCCATCAAGTACGGCGTGTTGAGCAGCTCTTTGCCTCAAGGCATTCTCGTCCGCGTTTACGAAGACCGCATGGATTTACTTCGCGTCTTGGTGGTGGGACCAGCTGGCACACCTTACGAAGGAGCACTTTTCCTCTTTGACGTGGGTCTCCCTGGGGAATACCCCCAGACTCCACCTACCGTACATTTCCATTCCTGGGTGCCCAGCGGCGGGCGCATTAACCCCAACTTGTACGAAGACGGAAAAGTGTGCCTCAGTCTCTTGGGAACATGGGATGCTGGTGAACGTTCCGAAAGCTGGGTACCTGCGAAAAGCTCTCTTCTGCAAGTATTCGTTTCCATTCAAAGTCTTGTGCTGACACGCGAGCCATACTTTAATGAACCTGGATACGAGAAGCAAGTTGGAACAAGTGAGGGGACGTTAAACAGCAGATTATACAATGAGCGACTCTACTTGCTTGTGCTGAAAAATGTGGAATATGCTGTGCGGAATCCGCCGCTTGGTTTTGAGGGAGAGGTGCGCTATCATTTCTATGCGCTTGGGTGGTTGCGAAAAATTGTGGAAATTGCAAACACCATCATCGCAAAAAATGCCCTTGGCGACATGGAAAATCATGGCGGCACTGGTAGCCAAGATACAAGCACATTTCCCATTGTCACTGCATCTGCTGGATGCGTGAAACTTATCAAGGTACTGTGAGGGCAATGACGTTGTTTGTTGGGTGTTTTCCTTATGCTTCTAACGTTTTATCATTTACAGGCTCGTGTGGCTTGCCTGTCAACGCTGCTGTAAAAACTAACACGGCCGGCCGGGAAGTCTTACAACTGCCTCCATTCTGAGACTTTTAACATTAAAGCATTATTTTGCTATTCGTTTATTAAATTCAAACTTCTCAGATATGAGCCAACGTTCAGTCTACTTCGTAAACAAAAGCGAGCTGCAGCAGACTGGACTAGACGATCGTAAATAAATAAATATAAAATAAATAAAAACTCCCCCGGTGCAAGTGGAGGAAGACTTGAAATGCAACATTGAGAAACAGCCAAAAAGCGAGCACAGGGCAATAGGACAGAATCAGGTAAGAACATATTTTGGAAGAGCAAAAAAAAGAAAGGAAAGCGGAGAATGAGATGAACAGCAAAAACCCAGCCCCTTCGTGCTTGAACCCCTGAAACAGCCAAAGCCAGCGAACATTCATTTCAAATGCTTGCTTGCGACATCACATAAGAGCACGCTGCGTGTACGCGATATTTTAGGGGCAAACGACGCGCTTTTGTACGAAGCGCGCTCGCCGTTGACCAGCGTATGTAGGAAAAAGTCGCGCGAAACGGCGTCTTTTCCAAAGATTGGCGGGTCGGGAATATCCGGGATGAACACCGGGACCCCTTGTTTGACGGCGCATGTAAATCTGGCGGCGCGAATCTCAAACTTTTAGTCTTTTCATAAATAAGAATCCTTCTTGTGGGAAATGCTTACCTGTATCCGTCTCCTTCAGGCTTTACAAATGCCAAAATGTGGTTTTGGTGTGATGAAATGCTGGAAAGTTGGAAGGGCTCGTCAGTGTCCTGAAACACAATCACAACAATGTCGTTTCCCAGGTGACGCTTTCGCTCCAGCTGCGAAGACAAAATGGTGAGTTGTCCAATGGTCGTGCCAGCGAAAAAAAAAAGTCCAACCTGCTGTTTATCTTTTTCATTGTAAGGTAGCATGGTCGCGACGTGAAACATGATTTCGTATCCCTGCCATTTGGTGTAGACGGCATGGGACCCAGTTTGATTTGCTTGAAATGCAAAAGAAAGCGTTATTTCAACTTTCGATGAATTTGTTCGCAATACAACTCACTTCCAGATACATCCAAACCGGCCCTGTACCCTTTCCATCCCCGCAGCTCGATTGTTTCACCCAGAAACTGCAGGAATGCTTTGTATCCCGGTGAAATATTTTCTGTGCGAAGAAAACCCAGACTTGTTATTCAAAACGTCCAGCACTCATGATTGGAGATTACCGTGGCGATTTGAAAGCATGTCAGCCTCCGTGGACTGTCCCGCAGTACAATAAGCAACTCCAAACTTGTAGCTTCGAATTACTTGTCTCTCTTCCATGCTCAATAATTCGTTCGCCAGACCAGGATTCTTCACCAACGTCAACGAGCGTGCCGGTATACCACTGCTGAACGCGCTCATCAAGTTGTCGAGTTTTGGACCCAATTTAAACATTTTCCTGTGTGCGCTTTGATACACTGCAGAGCCCTCGACAGTCAGGCGTTCTGACCCTTCAATTGATCGAACTAACGCCTTGTAAACGCCGCCATCAAGAATCACTGAAATTGCAAGGGGACCTTTTGTTGATTCTAAAGCAAGATAGTTGTCGTGCGCTATATCCGATGTGAGTGTCAAAGTAGTGAGTGATGCGTATCGCGCATCATGGAAAGGGAAAGGGTTTTTACGTTTTCCAAAGAAGTTCTCCCTGTACCAAATGATATCTTTTTCGCACTCTTGAAGCAGACTTTCGTGAACTCCGGTTATTTTAGCGGTTGGATTATTCTGCAGCGGCCGAAAGTCCGAGTTCCCCACGACTACGGACATTTTCTCTGTCTACGGATTGGGATGGATGTCGCTGTTGAAGGATACAGATACGAGATGCGGTATGCGCCTTCTTTGTTTTTTGCGTGTAGTTCGAGGTATGTGGCGCCTGTCCGAGTTCAGACTGGTGGTTGCGTTGTCGTAGGGGATTGTGGATTCCTTTGTTGAAAATGAAATCTGAGAAGCAGGCACCGACTTCCATTGTTCTTTCGCGCCCCTTCGATTGAACCAGCCAATCAGAAATCTTCTGTCGATGCATTTCTCTTGTCTTTTTAAATGTTACCTGGCAACGCAGCAGTGGATCCATTTTAGAATACAACAGCTGCCTCAAAGCCACCTCTGCTTTGCCTGCTTTCTCAATGAATGCAGGAAAACCGCATCCAAGGAATCTTAGAGAGCTTGGCTCATTTTGACGTGTCTGGCGTAAACTGGTGCAGTTGCGCGTTGAATGCGATGAGATCGCATTCGTTTTTTACACGCACGAGCCACCTCTTCTTCGGAACATGATAATTCTGTCAAGAAACCGAGCGACAAGAACTTCCGCATTCAAGTGCGTTGAACTACGGTACGATGGAAAAGAGAGACGGGGGAATGAGCAGCGGCGACGATCCAGGCGAATTTATTCAACATCCGTCCAACAAAAATACAGCAAGTTCGAGTCCGAAAGTTTTTATCGAGTAAAGCCAAGAGATTGAATTGTCGGTTTTCGTAATTGCGCGTACAGCTTAGTGGTGTCCACCGTGGGATTGGGCACTGGAAGGAAAAATTCGAAAGTGATCAGATCCAGGCGCGAGACATTGCTGTGTTTTGTGGAGAGGGGGGACCAGTGGTTTCCAGCAAATCCAGGCGAGTTCGTAATATTTGACGTCCAAGGCGTCGTGAATCCCAGGGGCCGCTGAACGGCAGCGCAGCTCCTTCCCTCCGCACTCGCCCAAGTGAATCTCTGCCATGGATAGCCCTCTTTTGATGCCCGCTCGTTGCAGATAGGCCCGTTTTCGACAATAGAAAATGCAGGATGAAGCAAACGAATGAAGAAGAGATACTCACCCTGGGATCTTGTATCCAACCAAGTTTCCTCTTCCGACCATTTCACCGACCAGGAAGAATCCGAAAATGGTGACACCAGCGCCAAACACTTGACCAGCCTCTCTGACGGTAACTTTCTTCCAACCCCCATTCTGGAAAGTGGCAAAGAACTTTCCGTATCCAACCTGGGCCTCTGCGAGCTGACCTGGTGATGGCAAGGTGACCTTTGCTCCGGCGCCGACGAGACGGCCAAACTCGGCACCAACACGGGCGTAGTGGATGCCGATCTTGGCAGCAGCTGGATGAGCGTGGGCGTTCTCTATGAGTGAGCGATGTAGATATTGTAGCCGTGACTTACAGGTGGCTGCGTTGGTAAGGCTTTGAGCAAGGGCGGCCATTTTATTTTCTCTTTTTTGGAGGTTTACTTTAACCACCCCGCCAACGACACACTGGCCGATGTGGAATCACTTGCAAAATGCTGTCGACGCCTCTTGTCACATGTTTTGGTGTCGATGATGTGCCATGTCCGCATTCAGCGAAAACAGAACCCGGATTTTCATGCTCACAAGTCGCAGTGCGATATTATTTATTCTTCAAGCATCGAACAGCATTTTGAAGTGCCCCAACAACAGCCTGAGCCATAGCTCTTGTGTATTTATAGATACACTGATGCCAACTATTGTTGCTTCCAAACTAAAGTGGTCAAGTTCCGCAGTTTCCTCCCCCACACGCGCTGCAACTAGTTTCCCTTGGTCTTGAATAGAACGGAAACTTCTCCATCCGCCTCGATCGATTCAATGTGGACGTCATCGTTCAAGGCAGGCAACACGCTGTCAGGGACTATTGCGGCGAATCCAGTCATGGTGGTTGAGTAGCGGTGGCCGATTGATCCACCTAATTGCGACAATGAGAGCGTATGAATAAGTGAAATGGAAAGATCCCCCCCGCAGGATCGAAGCCAGGATTTAGTGAAGGGACGCTACCGTCGGAGATGACCTTCTGCGCGGCTGCTTCGACAACGTCGGCAGCTGTTCCTTCCTTGAATAGGACAATGATATTGCTAGCTGAATGCATAAGTGCGTTGTGAGGTGAGGGATGAGCAGTTGGGCGTGTTGAAAGTCAGGCACTGCTTGCACATTTTATACTTGTTGAGTCGACCCCACGAATCCTCTTTCAGTGGCTGGAAAAACACCACGAAAACTCAGATGCTGTTTTCATCTGTGAGCAGTGATACACTTGGGGGAAAATTCATCTGTGAGCAGTGATACACTTGGGGGAAAATTCAAGATGGTTACTTCACGTGCCTAACCCGTTGCTGTTGATTACCTGCAGGACTGTCAGGCTCATTCGAGTAAAAACAAGGACATGGGCATACAGCAGAGTGGTCTTGCAGTCACTTTGCTCTTGCAAGGTTAGGTTCTCGAGCAGAGTTATGGGTTGGTTACAAGGTCTTGCTGCTTAATTGACTCTTGTAAATATGTTCCATCGTTTTCTTCTCCGACGCCCTGCCCTTTTGCTTTAAAAAACATATCCGTAAATGGCCCTCAAACGCATCAACAAGGTGCGTCAGACACACAGCTCCACAACACCGCATTCTGCATTCCTGTCCATGCATTCGAATGCGCTGTTACGAACGATATCCAATGCCTTGCGAGACTCGTCAAGCCGGCTGACACTCACCACCTCCCCTTTTTTCACTCCTCCTCACACAGGAACTCCAAGACCTCGGACGTGACCCGCCCTCCTCATGCAGCGCTGGCCCTGCTGGCGAGGACTTATTTGTGAGATTTGTTGATTGCATTTTTTAAACAGGTTCATTCTAACCCCTTCCTTTTTCAAACAGCATTGGCAGGTAAGCAGCGACGGACAGTTCTGCAAAGCATCGAACCCGACTATCATGCTAATTGTCTTCTTTCATTCATTCCATGGCTGTGCAGGCAACTATCATGGGTCCAGTTGAGTGCCCCTTCTTTTTTTGGCTGTCTTCAGTGGGACTTGTCAATCTGTGGTTCCGTTTTACTTGTATGCGGGGACTAATGCGAAAAACCACTTCAACAACAAACAACAACAGTCGGATAGTCCTTATTCAGGAGGCGTCTTCTTCTTGTCCATCCATTTCCCCACGGATTACCCATTCAAACCACCAAAGATCAACTTCACCACCCGCATTTATCACCCCAACATCAATTCAAACGGCTCAATCTGTTTGGATATTTTGAAAGATCAGTGGTCTCCTGCGTTGACCATTTCAAAAGGTATGGAGCGTTTTTGCCTTTGAGAGAGATTGAGTTGACTGTTGACATTCTCCTTTTCTTTTATACATTTGAAGTTCTGCTGTCGATTTGCTCGATGCTGACGGACCCGAACCCAGATGATCCGCTAGTTCCTGAAATTGCGCACTTGTATAAGACAGACCGCACAAAGTACGAAGCTTCGGCAAGAGAATGGACGAGAAAATACGCCACCTGAGTGAGAAAAACAAACGCATGGCTTACGGATCCCTCCCCCCGCATCGTTGTTCTTTTCGGTTGTTTGGTTTTTCTCTTTGCAAGATGATGAGATGATGGATGAAAACGAGGAAGAGTGGCTTTTTTGTGGTTGTTTTGACATAAAGCCCCGCTTCTTTCTCCACAACTGCTACAATCAACAAACTTGAACATACAGACCCAAAAATATTCGAGGCTTTTCTTTTACTTCTGATCAATTCAACTTCATATGCATTATTGGTCCGTGCGAGTGAAGCTCGCAACTGTAAAGCTCACAACTCATCCCCAGACATCTCCGCCAAGTGTCTTCATTCCTCCGCATCACTCCCTCCACTCAAATTGACAGAATATCCACCATTCGAACTTGAATCCATGCTGCTAGTTTTTTTCGCGTCAGTTCCATTTGCCGCTGGTTTTGCTGTCGATTGCAATTGCCATGAAGGAATCGCAGGCTTCCCCGCGGTAAATTTCCCTAAAAATGAATCAACATCATGCAGAGCAGGTGTTGCTTCGTTTTTCGGTTCATCATCGCTCACAGTTTCGTTCTTTGATATGTTGTTTTTGCTGTTGGTGGTGGAACTGTTGCTGGGATATCCCAGCGGCATGATGGATGATTGCGTGGGAATGGGTGGGAATGATTTTCGATTTAGAAGCAGGTTTTTGAGAGATTTGAGTTCTGTTTGGAGGTCTGTGAGTGACGGATCGAGTGCATTTTTTTGTTGCATAGTCTGTTTGATAGAAAAAGGTGGTATTCAGCAAAAACACCGCTCAGTATTCAAAGCGAGATTGATTTCAAGTCCATCTTTGTACCGGTAATATAGCCTTCAGACCTTCAATTTCTTCGCGAATTCCGCGCACCTCTTCTGCACTACGCTCCTGCTCCAACACGGATTGGTCCAGCAAATCTTTTAATTTCTCCGACTGTTGTTGAATGGTTTTTGTCGCCTGTTCGAGAGCAGTAGCTACAGCCGACAGTTGCGTTTCCATTCGTTCTTGGCTTTCCTTTTGTTGGCCAAAGTTTGGCCATGACAGTGACGGGAGCACATAGTTCTGGTAATGTGGGAAAAGGGAATCAATCACCAACAGCTCAACATCACGCGCCCGCAGCAATTTTGAAATAAAGGAATGTACAATGTTTGCGTACCTGGAGCAGATGAAATGCTGCAAATCCAAAACCCATGAGCCCAATCGAACCAATGACGTAATCACGCCAATCAGAAGTATACGGCGTTATCGAATTCGACGGCGACGGCTGTGGCGATGGTGCACTGGGCAGAGGCGGTGGTGATGGTGATGCTGAGTCTGCGGTTGCCGTCGTCTGCCGTAGCGCCGCGTCAATCTCGGCTGCCGTCAAACCCTTTGACTCGAGGAATGCCACGCGTTTGGAGACGGGCGCAGCTGATACTTGTGGGTCTGCAAGGAACTTGAGTGCAAGTGCAACGCTGTCTGCGCGGATCGTGTCGTCACCCATGGGGCCTGGTTGTGACGTTATTTTTATTTTTATAATCTCAAGAGCACTGAGATAACAAACTCCCCTCCATGAATGTCTGCCTGTTGTGCCCAGCATGCATTCACCTCTTCGGATTTGCTGCCAAAAAAGAAACCAGATGGCTCCAACACCATCAGAACACAAAACATGCTCCGTACAGGGATCGAACCTGTGACCTTGGCGTTATTAGCACCACGCTCTAAACCAACTGAGCTAACGGAGCTGTGATTCGTAATCACAATCAGTGCAATATGTTAGTATACGCATTCTTCCAGTGACGACATGGAAGCTGCACAGGACGAACGCGTCATTGTTTTGAATTGTGCGCACGAGCATACATGAGGATTCTTCGAGTGGGAATTGTTATCTGACATTTCTTGGAGTGGGAATCGTGTTGTGCAAGTCTGACGGGCAATTCAAAATTCAAAAAAAATGCGCCAACCGATTTGTTATCAACAGGGGGCCCCCATTCAAGGTTCATTTCCAAAATGAGGAAAAACGGCGGGGAATGGTACAGCATGTATTCTTTTGACTACATTCAAATGGTTGATTTTTTACTTTTTATGCAACCCTTGCCGCGTCTTGAACATCTTCTGTGTCCTTTGATTTAACATGATCCTCATCCGAATCCAGCGTAAACCGCTCGATATCATCATACACCTTCAAAAACCCGTGATTCAAGTAAAACAGTACAAACACGTATTCCGGCGCGATACTGAGGATATACCAAATTCCTTCATCTCGCAGTTGAAACGGATTCCAATTCCGGTAGGTTGTGTATACGAGTTTGATGAGCATGAGGATGGATTGGAAGCAGACGACAATCATCATGATGCGGAAGCGGGAGACGAATATGGCGGGGATTTTGGCGTGGGGGACGACTGCGACCATGTTCCGGATGCTTCCAAATAATGTGTAGATTGTAATCAGGAGTAACCCGTTGAAACCAATCTCACGCAAAACAATGTCGATGGGGTAGTCTTTTGGGTTACTTCCAAACGGTTTGTTGCACGTAAAGTCAATGGCGAAGGCAGTGACGGTTGTGCCAAACGTTGCAAAGAGCGCCTTGACAAACAGGTCGAAACGGGATCGAGTCTTGTTGGTGAATCCGTAAGCGAGGGCTGTTCCTTCGAGTGTGCAGAAGGCAAGGACTTCTGCGAGGGGCATGAATCCGACTGAAGATATGATGGAGGCCCATTTGTAGAGTGTAAAGTCTTGGCCGCGGTCGTCGGTGAGGATATACGCACGTACTGCAAATGCAGCGACACGGAAGATGCACCAAAACAGGAGGTACATGTAAATCATTTTGGTATGTTTGCTTTTTGCACTGTAGATGAGATTACGAATGGTAGCGAATGTCATGAGGACTGTGATGGCCATGAAAATGTAGGAAGCTTCAAGGGAAGACCATTGTACGGTCCTGGCGTAGTTGAGGATGGGTGCTGGGCGGATGGATGTAGCTGATGAGTTGGCAATGGCGGTTGCGAGTGCGGTAGCTGTGTGAGCGAGGGAAGTGGCAGTTGCGGTTGCAGCGGTGAACAGGGATGTCGCTGTGGGTCCAGTAGTTGCATCTGCTGCGATGGATTCGATGGTAGTCGTGGTCAATGCCGCGACCATTTCCGAGGCCGTGTCCGAGGAGTCCATTTCGTTCTGCGTTTGTTTCCTTGGCAGGTGCGTTCGTTCCTTCAAAATGGGATCCGTTTTATAACCCAAGCCAGCTGACATGAGCTTAATAATAAAAATAATATTTAATGCTGAGAAATCAGATAACCCTAATGATTAAATAAAATGGGTATTGCACCAGCGGAGAAAGCGCCGACAAACTCATGGGACCCTCTTTGTGCAACAGACCCCTTTTATAATGCTCAGAAGGATCCTTGGCAAACGCGTCTTCTTTTAAAATGCGGGAATTGAAAACTCAAAACGCGTCTTTATTTTGCGCGTGTTTCGCGTCTTCTTCCGACGCGTTAAACTGCTCAATGTCGTCGTACACTTTCAGAAACCCGTGGTCCAAGTAAAACATCAAAAACAGATACTCGGGTGCAATGCTCAACCCATACCAAATGGCCTCATCCCTCAGTTCAAACGGATTCCAGTTGCGGTAGATGGAGTACACAAGCTTCACCACCATCAACACAGACTGCACGCAAACAACTCCCATCATCACACGAAACCGCGATACAAACATGGCCGGCACATTCGGATGCTGCACAACCGCAACCATGTTTCGAATACTACCAAACAGCGTGTACAGCGTAATGAGTGTCAACCCATTGAACCCAACTTCCCGCAACACCACATCAATCAAGTAGTCTTTTGGGTTACTTCCAAACGGCTTGTTGCAAGTAAAGTCAATGGCAAAGGCAGTCAATGACACGCCAAACACGGCAAAGAGCGCCTTGACGAGGAGGTCAAAGCGCGAGCGGATTTTGGCTGTGAACCCGTACGCTAAGGCTGTCCCTTCAAGCGTGCAGAATGCAAGCACTTCGGCGAGAGGCATGAATCCAACAGATGAAACGATCGAAGCCCACTTGTACAGCGTAAAATCCTGCCCGTTGCCCCCCGTGAGGATACACCCGCGAACAGCAAAGGCAATGATGCGGAAGATGCACCAGAGGAGCAGATAAAAGTATATGGTTTTGGTATGCTTGCTCTTGGCTTTGTAGACCAGATTCCGAATGGTAACGAGCGCCATGAGAACTGCAATGGCCATGAAGATGTAGGCAGCCTCGACTGAGGACCATTGCACCGTTTTCGCGTAGTTGATCAATGTCACAGGGTTTGATATTGTCGTTGGCGGAGCATTGGCGGCAAGTGTGGCGGTCGCAGTCGCTGTGCTCAAAAGGGTTGTTGTAGTTTTCGCAACAGTTGCGGTTGCTGTGATAAAGGCACTGGACGCTTCAAGGTCCGAGGTAACTGCTGCCAAGACCAAGTTATCAACTGGCGCAGCTATGGAAGAAATAGACGGAATGACTGAAAGAATGTCCTCAGCAGTTGTAGTAGTGAAAACCGAGGCAATGTCGACAGCTAAAGTTGTAGTTGCTTCGATGGAAACAACTGCTGAAAGGGAGGAAGTCGTTGCGAATGCCGATGCAAGGATCGATGTGACAGTCTCAGTTGCGGACAGGACAGCTGAAGTGGTTGAGGATGTTTGCTGTGTGAGTGTCGCTGTCATCGCTGCTGTCAGCGTCGCCTGTGCAGTGTCGAGTAGGATGGAGGACATGGTTGGTTTGGACTTTTCAGTTTTCATCGTTTAGGAAGGATCCCTTTTTTATGCTTCCAAATGCGAGGCGAGGCGATCGAACTTGACAGCGACGATTAAACATTTTAAGATTGACATTCGGACAAATAACTCAGCCATTATTTTATTTTTTATTATGGATGGATGGATGGATGGATGGCATGGCCAAATTAAATTTTCATGTTCTTGATTCCAAATCAATCGAATCCAATCCAATCCTTGTTTTTTATTATACATATTAATATTTTAACCGGCGAATGTGTCTCAAAGCAAAGCGCACTCCAAGGATACATCAGCCAATTAGAAATGTAGGATTATTTATTCATCCATCCGTTAAGTTAAATATTAAATATAAAAACATTACAAATTATTAATCACCAAGCAAGCAAGCAAGCAAGCAAGCAAGCAAGCAAGCAAGCATCGCATCGCATTAAAACACGCACATAACCCTTCAACTGTGATAACAGCCATCGCCTCTAAAAGCTTTTCTTGCCCAACTCGCGGATCAATCAGATGAATGCAATGCAATCAATCAATCAAAAGAATCGACAATTCAAGCCATTTCTTGCAGCTTTCTTGCTGTCTCTCCACTCGCACTTTCCCTTCTACGTAAAACAAATAAAGATTTAACAATGTGTCGGATTTTAGCCAATGTGTATAAGCAGTCAGTCCCGACGCATACATACTAGGAACGGGGGTCTGCTTGTTGCTTGTTGAAGGAGAAAGAGTGTTCGTTATTTCTTGCGCAAACAGCTCGAACTGTTCCTCGCTGGCAGATACGGAACCAATTCATGCAATGTAGAGCTGCAACACAAATATGGAGATGTGTGCTCGCCTGTCGATGGTGCGCTGCGTGAATCCAGTTTCAAAAGCGTCCGAGATTTTGAAGGAATTTTTCTTGGTGTTTTATTCAGGGTGCCGTTAAATAGAAGCAAAAAAAAAAACACATGAACTTTGACCACGGCTCGGACGTGACGGCAGGTGAAAGCGCTTATCCCCATCGAGGAGTCCGCGTTCTCAGTCAACCAAGGGCGCCCACTTCCCCCCCCCCTTCCTTCTTGACTCGCAATGCTGACGACCCCTTCACCCCCCTCACTCCCCCTCACTCACAGGCCAGCCAACCCCCCTTGACCTCAATGAAGAAACGGGTGAAATCTACTGCAGCGACCCGTCTCTGTACGAAGGTGCCATGCAGTTTTCAGACTTGAAGCTGCCCCAGTCGCTTCTTCACGGTCTCTACGGAATGGGATTCCGCAGCCCATCCAAGATTCAAGAGCATGTAAACAACTATTTTTCCTCTTTTTTTTTTTCAAAAGTCGCTGCGTATCGTTATACGCGCGCTTTCCCCATTTTATTAAAACGACGTTCCCATTGCAAAGGTCCTCCCGATTCTGATGGCAAATCCACCGCGAAACCTCATCACACAGTCTCAATCCGGGACCGGAAAAACAGTCGCGTTCTCGCTCGCGATGCTGTACCGGGTAGACAAGGAAAACCCGGCGCTTCAAGCAATTTGTCTGTCGCCTACCCGAGAACTTGCCAAACAGATTACGAGTGTGATTAATGAAATGGGGAAATTGAGCGGAGTCACGGCGCATTTGGCGATTAAGGATATGAAACTTGAACGGTGAGTGCCCTTTTTTTTTTTCTCTTTTTTTTTTTTTCTCAACTTTTCTTCTTTCTTTTTTTGTTTTTTTGTGCTTTTCAAGTGGCACCAAGCTGGCTGCACAGATTATCGTGGGCACATCCGGTACTGTCATGGATTTTCTCGGGCGCAAAGTTCTTGACGCTTCACAGTGCAAAATCTTTGTGAGTATATAAACGAAACCCCCCTCCCCACAATGTATTTCACTAAGGGGAAATTTTTTTTTTTTTTAACTCCAGGTCCTCGATGAAGCTGACAACATGATCAACATCCGAAGCGACGGTGAAGAAGACCATACCATGGAAGTCTACCAATACCTTCCCAAAAACTGTCAAATCCTCCTCTTTAGCGCCACATGGAGTGACCAAGTATATGAGCGCGCGCAACACATGGCACCCGATGCTGTCACGACACTGCGATTGAGAGACCCGGAGTTGACGTTGAAGGGCATTAAACAGTTGTACATGGATTGTACCGGTGAGGATGCTAAAATTGAAGTGTTGATGGCGCTTTATGGGCTTTTGACGATTGGTCAGAGTATCGTGTTTGTTCGGGTATGTTGTGGTTTTTGTATGAAAAGGGGCGCTTGAGTTTGAGATTTATTGACGTCATATTTTGGATTTTGGCTGTGACAAGAGCCAAAAAAAGGCAGAAGAAATCGTGGCAAAAATGGAAGATGAGGGTCACGTTGTTGGCTTCATTCATGGGTAGAGTACCAATCATCAAGCATCACCAGGAAATAGATCAATTAAACCAAAAAAAAAAAAAAAAAAAAAAAGGGCCTTGACTGGATTTGACCGAGACAAGATTATGGACAATTTCCGCGCTGGTCGCTCCAAAGTCATTGTCACGACCAACGTTCTCGCGCGTGGAATCAACATTCTTCAAGTGAATTTAATCATCAACTTTGACATGCCCATTCGATACGTCAATACGCGCGGAGGTGGTCGTCGCAAAGAGCTGGACTTTGAAACGTACTTGCACCGGATTGGACGCACGGGTCGGTTCGGCCGAGCAGGGCTTGTCATTAATTTCGTGCATGATGAGCAGAGTTTTGACGAAATGATGGAGATTCAGCGGCACTTTGAGACGCAAAATCAGATTGTTCGTATCAAGACGGACAGTTATGATATTCTTGAAAAGATGCTGAAGCTGGCTATGAAGGGGAAACCTTCTGCTTGATTGCAGTCAGGGCTATTTCTTGTTGATTCTGTTGAGCTGTGTTGTTGATATTGCTTTAATTGCTGTTGTGTATTGAAGAAGATGTGTAAACAAGGTGTAATATTTCAAACGGCAGTTGAGATTTGCTTTTGATGATGATTTATTAATGCTATGCTACAGCCTCAACTGAGGTTCCTCGCCTCTTGTTGAGTAATGCATGTATTCGCTTCTCGCAATTGCCGCTGCCTCGTCCTCCACTTTTCCAGTCATATAACTCGACGAATGACCAGCTTGACTCGCTTCTCTCTCCGCTGCTTTTGCGTCCTTGTAAATATGGTACAACAGGTTGACGAAATGCGAAATGACAGCCAAGGAAAGTAGCATCATGGCCCAACCCGTGACCATTTGATCCGCAAGCACTCCAATCGGCGGCGCATTCGGCATCGCAGTACGCACAGTCGGCATGGCAAACAACAACGCAACCGTGAAAATAATAAACGGCAGCTCAACCTTTTTTCCCGGAACAGTCCAAACCGCATACGCAAGCGCAATCGCCAGCAACGACATGATCCACATGAGCAGCATGATTGCAAGCGCGAATGCAATGGTTGTTGGGTTACGACTTGCCGTCACAATGACGCTTGCGGCCGTGTTGTCGCTGTTGCCGATGACTTGCAGTTGTAGCGTGTATCCCAGCGGTTGTCCGAACGCGTATACGATGATGGGGAGTGGGTTGGCGTCTCCGAATGTGCCGCGCACGTTGAAGGACACGCTGAATGTGTCGAGCGGGTAATTGTTGGCGTCTGGATGGAAGAAATTTTTTGTTAAGGTTTTGCGCCACCAAGACGCTTGATACGAACCTCCTTCAATGTAAACATTGGTTGTCTTGTTGGTCATTGCTTGTCCGGATGCAAACTGGATGGCGGTGGAGTCGATGCTGATCCCCATGTTGGTTGAAGTGAAGGATCCGAAGCTGTCGAAGCGGGACACGAACGATCCGCACGGCAGGAAGCTGTTGGAAACTTGCAACTGCGAGGCGGCGTAGTTGACATTGTATACTTCGACAACAATGTTGACAACGTCGAGTCGCTGGTCGGCACAGACAGGCGGCGTGGTTCCCGTTGACGTTTTGAGCGAGTTGTTGTCAACGAACGAGCTGCTGAACTTGCGACGGTTTGTGGCAGTCTGAGGGTGGGTTTCAAGAGAGTTGGAGTTTGGTAAAGATGCGACTGATGGTTCGGGAAGAGCGTTCGTTGTTACCTTCTCCTGGCTGCCAATCTTGATGCCGATGAGACTGCCGATGATTGCTGTTGAGAAGAGGACCACGAAGAGGGTGTGTCCGGACAAGCGGCGCAGGTTCATCCACTTTGGAGGCATCGGTAGTTTGGCAAGAATAATCCAGTGACAGGTCTCCCTTGAAATGATAAAAATTTCATGTGACACTTTTGATCATTATTTTGCGACTTCATTTGTTTATTCATGTGAGGTAAAATGGATGCGAAGGGATGCCAGAGGATACCAGCAGGGGATAGATGCGCTCTAAACGGCGTCTCCGTGCTCGGTTGCCACGACCCAGTCTCGGTACGTGTGGTACAGAACATTCACAAAGTGTGAAATCACCGACAGCGACAGTAGCAGCATTGCCCACCCAGTCACCATCTGGTCTGCAAGCACTCCAATCGGCGGCGCATTCGGCATCGCGTTTCGGATCGTTGGCATTGCAAAAAGAAGTGTCACTGAGAAGATGATGTACGGCAGCTCGGACTTGCGGTCCTTCTTGATGAACCATCTGATGCAAGTAAAGTGAGTTAGTTACATATTGCAGGGGGTGACGGGTTAGTGGGTGCAGGGGACAGGCTATTGTGATCGGGGGGGAAGACTGGCTCACGTAAAGTACGCTACTGCAACTGCAAGCAAGGACATGGCCCACATGAGTGCCATAATGATGAATGCAAAACCTAGAATCGGCGCAGTTCGGCGCAGCGACACGGACACTGCTACTGCAGTATTCTGCTGGTTTGCTGTCGTTTCCACAGAGAGCGAGTAACCCAGAGGAGCCCCATATACCACCACTTGGATCGGTAGCTCGCTGTTTGTTGGGCCGTAGCGTCCGCGAATCGTAAAGATGGCGTCAAACTGGTCGAGCGGATAGTTGTTGACGTCGCCGTTTAAATAGACGCTGCTAAGCTTGGGTGCCATGGCGTGGCCAGCGGGAAATGTGCTCATTTGAGAGTCGATTGAAAAGCTAATGTTCTGGCCGAGGAACGCTTCCATCGAATCAAAGCTACCGACAAACGAGCCTACCGACAGAAAACAACAAAGGGGTGCTGATAAGCTCAACTTTTTGCAAGTTACAAGCTTACCGCATGGCAAAAAGATACTGGAAACTTTGAGCAAACTGTTTTGAAAGTCCACGCCGTACACCTCCACAAATATGGAGACAATGCTGAAGGGTATGTCCTGACAGACCTCTGGGCCTTTTCCGGTGAAGGGGGCCAAGCTTGAAATGTCCGTGATGGAGGAGAACGCCTTGTTCCTGCGCTTGGCCGTCTTTTGCTCGTTCCCAACTTTGATGGCGACCAGTCCACCGACAATGACGGCAACGAACAAGGAGACTAGCAGGATGTGAATCTTTCGGCTGAGATGCATTCTAGATGACACAAGCTGTGGATGGATGCTGGATTTAGTTTTTGGTTGTGCCGCTGGAGCCTTCGGAGTTTTGACTTTTTTATTTTATTTTCAATCACTCAAAACAAATGGCATGTGTCTGTCTGTGTATTGACTTGAGTGGGTTCAATTTTGTGAGTAAAGCCAAGAACGAGGCTGGTTTTTCACGCAAGAGTCGAACGCTTTGTTTATTGCGTGTCTGGCGTTTGCCCGCCCCGTCCCCCGTTCTCAAGCTACCGCTGGCATGAATCACTTCTTTGGCATATGCTGTCCACTGACACTCGTCGCCGTAGCCTGCTTCAAATTAGGAGCAGTGCATGGAATCAGATAGTAATCCTTAGGGTCTATACAAGCTTAAGATAACATACTAATGACATCGCTCGGCCTGTTAATTGTCGGAATTCTTTTCCAGAAGTTCATCCATCCACAAACACTTCGTTCGACGGGAGATGTCAAAACCGTATTTTTGGTTTATTTTTCAAAGGAAAAACGTGAATAAACCTAAACCCTTATCAGAATCTTTTCTTAAAAAACCGACCTCCTCAAAATTACGATGCAACAATTTCATCCTTCATGATCCATGCAGATCCCGACACGTCACTCTGTTTAGGAGGCGCCTTTGCCTCCGTTTGCAGCGGCACACGGATATCAAATGCACCCGTTCCTCCTCGCACAACTTGACCCAAAACGATTCTTGCTGAAGGAGATTCAAGTGTATCCACGTCTCCAGAGACAGTCGCCGTTGTCAAGAATTTGGCCGTCGTTTCAAACGACATTTGCGCAAATGGAGATGGATTTGAGTTCATGCCGATTCTGTTGAAGGCTTTGTAACCTCCCTCGAATGTCTTATTGATGTGAAACAAAAGGGAACCCTTCAGTAAAATGCACCCAAAAAAAATTTAAAAAAAAAAAGCTCATACCATGTAGTCTGCAATCAAACTCAAGTGTCGTCGGTCAACGCTAATTCCGTACACTCCGAAAACGGCACCGATTTCATTCATGATGGACGCACGAGCTGCTTCCACTCCGTATGTTTTCAGGATTGCCGCAATATCGTTGGTGTAGATATTGTCCACATCAATGATTGAGTTGAATTCCCAGACACCACTGTAACTGATTCCTTCCGTTTGCAGGTTTTTGGATTTATCATTTTCAGACTCGCTTGGAAGCACAAAGCATCGCTGAATTCCTGGAATTTCATGAATAACGGTGCTCTTGCACGCAGCTTCGACAACGGCGACCATGAGCAACTTTCGGGTGGATGCATCAAACCGGAGGTCAAGCTCGCACCAACGGCCCTTCTTGGTGTCGAATCGGTAGTCGACAATGTATTTGGTTGCGCTGGCAAGACGTTCACCTCGAGTTGCGCCTTGTTCATCCACATCATTCTCTCCTGCTCCAACCATACCTTCATCATCTCCTTCTTCCATGCGATCCACAGCGCGGATGGCTTCCTGCTCTTCGTCGTCGGGGGCATCGTAACTGGCCATTTGTGACCGGTTGCGTGACTTTTTGATGGCTGTGGCATCATCCTCGTCACCGACATCCGAATCATTGGCACCATCGTCATCACGATCATCCTCCTCATCTTGATCCGCAGCAGAAGTTCGCTTTAATTTCGAACCACCATTCTTCTTTCCTTTTGTAGAGGCTGAGATTTCCTCATCTTCATCATCATCGCCCTTGTTCTGGTTGGCACTCTGTTCGAGGCCTTCAAAAGTACCCAAGGCTTCTCCAATTTGACTATCATCCACAGTGTCCGTCTTTGATCGTGCTTTGAGCTCTTTGGCAATGGCTTTGTCGAGAATCAGGGCGAAACGGCGCTCAATGATATGTGCCAGCTTAGATGGCTTGACACCATGTTCATGCTCATATGATTCACGAGGCCAGAATTTCAGACGGACTGTCAGCATCTTGAATCGTGCATGGCCCTGTTTTTAGAAAGATAGGGTCAATTAGTCAATGTAGTCGCAGTTTTTAAAACCTCCATTCCATACGTACCGTGTTCACGAGCCGCTCCTTGACGCTCACGCCCTCCATAATGTCCGCAATGGTAACACGACTAATGGCTTTGGCAAGGATTTCTCCTTCACCAATCGAAACATCGGGTCGCAGTGGCAGCTTCATGATGGGGGTTTTGATTCGTGTACTGGCCGTCATGACCAACTCACGCAGACGCGGGATACCAAGCGTCACGTTTTTAGCACCAAAACCGGCGAAGTGGAAAGTGTTGAGCGTCATTTGAGTGGAAGGTTCTCCGATAGATTGGGCGGCAATGAGTCCCACAGCTTCACCAGGATCGACCAGCGAGTAAAGGTACTTTAAGTTCATGAGAATTTTGAACAGTTTTCCCTTGATTGGGTTTTCTCCACTCCATGACGTTTGAGGGCGAGATGAGGTAGGATTCTTTCGCTCCAAGAGACCGTCCTTGTTTTTCTCAACGTACTATTTCACGTATTTGTAAATTAGAATAGGCGCCACAGCACAGGACCAGACAAATGAATTTGATATGTACCTCATCCAGCAAGTTTCTAAAGTACTCGCTCACGCTTCCAAGGTTTCTGGATGGATTGAGAACACTCATGACGGGGTCGATGGAGTCTTCTTCGGCACCTTCCTTAATCTTTTTGGAAGCCTTTTTCCAGTACTTTTTCACAGATTCAGTGTCGAGCATTCCATTTGCATCCAGATCCTGTGGTCTATACCGGCTCGCAAGAGCTCTAAAGTTCATGGCACAGAAGTCCATTTTGAAGAGAGTCTTCTGCTTCAAAATATCGAGACAATCTTCTCCGTATTGGAATTGCAGAATAGATCCATCTGAATCGCGCACAGTGTTGTCGTAGTGAACACGAAGTCCTTCCAAGTGCTTGATGAGACAACGCTGAAGATATCCGGAACGAGACGTCTTGACGGCTGTGTCAATCAGACCTTCACGCCCAGCCATGCCTGTTACAGAAATATGATTAGGCTATGAAAACAATCAAATGTGTAATAGAATTTACGAACAGTGGAAATAGTACTCTTGGGGCTTAATTCCAGTCAAGAAACGACCAGTGATATAACCACCAGCACGAGCACTAGGATCAAAAGCCCTAAAACTTGGCAAAGTCTTTCCGGACACCATCGTTGGCACACGACGACCTTCCAACTCTTGTTGTCCAAGTAAACAAGAAATCTGCGACACGTTGACTCCAGATCCTTTGGCTCCAGACACAGTCATGACTTGCATGTTGTTGCTTGGGAAGGATTTGAGCAATTTTCCAGGAATAGTGGCAGCAATGATTTCAGAGGTGAGCTTGTTTGTTTTTGACTTCATGGCGGAATCGAGACCATCCATTTTCAAGCTGTCACGAAGGACACCTTCGAGCTTGGAAGTGAGTTTTGCGCTGTCCAAAGTCTCCTTTTCAGGCATGTCTTCGACAACCTTTGATGACTTTTTGCTGGTGAATGAGACTTGGACGTATTCCATCGCAGCATCACGACCCATTCCCTTCGACGTTGCAATCAAGTCTTTGCGCACCTTGTCTCCTTCCTCGGTCAGGCGCAAATCATCCATACGACAGGTAAATCCAACAAGCTGCAGGTAGTTTGTGAAAAGACGACCAAACATGCTAAGAAGCTTTCCGGCATATTGCGGGCCGTAAACTTCATATACAGCGTGTACAAGACCGTGGGTTGTAGCACCGAACTGAGATTTGTCTAGAATTCCAGTCAGAAGACTTCCAGACATCACAATGACAGTGTTTTCTTCTGGAGCGGCATTTCCCCAAGCTTTGGCTGGGATACGGGACTTGGAGATGAGGTTAAGGGGGACCTTTTCGTAAGTCAAGTTGAGAAGGATCGTTGAAATCTGTAGAAAATTGAATTTAGCTTTTAAAAAACCGAAAGACCACAGAGAGGACTGCGAGATAACGTACAACTTGCTTTCCCGTCCAGAGCTTTCGAGGCTTCATAACTGCAGGCTCAAGGGTCATAACCTTCCCCCGGAATCCAATTTCTACTTCCCGCTCAATGTTTCCGTTTGCAATACCTCCCCCCTTAAATGCGGGCTCTGGTTTCAATCCATTGTAGACCAACTGCATGTACTGCTCTTTCGTCAAGAAGCAGTCTCGCGCCGTCATGTCCACTCCTGCATCGACGTGATCTTGGATCAATCCACGAAGCACACCACCATCGGTCGGAACCAGGTATTGGTTGTCTGTGCGTGCAATTAACATTGCTTCTGCACGGGCCAGATCGTTTTGTGGAAAGTGGATGTTCATTTCGTCTCCATCGAAATCAGCTGTTTTGTCCAGTAAGCAGTCAGTTGCGTGTTCTGTGACGCCAAAAAAAAAAAAAAATTGCCCACCGTTGTATGTGTTGCAGTTGGCGTAGTGCATGCGAATTGTCTTTTCTCCTGGCAGGATACGAGCCGTGTGTGCCATCATAGATGGTTTATGCAGCGTAGGCTGACGGTTAAGAATCAAAAAATCTCCATTTCGCAGATGACGGAAGACTTTCTTATTTTGATGTGGCGCCTTTGTGACTGGATATGATTCAAAGTTAACTTTACAAAAGCTGACCCTGGCATAATAATAACGCACCATCCGCCCCGTCACTGACTGTCGGGGTCAACAGCTGATTTGCAACAGCAGTTCTTCCCGCTTCATCCAAGGAGGCAAGATTCACCAAGCGGCCGTCCTCTAGCTGGACATAAGTTGCTCCTGGCCATTTGGCGGGTCCATTGATGACAGCTTCTCGCAAGTTTTTGAAGTTGTGGTGTGTGACAGCTTCTGGATATGTGAGTTTGCTCGCAAACACAGGAGGGACACCGATTTCGTTGGTTTCAATGTAGGGATCAGGAGAAATGACAGATCGAGCCGCATAATTCACTCGCTTTCCCATCATATGTTTACGGAAGAGTCCTTCCTTCTTTTCGAGCAGTTGGCGAACACCTGGAGGTGGCAAAGTTCCCATTTTGGATGGCGCCTTTGCACTATCGATAAGGTAGTTGACTTCTTCCTGAAGCTTGATGCAGCCGTTTCCGATTCGAACAAGGTAGTCACTCAATCGCTTCGTTTCTTCCATAGTTGGTTTCGATTTATCCGCGTGAATACGCTCGTATTCAGACTTCCATTCGACACGCTGCTGCCGAATATATGCATTTGCTTTCAAGATTTCTGTGAGATGCAAATTTTGGCCGTCTTCGAACACCATGTCGCCCATTTTGGAGGCCGGACGAAAGCGCGTTGGTGGAACGGCAACAACGTCAAGGAAGAAAATGTGAGGTGAAGTGGTACGCCCCGTGGCACCAGCGCGACGAAGAGTGGGATTCGATCCAAATATCATGTTGAGAATCTGCGCATCACGTTCAAAGAGAAGATTGATATGAGCTTGGACTTCCATGGAACTAAGGAAGCGAGCTCTGTCGTCTCCTTTTGCAGGTTTCACTGTAGTTGATGAAGCCCCGCCATTTGCAGCTTCCGGTTCGGATTCATTTTCGGACTCTTCGGCAGGAATTTCAGCATTGGCAAGTTCACGGCCAACTTCAGCATCGGTACCAGCGTCATCGCCTTGAGTGCCCACAGCTCGGCCTGAATGACTAAACAGTTGCTCAAACGCTAGTTTCTTCATCCGCATTGATGATTTAACTTTATCTGGCAACGTCTTTTGAAAGATTTTGTGCATGCCCTCTTTTCTGAATTTCGGGCTCACACCTCTGCAGTTTGCGCATCCAGCTGGGGGCATGGCGGCCAGAAACTGGCGCTCGAGCTTTCTGAGGTTCTCCGTAGCAAGTGTGCTTTTGCAAGCAAATCCAGCCTCCGCATCTTTCATCGTAAGCCCAGCTTCGGAGAGCTTTTCATTCATATATTTTTCGATTGCTGCAATCATGGCTTCGGCGGTTCGTGGCTGCGTCAGACGATACTCATCAACAATGTTGCCGTTCGTGCTGTCATCCATACGGTCCACTCCACCGTCATCCATATCTGCATCAATGTCTTCGTCGTCACTTTCGTCCGAGCCTTCTGCGGCCTCATCATCGACCAAAGAAGTTTTCCCTTTTGCTGCAGCTTCGGCGGCTGTTGTGAAGCGATCAGCCACAGAATTAATGATAAAGCTCGATCAACACACCTGCAATCTTTCCTGGCGCACGCATGGCGATCAGATCATCCAGTGAGAGAGCATCCGCGACGAGACCCGCGCGCAGGAGGACAAACTTGGCGTTGAAGTGAGCGACCTGGAGCCTAGAGAGACGCAATTTGTGGCAGTAAAAGCACAGCGACTGAAGCAGCTTGTACAGAAGTCCGAACGTGACCGGATTATAGCATGGCGTCGCCAGTTCGATGTGTCCAAAGTGACCAGGACATCCCGCGTTCGATTGGCCACATGTGGCGCACCTAGCCATACAGATTGTTAGTCCCATCATAAAAGCGGTATTAATCCTCACCAGTCCTTGATTCCCATCGGTCCAAGTGCAGGGTCATAAAGCCCACCCTGAGTTGGATGAGCATAGGCATCGAGCAGTTGCGCGTTTGTAATTTGCTTGACTGACAGCTTGCGGAGCTCCTCCGCCGAGTAGAAGGCAAAGGAGACGCCTGTCACTTGACGGTTGACGCTGCCTCCGGTGGCCATTTTGGTTCTTTTGGTTTGCTGAAAAAGAAAAAAGAAAGAAATGCCGAACCGATTTTTAACTTTTACCGCAAATATTTACAGGTATATTTTGTGCTTGAAAGCAACCAGATAACCCAAGTCAGATGTCGCTGGCCAGGAATGCCACGATGCGATCAGACTCTTACTTAGAGCCGCAATTGTCCGGAATAGTGATACCCTTTACTTTGAATGCAATGACCCCAAGCGGCGAAGCCCAGTCAGGCTCTGTCTCCCCCAAGACCCCCTCGTTCCTTTTTGTCCACAACTCGAGTCAGATCCTTCTCTCGCACGACAGTGGGCTATGGGAAGCTGTCGAAAACGGAAATCTTGAAGCGATTCAGCGATTCTCGAAGCTGGATCTCATCTTGGAAGATGGCACCAATTTAGGAGAGAGGGGTCTGGTTGAACGGGGCGGCGATGGAGAATCCATCCTCCATGTAAGCTGCTTGATGGGGCACAAGGAATGCATCAAATGGATTGCGTCAGAGTTCCCACTTTTGTTGAATGATGTCTTCCGCAAAGATAGACTCAAAGGCCAAACTGCCCTGCATCTGGCTGTCGTAAAAAGTCTTTTTGGTGACGTTGAAATCGTGCAGTTCCTGATAGCGAGCGGGTGAGTTGAATTTTAGTATCGTGCAAGGACGACCATAACTCTGACTTCGCCAGTGCCAAAGTGAACGTTCCGTTGGTGACGGGAAAAGAATTTCGAAACGATTACTACGAAGCACGCAAAACGGCAACCACCAAGGGCGCGTTCCATGTTTCTCGGCTCGTTGGAAACTCTGTCGAGCGAGAGTCTCGAAAGGAGTTTGGAAAATTTTATTACGGAGGCACAGTGTTGCATTTCGCCGCCTCTTCTGGTAAAAACCTGATTCTCAAGCATCTCATTGAAAATGAGCACGATCCAGCGGAGTTGGAAGTTACCGATCAGTATGGCAACAACGTCCTTCACATTTTAGCATATCACGGAGTGTTCGATGTCCAAGTCTTTCTGTACATCAAAGATCGCAATTTGGAAGACATTAGACTCAAGAAAAGCAGCATCAATCTCATGAAGGCGCGCAACTGCGATCATCTTACTCCGCTTCAAGTAGGAATTTCGCGCGGTCACAGCCGAATTTTAGACACCATCAAAGGCTCTTTTTGGAACTTTGGACCAGAAACGAATTACCGCGTTCTGATTGATGAGCTGGACCCCATCCTGGAGCATGCAAATCGTCCGATTCTTAATGAACGACCCTCGTCCGGCATCGAGCTTGCAGTTATCAATCAAGATAAGATCCTCATCACGCATCCCATCATGGATGTCCTTCTTAAATGGAAATGGATATTGTATGCAAGACGGCGGTTTCTTGAGCGCTTTCTGTCCTCGTTTGCCATCGTTTTGATTTTGACTGTCTCGATTGCGCTGCAGCCATCTTCGCTGGCAGACCGCCGAATGTATAATGGCACTGTCTCGTTCGTACGTGCAGTATTTGAGATGGCTGCGGTTGTGGGGGTGATGATCTTATTGGCCTGGGAAATTCGAGGATTCCGATTGCACAGAAGGCACCCAAACGGGATGGTCCGCGGGCTTCTTGAACAAATCTACAACTATTGCAGTATCAACGGAGCCTTGGAAAAGGTCATGAAATGGAACTTTGCCATTTTGGTTCTCTTCGTCCCAGTTCTTCGGTTTGGCATTTCTCAAGCAATCAATTCAAGCTACTTTGGCAGGCTTCAAGAAACCGAAGATGTCATGCTCGGGCTCGCTGCAATTCTGGGTTGGGTTCACATGATGAACTTTGCGAAAGGATTCTCTAGTGTAGGACCCCTTGTTGTTGTTTTCAAACGGGTTCTTGCGCGCGACCTTGTACAATGGTTGTGGCTGTATATTGCGCTCACGGCCGGTTTTGCAAGCGCAATGTACTTGCAAATGAAAAATGTTCCCGATGTGTTTGACTGGAACAATTTCTTTGGAAGCGCCCTATGGGTTCTGCGATTCACGCTGCAGCAGTCTGTCTTTGATGATTTCCGAAGAAGCGAAGTTCCAGCATTCACGCAGGGGCTCTTCATTGTATACGGGTTCTTGGTGATTGTGTTGCTGTACAACGTGCTCATTGCAAAACTTGTCGAAACGTTTGAGCTGATAGCAAATGATGCAAAAAGGGTGTGGAAGGTTGAATTCGCCTCTTTGGTTTTAGGTAATTATTTTGCTTGAATCCATCCAATCTAATAGAAGTGTTCGAATGCGAGCCGTTGCTTAACTTCTATCATTACAGATATTGACGCGCACTTATCTGACAAAGAACGAGAAGACTTGATGGATTACATGGGCTGGCAAGACAGCTTTGATGAAGGACCGCGGTACTTTATCTTCACCGAGCGAAACTTTGACCAAGCCACCACCGATTCAAGCCAGGTTGCCGCATCTACAAACAATCGACAAGTGCCCGTGAATATTGTGGTCGCTCGAGATAAAGTCGGGCGGAGCTACAGTTTCATCCCCTACAGTCATCAAGGCTACTGGAATAATTTTACTGACATTCGAACAAAAATAACTGACAAGGACGATTCATCAGAATGGCTCGAAGATTACGGGTATTCATATATATCTGTTCAAAAGTAAAATAAAATAAACGATAGAGGCCCTGGAAGTCGGTGACCATTGTGAAATCACCCCCGTCACTCGCTAACAATACCAATCGCCGTCCTTAAAATATCTTTGGTGATCGGTGTCAGCCCCGTCAAGTTTTCCCAACCATTTTTCGATAACAACCTCAACGCCTTCACTGTCCGTAACCGGTTCCCAGCAAGAATTTGCAAATCCTCGTTCAGCTCCACATCGGTCCATCCGCACTCTTCCGAAATCACGTTCATGACAAGTACAACGGAAACACTGTCGTTCACCAAGTGACCTTGGCGCGTTCGAATTAGTTCGGAAACTTCGTCCAGCGTAATCTGAGAGACTTGGCGTGAATTCCTGCTGTAATCTCGCGGACAAGCCCCATACGAAGTCAGACCAGTGGACCGGAACTCCAGCTCCTGCTTTAAAAAAAAAACACATGTGTAAGCAAGAGAAGACGCAGGGGCAGCATGATATCTATTGGAAATCTGCCGTGTTTTTTTGGGAAACAACAAAGTGAGCAGAGATTCACCCGGTTGTAATCAAGCACCATATTCATGGACGATACGCTTCCGTTGTCGCGTTTCCGGCTTGATGTCTGCTCAATGAAGCTGGTTGACGCGCGGTATTGACTCAGCAGTGCACTGGTATGGGTGGAGTTTGGCGGAGAAGGTTGGGTACTTGAGCTGGTCTGTGGCATAATGGGTGCAATCGATCTTGAAACCGGTGCCAAATGTCCAGCTGACACGTTGGGCTTTTCAATGCTTCTGCATTTGACATTATCTTTGCCAGGTTTATCTGGCCCATTGCTCTGGACGCTGGGAGACAACTCAAGCGAGGGGATCTCGTCTTCCTTGGCGGCCATGTTCTTTTTAAGAAGATACGTGTTTGAAGACGCCGCAATCTCGGAAAGTGTTGTGAGAGGTGGAGGTGCTTCTTCGGGTTCTGTTGTCGACATTCTTTTGGACAATGGGAGTGAGCAGACAAAGGCATTGTATGCCCCAAAGAAGTCAAAAATTTGTCGCTTCGATTCTTTCGCTTCGTGGGGCCATTTACGCCGGCTGAAGTCTTATCAGAATGGTAGCTTCTCTGCTGGTATTAAATAAATGGGAACGGGAGATGTAGGGACGTGGTAGCATTAATGACCAATCAGAGTGGAGCGAAACAACTTGGGAGCGGAACGAATGGCTACCAACTATCTGTACGGCTCCTCTGGAATACAAATGGAGAAAATGATAGACCGCGGTTGCCAGAATGGACTGTAGCCATGACCGCGATTGGTCGATGCGAAAAGTGATGTCTCTTGGTCTATGCTGGCCCAGAATGGCGGTAAGATACGCACGCCGAGTTTCACTTCGGTAAGAATTCCAGCGACGCAAGTCTTCTTTTCTTTTTCAACTGCAACACTGTTGGCAAACACGAATTTCCATGCACTTCTCCCCCTTCCCAAAAATAAATTGAGGTAAAAAATGCAACTGCACAAGATCCTCGCACTGTCCGTGTGGGCCCTTGCCTCGCTCGTCCGCGCGAATGACTCCGACGATGTTGAAGACGTCGTCCCCGAAGAACCAGCCCTTGACTCTGTCTCGGCCCCATTCGCGGTAAAAAAACAACGGCTCGCATGCGGTATTAATTGGGTTGCTCACCGCTTACTTTATTTATTACAGCCCACTGCAATCACGGCACCCTTCCTTGAGCAGTTCTTGCCCGAAGCTTCAAAGAGGTGGATCTCGTCAGAGGCAAAGAAGATTGTTGATGGTGTTGAGGACGAAGAGCTGCTGCGCTTCCGTGGACTTTGGAATATTGAAGAGCCAACGGTGTTCCCTGGCTTTTCCGGCGACAGAGGCCTGGTTGTCAAGACGGCTGCATCCCACCATGTGAGTTGAGCAGGAAATGCAGAGAGTTGTCGCTGGTTTTAACCCGTCCCACTATTTTCGCTTCCAGGCCATCTCCGCCAGCTTCAAGGAGCCCATTGATACGAACGGAAAGACTTTTGTCGCACAGTATGTCTCAATGTCGCTGTTTGCCGCCAGTACCTGTATTTATTTCTCTGTTTTCTAAGGTACGAAGTCAAGCTTCAGAACGGCCTTGAATGCGGTGGCGCTTACATGAAGCTGCTCACGGCCGACTCGGAATTCGCTCCTGCTCAGTTCTCTGACAAATCGCCGTACACCATCAGTTGAGTTTTGATAAAAGCTTTTACACAATTCCCGTCGCAAAGCACTAAATGGGGATTTCTTTTCAGTGTTTGGACCGGACAGATGCGGTACCACCAACAAAGTGCACTTCATTTTCCGTCACAGAAACCCAAAAACTGGCGACGTTGAAGAAAAACACTTGAGCGAAACTCCACAGGCCAAGTTTGACAAAAAGTCCAATGTTTACACGTTGGTTGTCCGCCCAGACAACTCGTTTGAGATTCTCATCAACGACGAGAGCGCCAAGAAGGGAAACTTGTTGACTGATTTCACTCCAGCTGTGAACCCGCCAAAGAGTTGAGTTTCCTCTTTTCCATTGTGGACCTGTGCGTGGCGACAAAGCTCATCAATTTCTTTTATTCAGTGATTGATGACCCAGAAGATGTCAAGCCTGCTGACTGGGTCGACACTGCCAAGTACGTGTGTTTCTTAGTCACGACAACAAACTTGTCTAATATTGTGCATTTTTTCAAGGATCCCTGACCCCGAGGCCAAAAAGCCTGCCGACTGGGATGAAGAAGCACCTCGTGAAATTATTGATGAAGACGCAACTGTTAGTCTCTATATGTGCAAAACGGGATGATTGGAAACTTACCTATTTCAAATCAGATGCCTGAAGACTGGCTCGAAAATGAACCAAAGTCAATTCCAGATCCCGAGAGCGCAAAGCCAGATGACTGGGATGACGAAGAAGACGGTGAATTCACCGCCCCCACGATCGACAACCCCAAATGTGCCGAAGTCAGCGGATGTGGACCGTGGACAAAGCCCCTGAAGCCGAACCCAGATTACAAAGGAAAGTGGAAGGCACCAATCATTGACAACCCCGAGTACAAGGGCGTTTGGGCTCCAAAGCAAATTGAGAACCCTGCTTACTTTGAAGACAAGCAGCCAAGCAACATGGGTGAAATTGGAGCAATTGGATTTGAGCTGTGGACAATGCAGAATGGAATTCTGTTTGACAACATCTACATTGGTAACAGTGAAAAGGACGCTAAAGCCTTCCGTAAGGAGACTTGGGCGGCAAAGTACAAGATTGAGAGTGAAAAGGAAAAGAAACACACTCCTGAAGCAGTAAGTAGTCACTTAAATGCATACAATGCCGAGGACTAATCAATCGATGGGTAACAGGAAAAGGATGAAGAGGATCTTACCATGTGGCAAAAAGTTAAGAGCCAGGCTGTCAAGTTCCGCGGCAGAATGTATGCCTTTGCATTCTCTCTGGCCGAGGACCCTGTCGCTGCTCTGAAAGCTGACCCTATTGCTGCTGGAGCGTGTGGCCTTGTCATTATTTACTTTGTCACCACGGTCATTTCACTTGTCATGAGCTCTTACGGACTCTTTTTCGGTGGAAGCAAGGCGGTTGATGGTGCTGCTGCCGCTGGTGGAGAGTCCAAAAAGGACCAGTAGAAGTCGTGTGCGGCCTGGTTGTTTTCTTCTCTTTTTTTCTTGACGGTATATATGAGGGGCGAAGTGTATTTTTGGGACAGTGTTTTCCTCTTACTTTTATTGTGCGGGCGTGGGCGCTATTAAACTGATCTACAAACACCTGAAAGTGACGTTATCGTGGCGATACGTTCCTCTAGTGCATGCTTGTTGCAGTTGAATTTTGATGGAGAGATATGGTACGAGTCGGTGGAAAAATCAAAAGCGGGATCCATATCTCCATTCATGCGAGAAACGCGTCGGTTGGGGTTTCCTTTGCCCGTTTTTATCCGTGGCACCAAAAAGAACGATTTTTCCGGCTTCGCGAATGAGCATTGGAACAAGATTACGCCGCTTGACAGCAGCAAATGCACCTCGAAGCCTCCTTCCGCGGTCTAGCATTATGCGCAACGGTGCACGGACATTCCTGACGACAAGCGACAAGGATGAGGAGGCGCCGTCGCTGCGTGGGATTCACCCCGAGCTAGAGTGTCTGCTGCAAAAGAGCTCCAACTGGTCCAACGAGATGCGTGAGAAGGATCCGGGATTCTTTGATCGTATTGGTGCGGGGAGGATGTTGGTTGTTGTTTGTTGTTGCTGATGGACCATTGATCGAATGATTGGATTTCAGGATCACCGCAGACGCCCAAGTATCTCTACATTGGATCATGCGACGCCCGCGTGGACCCGACGACGTTGATGAATGTGGAGTATGGGCAACTGTTTATCCACCGCAACTTTGGCAACATTGTGTGCGGCAGCGATCTCAACGTGCTCAGTGCGATCGAGTACGCGGTGGAGCGACTAGGAGTGCCGCATGTGATTGTGTGTGGTCACTATGACTGCAGGTGAGTCATTTGTTTGGACGCTTGTTTTTGACCTAAAAGAAACCCCAGCGCCGTGCGGGCATCGCACACGCAGACAGACCACGGCGTGATGGAAAACTGGCTGCGCAACATCCGCGACGTGCAGCGTCTGCACAACAAGGAACTGTCGCAGATTGCTGACGCGGAGAAGCGACACCGGCGTCTTGTTGAGCTGCATACGATCGAGCAGTGCAACAATGTGCTCAAGACGGGTGTTGTGCAGCAGGCAAGGCGCGCCTCTTTCAATAAGTATGGCTTTGCGGTCCCGCGTGTGCATGCGCTTGTGTTTGACCCGGCGGCAGGGGAGCTCAAGAAGCTGCCAGTCAGTTGGAAGAACGAGCTGAAGGACTTTGGATCCATCTACGACCTGTATCCGGACAGCTGAATGTGGATGCATCCGTGTCGCTGCTGCCCTGTCTCTCGTCCGGACACTTGCGTTCGGACACACGTTCGGACTCTCAAATGAAAGAAGGGTTCGACTTCTGAGTAATAACAAGAAAATAAAGTAAGCATGCACTAATGATTCTTGTTCATTATGAAAAAGGGGAAACTGTTTTTCTTACGTAACTCAGAAATTTATAAAGTTTAAAAAAGGAAACGTCAATCTTTGAAAAAAGAAACGCAGAAACAGATGCTCACCCGGTTCACACGTATTCCCGCCGTCCACACTCTCCCACGCGTTTTCGCTGTTGGGCCCCGCTTCCAGTCCACCGTCAAGAAGGCAACCCCAGAGGTCATCAAGAGCCTCATGAGGGACAGCGATCCCGATCTCAAGGACATCATCGAGGCTAGTGGCCACTGGGCCAATGACGTCAGAGAACGCGACCCAACATTTTTTGACCGCATCGGTATGCATTTGAGTTGGGGTGTCATCCCCATTTACATGCCCAGGATCCTTGTCTTTTTTGTTCACAGTTTTTGTTGTTGACCGGGCTCTTTTCCGCAAACAGGCAAAGGCCAGAACCCACACTACCTCTACATCGGGTGCTGCGACGCTCGTGTGGACCCAACTGTGCTCATGAACGTTGAATATGGAGATCTCTTCATTCACCGTAACGTTGGAAACCTGGTCTGCGGAAGCGACCTCAACGCCCTCAGTGCCATTGAATTTGCAGTATCACGTCTGAAGGTTCCTCACATTATTGTATGCGGACACTACGATTGCGGGTGCGTCCCTTTTCCTGATAATTAATGTTACAGCCCAGTGCACGTAAATCTGATCAATTTTTTTACAAACAGTGCCGTCCGCGGCTCGGCCAAACAGATGGACCACGGTATCATTGAAAACTGGCTGCGCAACATTCGCGACGTGCAGCGCCTCAACCATACGGAACTCTCAAAGGTGGAAGGCGAAGAGCCACGTCACCGTCGTCTCGTTGAACTCAACGTCGTCGAGCAGTGCATCAACGTGCTCAAGACGGGTGTTGTGCAGCAAGCACGTATGAAGAGCTACCTGGAGACGGGCTTTGCCGTGCCAAGAGTCCATGCACTCGTGTTTGATCCTGCTGCCGGTGAACTCAAGAAACTTGACGTCAAGTGGGCGGAGGAGTTCAAGGAGTTTGACTCCATTTACAATCTGTACCCGAAAGAGTCCATGCAGTGATATAACCCAACCTTATTATGATCAGAAACGCCTCATCGAACTTCAACGGAGCTTTTTTTTTTTTCCAAATTTATCCATTTCACTTTTTCACGGTCACGGTCTGCGTTTCCCACTCACATTCCCATTGTTCAAAATGACATTCGTCGCTCCAGCCGATCTCTTATAAAAATATTTCTTTCTGCGACATTTCAAGTCTTGAAAAACATGTGCACAATTTGCAGTTACAAAATCGAGACACGTTCTGAAAGATGCAGTTTTCTTTTTCTTGTTTTCCTCACAAAGCCCTCCTGAAGTGGTCCAAACAAAGGAATGAAATGCGAAAGGGAAAAAAAAAAAAGACCCGCGCCCGGCTGTATGTAAGCTCGATTGCCGTCTTTGTCGTTGTACTTGTTTGTTTCTCTACTTTTTCGGGTGTTGTTCGAATTTGGTGGGCGTTTGAACTGACACCAAAATGTTGACTCCCAAGAGTGAAACGGCTGATAGGAAGGATGGTCAGAAGGAAACCCATTGGTTAGTTTTCAATTTCATGCCGTTATGGACATTTTTTAAAATCAAAGAGTACTCACAAACCACCAAAATTAATGCAACTGCTCCTTCAAACAGACCCGCGTTGAACAGAACATACTTTTGAAGGAAATTACGGTTATTGAAGGGAATGAATGTTGCATTTCCCGCATTTGTCAATGGCGCAGTTTCTGCATGATCAGACCTCTTGGTCATGCCCTGTTAGGATTCATGGTTAGTCGACAACCAGAAAGATAGGGCACACGGCGCAATAAAGAAAAGAAAAAAAATGAAACCTTGGCAACTGAGTTGGATGACGTGAAAACGACAACATAATCCGTTTGAAGATTCTTCAACTTTGAAATCAAATCCGTCATAAGTTTTGCGTTTTCTGATGCGATAAGCTGCTGGCTTGTCATGCTGCCGGTGAACGAGGCTAGCTTTGACACATATACGCGAGGTGATGCGTCAGATGCCAACGAGATATCGGATCCTGAATTGGGGGATGCGAGATTGAGGAAAACGCATATGAAAATTCTTTTGGTTTAATTCGAAAATCACCTGAGCGGGCGAGTTTTACTTCATTCGCATTGCAATTTTCTTCGAGTTTGGTCAGAACAGATTGAACGCCATCCGTGACGCGTGCATAAGGAATCGAGATGGATGATTTATCGGTCATTATGTCCTTATGGGAGTGGCTTGTGTCAACAAGATACCTTCGAAAAAAAAAAAAAAAAGAGGGAGAGCACAGATATTTCGAACCTTGATTGGCGAGTAAGAATCCGAGAAACGACCCAAATCGGATGCATGGACCTTTTTTCGTTTGTTGTTTAATGCGAGCGGTATATCGATTCTTTTTGCCCATTAAAAAACCAACTTTTGGCTGGTCCAGAACTAAAGTGATGCTCGCGCAGGGAATCGATTCGATAGCGTCGTTGAACTGACTGCTTGATTTGAGACTGGAAATGTTGAGCGTAAACGATCTTTGTTCAACAAGAGAGCAATTTGGATATCCCACATTGACGCGCCTGAAGCATGTCCTTGGGCAATGATGAAGGGCGATGTGCCGTCAAAGGCGCGCACGGAGCGAAGGAGGGACGCGGCAACGACAGCGAGAGAGATTTGCATGGGCCTCTTGTTTTTATGTTAAATATTTAACAGTTTCTTTCTTTTTTTCATAAAACACAAACAAAAAATGGACCGTCACAACACACGCTTGCGCAGGGAATATTTGTACCGAAAGTCGCTCGAATCAAAGGAAAAAACAATCTTTGAACGAAAAGCGCGCATCAGAGACGCTCTCGAATGTTCGTCCGTCACTTCTGCGGTCTCTCTATTGCTAATCTACTCCATGCTAATCCCTAGCTGGCAAGGCTATCCCAAGCGATCTGAAGAAGGATGCGGCGCTCATGAAGAAGGACATTTTCTTGGACGAAGCACAATCGAGTTGAGTTCTGCAAACTTATCCCACTCTACTGATGGGCAGAGAAGTCCTTACCGTTCGGACTTTCCTCATGCTCAGACCCTTCCTCGCACATTGATGACGAATACGCTCAAGCGGGTGTCAATGATCCAAAAGTGCTGATTACAACCTCTAGAGACCCTAGCAGTCGGTTACAACAGTTTGCAAAGGTGCGCATCATTATCGAAAACCAGTTATTTCGACCGGCGGTATCGAATATCGTAACCAGTAGAGGAAGAAGTTGACGAACCCTTGCATTTTCAGGAAATGCGTCTCGTATTCCCTGGGGCGCAAAGAATCAACCGTGGTGGTTACGTCATGAAAGAAATCTGCGATGCGTGCAGAGCAAACGATGTGACTGACTTGATTATCCTACATGAACATCGTGGACAGCCAGGTACCTGCGACGCCTATTCTCTTTCAACAAAAAGACGTTTTAACGTAAAACTGAATCCCAACAGATGGTCTGATTGTCTCCCACTTCCCATACGGCCCCACGGCATACTTTTCCCTCCACAATGTCGTTCTTCGACACGATATTCCAGACCGAGGAACTGTCTCGGAACAGTTTCCGCACTTGATCTTCAACAACTTCAACTCAAACCTGGGCGCGCGGTTTCAAAACATTTTAAAATATCTGTTCCCGCCGCCCAAGGAAGACAGCAAGAGGGTCATGACTTTTTCGAATGACAGTGATTTCATCTCTTTCAGGTGGCATTTTGATTTTTGGAAGTGATTCCCTGGTTTTGTTTTTTTACTTAATTGCGCATCTGTTTTTTGCAGGCATCACGTGTTTTACAAAATGGGGAGGGATGTCACTCTTTCGGAAGTTGGTCCGCGTTTCGAAATGCGAGGTAAATATTCCGTTTGCAGCCATTTACTCGGAATATTTCATTTACCACACACGATTCCAAACACACAGGCTATGAAATCAAACTGGGCACCGTCGAAGACGAAGCAACTGCAGATACAGAATGGGTCAACAGGCCGTACTCGAATGCGGCGAGAAAGGGGAAATTGATGCTTTAATTGAAAGAGCTGTCTGTCTGAATAAATGTTCAAGTTTTTTTCGCACGCGCACATGTCTCGTCAGTGATGCAAAAACAAATTGTTATGGATTTTCTTCTTAGCTTAGTGGAGGAACCCGCTGATGCTACCCGAGTGTCGTCAGCAAATGGAAGCTGATGCCAGCAGTCATACCGCGTCGATTCCGCAGAGGACCTTAAACCCCGTCGTATCCGTTAAGATGGGTGCCACCGAAAACTTAGGAGCGAGAAAACAGGCATAAACAACTTAGTAACGTGGCAAGAGAGAACCAAGAACGCAGTTGTAAAATCTTTTTGAAAGTCCCCTTTTTCTATTTCTTTTTTTTTCTGCAACCAAAGAAAAACCAACACAAAAATGGAAGTCGACGCCGGATCACTCGCCGTATTCGACAGCAACGCCGTTGTAATCGGCAACGAAATGGGTGCTCTGCAAGTGGATCAGACTCTGCTTGAACGTGCCCAGGCAGCCACTCAGGCGCTTTTCGATGTCGTCTTTGCCCTTCCCGTTGAGGTAATTCAACCAAATGCATCTCATAGGAACCCTCACACATGCCCCCGTCCATGCCTAACCACGATTCGAACACAAATTGCACTCTTTCTGTAGGCAACAGATGCCAACGGAGTTCTAGCAGTGCTGCCAACCCCATCAACAAAACTACCCCGTGCCCTCCCTGTTCCCTCCGAAGCGAAACTTACTACTCGATGGGAAAAGTTTGCAAAGGAGAAGGGAATCATGAAACGAAAGAAGGGTCGTCGCGTGTTTGACGAAAAGTCTGGGGAACTGAAAGTTCGTTACGGGTACGATGAAAAGAGGGAAAAGGACCGCGTGCCCGAGGACTGGTTGATTGAAGTTCCCAACTCGAACAATGTGAAGCGATCTGCTGGATTCGATCAAGGTAAAGCTGCGCTGGATTTTATTTTTCCATTACTTTTGGGTTCATTCCTGCCCACCTTCAAAGAACACTATAGCTAAACATTCCATTGTAAAAAGGCGCTGAAACGGATGCTTATACACAGCGTTCGCAGGACAAGGCCGAACGCGTCGCCAAAAACAAGTCCCAGCAACGTAGAAACCAGCTCGAAAATGCAGCCTCCGGACTTACACCGAAAGAAGCCCGCAAAATGCACCTCAAGGCGCAACTCAAAGACGCCAAAACGAGCACAGCAAGTATCGGCCGTTTTGATGAAACCGTAAAGGGAGAAGAGAAAGTGAAATTTAAGCGTGCGAAGCGAAAGTTTGATGATGTGACGGGCGATGCCAAGAACGAGCGGGCGAAAGTGAGCAAAGTTGTGGAAGGTGTGAACAAGAAGGTGAACCCAGATGGCGGCATCATTGCGACCAAGGTAACAACTTCCTATTCAGCACCCGTGTTTGTTTGCCTAACATGTTTGTTTTCAGGCGGTGTCGCAGATTGTTCAACAACAGAAGCGAGCTCCCATGCAAAAGAAGCGTGGTGGTAAAAAATAAATGACGTTTATTTTGACTGTCTTCCTTGATTATTTTTCCAAACCTTCCACGAAATAATCAACGGCACTCTGGATGCATCGAGCCCCTAGCATGTAAGCATGCTACCTACATACTCGCGCACCTGCTCTGCCCTCACCCACGATACCCTCGGCAGCAATAACAACAGGGCCGGAGCAGCGGGTCTGGCCGACAACGTTGCAACTGAGCAAATGAAGCTGCCAGTCTTGGCCCAAAAGAAGGAAGCAACAACCGGACACGTGGAAAACACGCCAATCAAATTGCCTTCTGTACCCGATCCGCAAACAAGCAGAAGTGAGTTTTCTGAATCCCAAATTCATGACCTTGTTTTTTCTCAAAATTCCATGTAGACGGTAGCAAAACTGCATCAGGCGCCTCACTTGCTTCAAATGGCACACAAAAAAGTACAAAAACATCAAATGGATCAGTGCAGCTCCCAAATGTTGCATCAACCCTTGCACAAGGTCAGTTGCCACGGGGTCAGGGCTTTTGCCACAATCAATATCCAAAAAAAAAAAAAAAAAGTGCTCACACTTTTTTCTCAGCCAGCAGCCGAGCAACATCTCGAACAACGCTCATGCAGAGCCAAAGTAAATTACCCGAGCTAGTCACAGCTTCTCGCTCATGTCTAGTTTCAAAATCGCGCTTCACATCCATCCAAAGCCTCGTTGCATCCTCACAAGAAACCATCAAATCACTACCAGATCGGCGTGACGCGCCTTCAATCGAACCACAACAACGAACGCGACCTAAAACCGCGTCTGGCCGATTAACCTCCCGAGATGACCCCTCTGCCCCAAAATCCATCGGCGGCATAGGCAGCAGTCTCAAGAGGACCAACAGCAAAACATCAACCTCGAAAACAAGCATTCGATTCAATGCGGAACTTCCTGCGCATCAAGAGTCCATGCAGGATGTGCAAGAAAATATGGGTTCAACAAGCGTTCTAAAACGGTCGAAAAGCAGGACTGCAATGAAGCCGCCGTTGCTGCCGCGGATTGATGGGGAGCTGCGCGAAGCTGCTGCTGAAAATTCGAAAGAGGTTAACATGCTTGTTTCGGGCGTGTCGGTTGTGATGAATGCCAGCAAGGAGTCACGAAGGCCGAAAGCCAGTGTCCCTCAGAAAGCTGCGGTTGCTGTCGAGAGCGATATCGATATCGCGTTGCAGAAGGAGACTACCAAAACTGCCGAAAGTTCGATACCGTTGAAACAGGAAGCGTCTCCTGCTGAGAGAAGTGATACGACTGCGGCTAGCATTATTCCAATGAAGGAGGAGGTGGCTATTCCTGTCAAAGAAAATCTCCTTCAGACGGAACCTGTCACGAGCGCCGAGATCATCGTGCCATTGAAAGAGGAGGGTACGATTCTTGTGGAGGTTGGCCCCGCTTCGCAAATAGAACCTGCAACACCTGCTACGGCAGCTGCGCCTTTGGAATATGAAGCATCAGGTCTCACGGGAAGTTCGGCACCGTTACGGCAGGAATCTGCGACAAGAACGGAAAACGCGGAGGCTGTGGTCACGATTCCTGCCGAGAGCCACACCGCATCACAAGCGCAACCTACTGAACCTACTATTCTTGCCGACGCTACCACGTGTTTAAAAGAGGACGCTGCGATTCCAGCAGAGAGTGTCGCACCACTGAGTGAAACTGTGATTCCGGTTGAACTTTCGCCAACGGGAGTGATGGCTTCAACCGAAAGCGAAACGCCTGCAAAAAACGAAGCGGAAGTTGCAAATGTTGTGGTTGAAGTGGCAACCGCACTGGTCGAAAGTGGTAACGACACCAGCTTGCAAAGTCCTGGTCAAGAGAATGCTGAAGCAGTTGCACCAGAACCAGAAAGACAACCCACGCATCAAATTCAGACAGATTCGGCGCAAGTAGATCAGACTGGCCCTGTTACAGAGAACATCCTTATGAAGGATGCAGTCGATGCACATATTTCGGAAATGGGACCGGTTCAAACTTTGGAATCAATAGCATTGGCCGATAAATCAGAGACCGCAAATGCGGCGTCGGATGTACCAACGGATGATGTCCCGTTTCAAGAGGTGGGAGTGTCGCCGACGCGCAATCCTCCCGACAATCGCAACGAAAATGAACCAACTGCCACTCTGCCGAGCCACGAAGCGCAATTATCATCTCCAAAAGATGCTGAAATCAAGGACGTCAGCAACCCAGCGGATGCGGGGACAATCCCTTCTCAGCCAGAGTCAAAGAGGGATTTAGATTCAGTTTCGGTGGAGCTTGCCATCGAGAATCACATCGCTGTCGGGTCACTGGATGATGCGGGTCAGGAAAAACTACAGGATGCAGCAGTGGTGGCTCCGGTCCAAGAACATACAAACCACAAGGAGGAAATAACTGAATCATCAAATGAAGAAGTACCATCAAACAATGCGGTTGCAGAGTCCGTATTTCTTCAGGCGAATGCCGTAGTCTCGCCCAACAGTGAGCATGAAAACCTTGAGACTCCAGCAGATGCTCCAAGCGACCAACAAGCACATCCACTGACAAGCCAGCAGGTCTCAGCTGAGTCCACCGTGAAGGAAGTTGGTGAGGCCAAGGTTCAAGAAGGTTTTGACAACGCAACTGTGCCAATTACCAATAACGCAGAAGGCTCAGGGGGTACCGTTGATGCATTGTCTGGGGCTACAGTCGATGCATTGTCTGGGGAACGAGACAGGGAAGGAACTACCGTCTTTGCCAATACAAAGGGAATATCAGAATCCGTCACTACCATTGTAGATGCGGTGGATTCTTCTCCGCCTTCAAGCGATATCGAGTCAAAAATCGAAGAAACCGCATGTGTCATGTTGGCGGCTGACTTGAAAGAGCAAGTTTCCTCACAGATAGAGGTTCTTGACACATCATCAGCCGAACCCTCAGCGACTACTCTGGAATCTCTTAACTCTGCAAAGGTCAATCACATACCGCATGCCTCAGATCCCATCGGTCAGACAATGACCAGGGCGAGTAGCGTAGAAACGATCGAAGCAAATCCAGAAACTTTTGAAAGAAAGGCTTCGATTCCCGAACTAAAATCAGAAGATGCCGATTCTGACGGTGCGCAGAAGTCGCCGATTCAAGAACCCCCCACTGAAACTGAGGTGTATGTAAATGTAGGGGCGGAGGCAGGTGCCAGAGTACCCGAAGAATGAAGTAACACTTGTGCCATATCAGCCGTGAAAGCAAGCGTGTAGTTAGAATAAAATATCAGTGAAAAGACGGGGAAGGCGCGCTAAGAAATTATCAAAAAATGTTCCAGCACATTCAACGCTCGGTTCTGCCACAGCGGCTCTCGCTCGGAATGCAGCTTCGCCGTCTCTTCATTCAGACAGACGCCACTCCCAACATCCACAGTCTCAAGTTCCGCCCCGGCGTCGCCGTAGCTCCCACTTCATCAACACACGAGTTCATGACTGCACGGGCTGCAATGACGTCTCCACTTGCGAAGAGAATTTTTCGAATCGAAGGTGTCAAAGGCGTGCTGCTGGGACCGGATTTCATCACAGTGACGAAGGAGGAGGATGCTGAGTGGCAGCTAATGAAGCCGTGAGTACCATTCGTGGATATCCAGGGCAGTTCATCTTTTCCTAACCCGGTATACTATTGAAGCGACCTGTATGCGTCCATCATGGATCACTATTCGTCAGGACAGCCTGTTCTCAGCGAAGACGGCAAAGGTCTCCCCGCCGACACCCTCATCACAGAAGAGGACAGCGAAGTCGTTGCCATGATCAAAGAGATGCTCGACACCCGAATCAGACCTACCATTCAAGATGACGGTGGTGACGTTGAGTTTATGGGTTTCGAAAACGGTGTGGTCAAGCTCAAGTTAAAGGGCGCTTGCCGCACGTGCGATTCCAGTGTCGTCACGCTGAAGAACGGGATCGAAAACATGCTCATGGTGAGTTCTCATTCTTCCTTCCTGCACTTTTCGCATGAGCAAAACTGGATAATGCTTACAAATGTGTGACCATGTCTCAGCACTATGTCCCGGAAGTCACGGCCGTCGAACAGGCGTTTGATGAGATGGAAGCAATTTCGAATGACGAGTTCAAGAAACTTGAAGCAAGTCTGAAAGCAGAGGAGCCGTCATCGGGTTCCGCAACTGAAGTAACTAAATAAAAGCGCCACTTTTGCATCATTGCCTGCTGATTCAAGTAACTGCAGCCCTGGAAACAGCTTGAAGGAATGCTGAACGAAACAAGTCAAAATTGGAGAACCTGGGCATTGATCCCAGTGCCTCTCGCATGCTAAGCGAGCGCTCTACCATTTGAGCTAGATCCCCTGATACAATTCAAAATTTATATGGTATCTGATAATGACGCTGCTTCAAAGAAGAACTCAAACGACAGCACATTACGAAGTATGCAGTGCATTGCAGTAAAATCGTAGTGCCTAGTGATGGTTTATATTCATGTCCTGATGGCACGTGCTGAGTTACGACGCCATCTCATTGGCATCTTCATGCCATGCATCACCCCCATCAACAAGGCACGCAGCATCACTGTTAAACCGCTTTTCTTGTCAGAATGGTCCCCTGTCCACATGAGTTTTTAACAGCGCCATTTTGAACGCAACACATTCTTGTCCGGAATTCGCGTCCGAAACGACATCCGCAACAGTCCATCAGTGCTGCGAGTCCATCCATCCTCAACTACAACATCTACCGGGCCCAAAACCAAATCTCGCTCGATCTTCAGGGCTTACTTGAGTGCATGACATGGTTCAGAGTATCTGTGACTTCTGTGTTTACCTCGAAGTATCCAAATCTGACGTGTTTGAACAGCGGGTTTTATTAACATTCAACAAGGATTAAAGTGAGACAATGCACAAGTAACAACAACAATGGGATGCAGTCATGACTTAGTGAGCGCCCAGTCCGGCGAGCCCGCCGCGAAGGACATCTTGCAACGTGCCTCCAACATTCGCCGCATTGCCGGCAGCACCCTTGACAATGTTGGCAAGCTGCTGGCCACCGCTCGCTTTAGCCACCGGCCCTGCGTTGGTAGCCTGGAGCCCTGCTGGAGAGGGAGAAGCTGCTGAATCCATCTGGACAGACTGGACAATCTGCCATGGCTCAAGCACGTTGCCCGCCACGACCATATTCACAGTCACTGGCCCAACATCGGCAGCAGGTGGCTGCCACATCATAGTAATGGTCTTTTGCCCGCCCAGCATCGGTGCCACGTGCGTGAATGTGGACTCTGGAGCGTCGTTCTGCACGTTCTGCGCCTGGCAGGAGGCTGCCGACTGTGGCCGCATCCCTTGCGCTTTGAGGTTCTGGAAGGCGCCGACATGTTGCGCGACTCCTCCGCCATTTTGCGTCAGAAGCGAGTCCTGCGTGGTGCCTGGTGTGACGTAGCCGAGGACACCGTATGTGGCTGGCATCTTGCCCGTGATGGTGATTGGCACGGCAGGTCCGCCTGGTGTGTACGAAGCGGGTGCTGTCATGGTGATTCCGATTGGGGACTGGGCCGTCAAGTGGCCTGTTTGGATGGTGGTTTCGGTGATTTTGCATCTTGGGGCGCCGTTGGGCAACGCTTGAGTCAATGCGGCGAGTATGCTGAGGGCAAAGTATGGGTACATGCTGGATGGTTTGTTGAGCTTGAGTTTGAAGTTGTTGTTTTGGATGAGTTGGGACGGTTGGCGAGATCCCGGTATTTATGCGGCCGGCGCGTCGAACGCATGGGCCGCAAAATGAAGGAAAGCATGCCAAGTATTTTGCAAGACTTTCGGTATTAGCGACAATGAACGAGTGGGAACGCGAGGCGTGCTTTCAAACATGAATGAACAAATGAAATTATGGCAGTATCACTTGTGCGGATAAACCTTACGCCGTGATACATTCATATTAGCTGACTCGGGGTAGTAATTCATTCTGGGTCTCGTTTGCGGGGATGGATGCCGAGGTTATTAATCCCAATGTTCCAGCAACAAGTACAACCGAGTATTGCAGGCATGTTGTTGTTGGACAGACAACTTCACGATACTGCTCTCACTGCAATTTGCCCACATTCAAGTGGGGACTGGCTGAGTCCTTTCCTGGCGTCAAAATATTTTGATGCATGCACCTGAAATTATAAGAACCAGAACGCTAATAACCCATCAAAGAAAGAACATATTCACGTCACGCTGGAGGTTTTTACTGCATTCTGAAAAAGCACCAAGTGATCGGTACGGCATCCTGAACTACCGCAATCAGCGCCGTCTCCTGTCATCGCGATCATCTCTCCCACTTCCACGGCGTCTGTCCCTGTCTCTGTCTCTGTCACGATCATCGTCTCGGTGCCTGTCATCTCTGTCTCCATCCCGATCTCCTCCTGATGGCTTCAACATTTTTAAACTGAGTCTTTGCGCTTCAGACAATTCTCGGCGCAAGCTCCGCGAAACTGTTTTCAGGTGCATAAAGTTACACAGCCCTCCGCGGTTGCACTCGCTGGTTTCATATTGTCGGCAACATGCTTCTCCAAAGTCTGTGACGGGGGACAATTCGGCCCATACTGGTCGGCCTGAATTAAAAAATATGGGACAGTGAGTGAAGGCTGGTCACAGTAAAACAGGCCAGGTCGTCAACTTTTATCAATACCTGCAAAGAAACGATCGTTGAGCGCTTCCACGGCTTTTCCTGCGTCTTCTTCGTATTTGAACATGACATAAACATTGCCAAGCAGATGGTCGCCCACATTATCGCACACCTTGAATGGAATCAGAGACAGGCCGATAGTTAAAAACAAACGCTGCAATCACAACGAATCAAGGAAACAGACAAGTGCGACTCACATTCAACTCCTCAACCTCGCCGTACTTGCACATCTCCACATACATGTCCTCAAAAAACAACTCAAAATGTTCCTGCAGCTGCGCCTCAGTCAAGGTGCAGTTTGCCTCATGGGCCGGGTTCTGGTAAATGTTTGCAATGAGGATGGTCTGGCTAAAGTTTGGCTTGACGTGTTTTCGCGAGCAGCGTTCTCCATGGCGGCACGCGCCGATCTTGAAGTAGAACGAGCAGTTGACTTTGTCCTGTTTGGTGTGTGTGTGGAGTGAAGGGGTTGGTTTAACAGGTGCAGGGTGTTTGATTTAAAAGTATGCCCGCACCTTCTCGGTCCCGTAGATGCTGGCGAGATGGTCTGAGAGTGCGTTTTGGATGTGTTCAAGTAAGGGTGAGTATCGTACATGCGCAGAGACCTGGGAGTGGAGGGCGTACCTGCCATGTCTGCGCTTTGCAATAAAAGATGTTTATTTTCTTGATGCACATTTTATTTACTTCATCGCCAACATGCGGGCGCTTTTGAAAGTTGACAACGCTAACTTTCACGCCCACTTCCTTTTTTAAACAATGCTAGAGTCTCTCTTGCTTCTTGGAAATCGGGCTACAGCTCATTTGCAGCTGCTTTGGACGACGTCTCGATCATGGCAAGCTCAAGCTCGCTTCTCCACTCGTCCGCAATCGATTTCCGTCTGCTCAGGTCTTTGGTAAATGCATTGTATTCGTACTCCACCTGCGCTCCATCCACTTCCTCAGGTGAAAAGAACATGGAGTCTGGATACACGCTGCTAGCGCTCGACTTGTTGCGATCCATCTTGACCGGGTCAGCTGTGCCAGGTCGGTTGTTTTCAACTGCTGACGTATTGGCGAACATATTGTAGTGTTCTTGTTGCACAAGCGCGTCATGAGGCATAAGATATCCTGATGCTTGGTGACTATATTGACTTTTGACCGGTGGCGAATGCACGTCCTCGCCGACAATGGGTAAGCTGTAAGCGTCGAAATAGTCGCTTTCGCTGTACACGCCAACGCTTGAATCAACTGCTTCTTTCTTGTCCACGGAAGGAGGAACCCATTCAGATTTGCCACCGTCTTCTTCATCGAGTTTAGCAGTGGACCGCCGTTTGCGATGGAAACACACGCAGCAGAAAATCGCGACCCAAATGAGCGCCAAGATTCCCAAACCGCCCAGGATCATAGCGAGCGGGCTCATTGAGATACCGTTTCCTCTGGCGAGATCAGAATCCGTTGCTGAAGTTGCGTAGGCTGTGCCTTGCAGGAACGCAGTGTTGACTGGGTGGGTGTTGGTTTCAAATGATTTTCCAGTTGGAACGAACCCGGCTACCACTGCTGTGGCAGATGCGGGTAGTGAGGACGTTTGTGATTCGGTAGTGATTATTGAAGTTGTGGGGGAGGCTTCTTGGATGGAGTTGGCTGTTCGAAATCCCCAACCACCTCTTTCTCCGGTCCATCCGCTTCTGAAGTGAGGCCGAAATGTGATTGTTGGATCAGTCGCAATAAAATCGCTGGAGGGGTCGGATACAGTTTCGAATGCTGGGTCTTGGGGAGCCATCTTGATGCTTGAGGGAAAGATAGAACAAAATAGTGTCGGTAGCTGAAGAGAACTAGCTACCAGGTAGCAGGAATGATGAGTAGTTTTTCGGTAGTTTAAACAACGTTTCGAAATGGAGGTTGGTGAAGGAGAATGCAGCAATTTCCTTGTTTCACATAAACAGTTTCATGAAAATAATTGAGATTTTGGTTGTTCGCTTGGCTGCATTCAAAATAGTCGTATATGCTAATCGCTTCATTAGCTTTGGCTAATTGAGTGATGTCGCCGGCGATGAAGTGAAACCTGGCACTGGCGATTCACCCGTAAGCAGCAAACATCGAGCATTCAGCTACCGTATCAGACGACTTTCATGGAACACTCAATGCGCGATGTGTGGAAGTGTTTGGTCCTTTGCACGAGAATCTTCTGTGTGGAAACATGCAAAGCACAACTGAGAACAGAAACAGATTGCGTTTTTATTCCTTGCCTTGTGATGAGTAAGTTCTTGCAGAGTACACAAGAGCAGTGCTTTTGAAACTGGTTATCGGAGTTCAGCATATCGTTCGAAGTGTTCGCCTTTCGTGAAGCCGGTGGCGGGGTGGTTTCGCGCGAGTTCCTGGTACATCAGGTACAACTGCAGGCTCCAGCTTTTGAGATTGCGAAGTGGGAGCAGCTCCTGAAGACTGGCGACGGTAGAAAAGGGCACTGGGTTCATGGATTCCAGATCCAGTTGCAACCTCCGACTCAAGATTCGACAGGCTCACACATGAGACTCACTAAACCCCACTCACTTCACTTGAACTCATTAAAAGCCATTTGTGCCTTTGCCCGATCGGACAGCGGACCGCAAATTTTTTCCTTTCTTAATGGGACTGCAACAGGAGAGGCCTCTGCAGTGAACTCTGAGCACAGAACATGTTTGCGCATTTGGGGTGTGCACTTTTCAGGATTGCTGCTGGGCTTTGTTCACTCAAGCGCATATTGATTACGATACTCACCAATGCTTAGTCACAACGGCTCACTCGGACAACTGCAATACCTGTTTCAATGCCATCTCTAACGTGTTTAAAACAAAAGCTAGTTTATGATCAATTGCACACAGTCTTACTCTTGAGTTTATGAGAAAGAGGCAGATGTTTACCTCACATCGATAAAGAGTTTTTGTGACCACAGGACTCTGAAGACGCCAAGATCCTTGTCAACGCGTGCATACAAGGATTCCATCCGGTGATTGGTGAAAAGAAGATCATTTTGCCAATCATCGGATGGTCTCCTCGTTCGCATGCGTTGACGAGGATCTGGCCGTCTTCAGAGACATGTGGTGGTGAAGTTGTTGGTGCTGTGTGGGTCAAGTGGTTCAATGAGATGAATGGCTTGTGTTTCTTCTTGCTGCATGCGGATGGAGAGGGAGGGCGGGAGGGTACGGGTTGTTGTATTCAGAAGCAGTCTACTTTTGAATTGGGCAAAAGCTTCGTGATGGTGAATTTGAACAATGGATCTTGATACATTCAACTGCCTCTTTGATTCTCTGTTTTGAATATCCACCAAATATCGGGTCCATCGCACGTAATCGGCACTCTTCTGTAAAGAATCTCTTAGCCTCTCGCGTAGAGCCAGGTTTCACCACTGCAAGCGCATTCTTCATACGTTCCGACCCATTCATTTGAACCAACGCGCCAAATAGTCAGAGCCAAAGAAGGACAGGCGTGGATGTGTTTGGATGTGAAGACATGGATTTGAAAGCATTTTGTTGTTCAATAAGTAATCCGTGATTCGAAATTCCAACAGTAGTTTATGCTGCGTCCATAATGATTTCAAACAGCGTCCGTATTTATCAGTCGCTGCTATAAAAAGGCTGCTGCTCTGAACATCAAACAACAACAACGTCACATCCAACAATGAGTATTCCAGCCACAACCTACGCGCTCAAGATCGAAGGCCACACCAAGGCTGCCGTCAAAGAAACCAAAGTCCCTGCCCTTCGCGATGACTATATTCTCGTCAAGGTTGCTGCTGTCGCCTTAAACCCAACTGACTGGAAGCACATTGACTACCTTGCGCCTGTCGGACACACTGTTGGCTGCGATTATGCCGGTTTGTTCGCTCGTCTTTGCGCGTCGCTGAATCTAATATGGCATTTTATTCATAATTAGGCACCGTTTTGGCTGTGGGTCCTAAAGTCACGAAGCAGTTCAAGGTCGGCGACCGCGTCTGGGGAATCGCTCACGGCGCTAATTGGTTGCAGAGTGAAGATGGCTCGTTTGCGCAAATCATTGCTGCAAAAGGAGATATTCAGCAATTCATTCCCGAGAACTTGTCGAACGAGGAGGCTGCCACACTCGGTGTCGGCATCTTCACTGTCGGTCAGGCTGTGTACCAGTCGCTTGGTCTTCCCCTCCCTGGCGCGTCCAACACGATGGAGGGAAAACCGATCCTCATTTACGGAGGTTCCACAGCCACCGGAGCTCTTGCCATTCAGTTTGCAAAGTTGTCTGGTTTCACTGTCATCTCCACTGCCTCGCCGAGCAGCTTTGATTACGTAAAATCTCTTGGAGCTGACTTTGTGTTTGACTACAACTCGCCAACTGTCAGCGCTGACATCCGGGCTGCCTCCAAAAACGCGATCGAACATGTCCTGGACTGCATCTCCGAAGGAAGCTCGCTAAAGATTAGCGCTGAATCGTTTTCCCCCAAAGGTGGGATTTACTCTGCCCTCCTCGGCGTGGATGCTTCCGTATTCGCAGCTGTGAACCCGAACATCAAAGTCAAGTCAACGTTGGCGTACTCCGTGCTTGGGGAGGCTGTCTCTAAGCCCGCTTGGGGAATCGAACGCGCACCGAACGCTGAGGACTTTGAGTATGCAAAGGCATTTGGCACGCTCAGCACCAAGCTGCTTGCTGAGGGCAAGATCAAGGTCCACAAGCCCACTGTGAATGAGGGTGGCAGCGGGTTGGAAGGCGTGTTGAAGGGTCTGGCGTTGCTCCGCGGCGGAAAAGTCCGTGGAACAAAGTTGGTTTACACTCTGTGATTGTCATCTTCAATTCTCCCTTCTCTTATGCCGCATTTCAAATAAAGTTGCTTTCTTTTCACTGTGGCCTGCACGAACTTGATGTGGTGCTGAACATGACTTGACACGTGGAACTGAAAACGCAATCAAATGATTCGAAGCCTTTTCTCTTCTCTCACGCTTTAACAGGGATCGTGCTCCTGGAAGAGCGGTTCGCTCTAAACAGTGCAAGCGGGTACTTTGCATGTGGGCATGACTGGACCTGGCACGCGAGCGTTGGAGGTAGGTTTGGGATCTAGAAGCCGCCGAGGCCACGGCCAGGCGACAACTCGAGCAGCGCACGGATGCCTCTGCCGCCCCGACCCGGGCACCGGACAGCGCAGCAGCGGAGGCAGGAGGGGGTCCTGGACATGCGCAAAAACAGTCAAAAATGAAAGTGATTCATAGTCACGTGACTTGCTGCGCAAAATGCTATAAATACTTTTTGGCCCTTCCTTTTTTTTCCATCCAAAATCCCAGTTTTAACCAAATCCCGCTTAACTTACGCTGGGACGGGACTTCTCGCAACGACAACCCCCATCTCCACCCAACTCGCTTTCGGACACGCATCGAACATCAACACACACACACAACACACACGCATATACACACTTGCCCAACGGCCTGCACCCCGTCTTACATCTCAACAATGAAAAGAACACTTGACGGAGAGGAGGTGCTGTCACCTGTCGTTGCTGGCGAAAACGTTTCCGAATCAGTCACCCTCGGGTAAGGCGCACGTCCTCCCATCTATCGCACCCCTGATTTTGTCTGGTGCCTTTCTTGTCTGCCCATTGTTCTGTCAATTCTAACAAAATTAACAGAAGCCCCGTCAGCGCCGAGTTCATCTCCAACATCAAGAGCAGCCACGACTCTGCTGCAGCCGACGACAATTCAACATATCATCATGATCACGAAGGCCATCTCTCGAAAAAAACAAAGTTTGTTCCCGAGACTTCCACGCTCGAATCGATCGAATCTCTCGAATCTCCAGATCGCCCAAATTCAAACGAACAACTCATCGAACCGTCTATGCCGCTTCCTATTCCTGTCCATTCTACTCCTGTTCATGTTCACTCTCCTCCCGATTCTCTGATCGAGTCCTCTCATGAGGTTTGCTCCTAAATTTTTTTGATGTTCCAGGTGCTTGGTTTCCTCATGAAAATGGTTCAGACACATTATCAGTCTGTCTCTCCACAACCTACAGCATCTTCCGCATCAGCAACCGCTCCCCACTCATCTGTAAACCATCACGCCACTCACACCCCAACACAGCTTGATCTGGCCCAGCTGAAGTACTGTAACCAAATTATTGGCAAAGTACGCCGACTCAAGGATGCGCCTCCGTTTCTTGCACCTGTTGACCCAATCCGGCTTGGCATTCCCACATATTTTGACGTGGTGAAGCGGCCGATGGACCTGAGCACGATTCAAAAGAAAATGGAAGCACATCAGTACAAGAGCGCGCATGGGTTTATAGACGACTGTACACTCATGTTTGACAACTGCTACTTATTCAACGGGCGGGAAAGTCTTATTGGTGCAATGGCACAGCGTCTTCAAGGATATATCCAGCAACAGCTGCTAAAGATGCCAACTAGCGTACGTCCTTTTTTTTTTTCTCCATTTGGCGCATCTGGGAATTAAGAATTGTCATCAACAGATTGAAAAAAAGCGACCGAACCTTCAACAAGCACCCATTCATCACGGTTTAGCGCAAGCTGAACGGCCAAAACGAGACGTGCAACCACCACCTCGCGTGGGTCTAGAATCATCATCACCGAATCGGAAACCAATGTCCCGTCAAGCTGTTTCGGATCTTCGCCACGCCGTCATTACCACTAGAGAGCTTTTCAAAGCCAAATACTATGCATTCAGTTTTCCGTTTTTGGAGCCAGTGGATCATGTCAAACTGCAGATCCCAACGTACCCACACATTATCCGGCATCCGATGGACTTTGGCACGATCCAAAAAAAACTGGATTCTCAGGCTTATGCGAATGGAGCCGAGTTTGAGGCTGACGCACGACTTGTGTTTCGCAACTGCTATACCTTCAATGCAGATGGCAGTGAAGTGAATCGAATGGGGCGGCAGCTTGAACAAGTCTTTGAACTGAAATGGCGTGACAGACCCTTCTTGCCTGTTGACAAGAACGTTCCTGTGAAACGTGGATCGTTCTCCGGTTCTGCCATGGGCGGATCCGCCGGTGCTGCTGACAGCGACTCTGGTAGTAGTAGCAGCAGTGAGGAGGAAGGAAAAGGTGTGAAAGAATATTGTCTGGTGTGTTTTGCGGGTAGTAATCTAATCACGTTTCCATGCTTCTCCTAGAATTCGGTAAAGTGCAGGAGAATTTGCTTAAACTTATGGAGGAAGTCACGAAACTGGCCGCCCACAAGGGAAACAAGGATAAAAAGAAGCACAAGAAAGCAAAACTGCACGCAATGCAGCAACAACTTCTCGCCGCTCAATCGGCACTTCCTCCCTCTGCATCAGCAGCTGTTGCAAGCTACCATTCATCCATAACTGCCAGCAAAAAGAAAAAAAAGAGCAGCAGTTCTGCCGCCCGAAGATCTGGCGTGCATGCACAGCAGCCCGTTGTTAAGGAAATAACATATAACCAAAAGAAGGAACTGAGTGAAAAGATTGAGATGCTTGCACCAGAGAAACTTGAGCGCGTGTTTGAGATTATTCGCAGTGGAATGCCAAATATTGACACAGTGAGCAATTTTTTTTTTTTGGTCATTTAACTTTGTATCTTACCCGCATGCTTCGTGTCTCGTTTTTAGGCGGCTGAAGGTCAGGACGAAATTGAATTGGACATTGACGCCTTGGACAAGGTGACCCTGTCGAAGCTATACCACTTTGTCGTGAACGCTGCTGCCGCCGCATCTGCAACATCATCCAAATCCGGTGGCAACCACTCGAGACCGGCCGCATCTACAGGACCAGGTGGACATTTGCAAGGACCTCCAAAATCAATGACGCAGGCTGTCTCACAAGACTCATCGGACAGCGGGTCGTCCTCTGGATCAGACTCTGATTCAGGTAGCGATTGAGTTTTATTTTGTTTGCAAACTGTTGCGGTCATTTTCTCTTTTTTTTTCTTGTAAAACTATTATAGCTGGACCTACTTTTATTTTTATTCTTTTCTCCCTTTATTTCTGGTGGTGTGGTGGTGGTGGTTCATGGTGGTGGTGGAAACAGTGTGGTGGTGGTGGAAACAATGTGGTGGTGGTGGTGCAAATCCCCCGTGCGGAGGAATGTGATTATGGGATCGGTCACAAATAAATGGGGAGGGGTGCCGTTGAGGGGGGTTGCAGAGGGCGAGAGGAGGGGCGGAACCACCACCACCCACCTATTCACCACCTCCACCTACCTGTCACGCATCTCCTTTCCCCCCATGCCTTGTATAACCTTTTCGCGAAATTGGTATTGTTTGTCGTGAGTGCTAACTCTTGCTTTTCACACAAATTTGAAAAGGCTCAGGCTCAAATTCAAAACCAAGTTCTGGGTCGGAGAATGAGAGGCTGTTTACGGAGGTTACCAGCGTGGTACCGCCTCCAGCAGTTGCTGCTACTGATTTCGTCAAGCCGGAAACTGTGGCGCCGATGGTAAATCCAATTTTCTTTAGGTTTGGTTATTTTGGAAGAAAATCTGACTTTCTCGGGACAGAAGGTGAAACCTGAACCAACCGCGTCTTCAAGCACTGCGTCAGCTACCGTGCGTACAGGACCGACTCAAGTAAAACCAGCCGCTGGACCGGCCGCAGCACCAAGAACGGCACCTGTCAAAAAACCCGTCTTAAATCCAAACGGTGGACCTCTTGCAAGTTCTTTGAAAAATGCTACAACTACAAGTAGCACTGGGGAAGAGCGTATTGCGGGTAGTGGGCCATTGGGTGTGAAACGGAGTGAATTGAAGGTTTGTGGGAGTCTTGATGGCAAAATGATTTTTCTTTTTTGACAAAATTACTTACCTTCCTGTTTTTCCCACACGCTTTTCATGAAGTTTAAGAAAGCTGCTGCACCTTCTGCTGCATTTAAAGTGAAGGCGGCTGCTGGACAATCATCCGCTGGCGCTGTGGATCCGATTGATTTCTTGGGGTACATTGACGACGTGAAGCGTAAGCAGGAAGCTGAGGCAGCGGAGCAGCAACGAAAACAGCGTGTCTTGTCTATGCAGGAGTTGTGAGTAGTTTTTTTCTATAAAAAATTGTTTTGTGGGAAATGTCTTGTTTAGATACTTTTTGCAGAGCCAATCAGGAGCGTATCAAGGCACGAGAGGCGCGAGATTATGCCATGCGAAGAAATGAAGCGGGTGTGAATGGGAATGGAATTGGATCGCGGTCATCGGGGCATATGGTGCCAGATGTGTACCCAAGCATGGAGGAACGCGCGGCAAAATATGCGCAATCTGTTCAGGTGAGGAAAAGCAACTGCTTGTTTCAATGTTGTTGCTTCTTATTTTCTCACTTTGCTTTGAAACTGGATGCAGAAATATGAAGGAAAATGGATCGATTTGCAGAGACAAGGAAGTGTCATGATTGCGTTTGACGATGAATTGAGACGCGAAATGAATCCAAGATTGGAGGCAGCGTTGTCGAGAGAGAGGGCTGATTTGTTGAACGCGCTTTCAATCTGAACCATGGAAAAAAGAAAAAAAAAAAAAAAAAAAAAAAAGGTTCTTTTTATTTTATATTTTCCCTCGCATCTGCGCGGCGTTTTTGTGTCGCAATTGACAAAAAACATGATAAAAATAGGGGGAGTTCCCTGTAATCAGTCGCTTGTTTTTACTTGTTGCTTGAGGACTGCCCTCTTGCTCGCCCACTACATTTTATGCGATCCAGGACAGACTGCAGTTTCTTTGGGTCGTCCGAGACAACCTCAAACACGTGCCCATCTCGGAGCCGGATCTGCGCTGACATGAGCTTCGAGTCTGGATCCTTCGTCAAGAGAGTAACCTCTGCAAGTTCTCCGTAGTCGAGTGAGAAGCAGTGAACCAGCCGCGAATCCTGTAAGAATAAAAAAACGCGACGCAAGATGTGTGAGGGGTCAACGAACAGCAAATCAAGAGAAAAAAAACAAGACGACACCAACAACAGGTTTCCCTTTCTTCCCAGCTCTTGTAAACGCAACCAGAATCCCATCTTTAAGCTCGACAAGGTTCAACTTTGCAGCACGCCAGTTTCCCAGAAACAGCGTCGATTTGCCCATACGGTAGTCCACAAGCACCACGTCCGTCGTGTGTTTGTCCAGGTCGCAAGCTTGGCTGGGACGTTTTTTGAGAAAGCTGCTTTGCTGCATTGCGGCGCTCTGTCGCTGCATCTCTTCGCTCGACGTGTTTACGACGGGGAATGCGCCGTGGAACACGGCCCGGATCTTGGGGACCATCAGTAAGATTAGAGTACCGAAGCACGCCATCAGAATCGACGCGGATCGGACTGAGAAATGCAGCTCGTGTCCGAGAGGCGCAACAAACACAAACCCGGCGGAGATGGATCCCCATATCAAAGTGTTGTACATGATGATGGCAATGTAGTAGCTTTCTCGGTACTCTTTGTCAATATTACGTGTCTTGTATGCCAGCCATGATCCAAAGAGCAGCATCAGACCGTTGACAGAAAGTAAGGTTGCTGTGAACGGGGTATCGGCGTCCGAGGTGCATGCGAGGTATGCGCTGCGAGAGTTTTGGAAGATGGCTTTTGGTTGTGGTGCTTTTGTGAATGCCCATGCCAGGAGGATGGCCTGTCGTTGTTGTTGTTTTGTTAGTGCCGTTACTGATCCTTCACCCCGTCAAGCGCACCAGATTTACTGCAACGTAAATGCCAACGTATTTCATCAATTTTGAGGACGTGAACGCGCGTCCTACTTTTGCAAACTTGGCATCGAAAATGCTGATTTGCTTCAATCAGTTTTTCATCAACTCAGGACCACTTCTTTAAACTCACCGATGCACGCGCCAGGTTTTAGTCAGTAACGCAGAGTACGCGATCGCGTAACCGAGAGTCACAGCGAACGGTTGAGCCAAGCACAGCGACGCCGTTGGCTTCCCCACAAACAAACAAATGGCGCCGAATTCGATCATTGCGCCGAATATGATCTGGACAGAAAATGAACACAGAACGAAATCATAAAAAGAATATGTGCGACTCTACCAAACATAAAAAGTCGGGGCTCGCAGCAACCATGACCGGGTTTTTCCGATACACGCAAACGAATACCATTAATGCAAGGCATGTGGCGACACCCGTAAATGCAAGCGTGGTGAATACTTTTGCGATTCCTTCTTCGTAGTGAATGTAGCGAGCCTGTGCCATAACGACGGCTGCATAGGTCCCGATCGTTTCTTCAATTCTCGATACGGAATCTTCCAGAGCGGTGTTGATATCAATCTTTTGGCCTAAGTACGAGTTGACGGATGTGTACAAAATTCGCGAGACTTCGAGATACTGGCGTTTGTTTTTATCTGTTAGCACGAAGACGTGTGAGATGACGAGGTTACGCACATGCTTTCCACTTCCTGCAGCAGGGCGAGGAGAAACTCGCAGGTTGCCAAACAGTTGGCAGTCAATTTTAGCGCAAACGTCGGGATCTGCAAAACTTCCGTAAGGGCAACTGTGGATGCTTCGCTTGGCAAGAAAAGTTCATTACCTTGATACAACGAAGACACGGATGGGAACACCCCGATCGCCACAAATCGAAACTTTTGAAACTCAGCGGTAGCCATAAACAAGAGCGGTTTGACCGCAGCGTCCTGATTGTTCGTGGCTTTACTGACACCCAGATTCCATCCACCAAGCGTTGATGCGAATTTGGTCTCCCTCGAGGTTCCCGGCAGACCAGTCACTTTGAACGAAAACTTGATGCCTGCCCGTTCCAAGCTTAACATGGTTGGTGGCCAATGCCGCATAAACAAGGCCTGTCCCGACTGGAATATGTCCTCACAATCTGTTTCGGAGTATGACAGTGCGTACTTTGGGGTAACTCCGTTCATGAACCAGTTTTTGACACGGCTCAGCATCTGCCGCGTTGCCGGATTGTCCAATGTGACTGTCTGGTTTGGAGATATGATACCTCCTGCATCGGCGCTATGAAGCCACTCCATTAAATTGCAGGTAAGCCCCTCGTAAGCTGATTGAACAGAGTATGATCTCAATTATGGGTCAGAAGAGGAACTTTTGGAAAAAATAGGTACCGTTGAACTGCCCAATATATCCATCCACAGACGGTTCTTTGCTCTTGATATCGAGTGCCATTGCTTCCATTTCGTCCCAAGTCTCGGGTGGGTCTGTGTAGCCGTGTTTTGCCAACACTACTTAGGAAATAAGTACCACAAATTATCAGTGACAGAAAGACAACTTCCTGCTCACAGTCATCACGATAATAAAAGAGTCCGTAATCTACAGTAAAGGGGATACCAATATGACGACCGTCAACCACATTAGCTTTCCAAATGGAGGGATTGTGTAACGCGGCAAGCTCAGGGCTGATCATTGGAGACAAGTCAATCAGGTACTCTGCAAATTCCGGCGGCCAGACAACGTCCATCATGAAAATGTCCATGGAAGAGTCGTTTGTGCTCAAGTACAGCTGCAGCTGGGTTCTATATTTTGTGTGTGTTGGGCGGGAGAGATTCAGTGTTGGGAATTCCAATGCAACTTCGATGGGGCCCAACTGACGCGTAATCCGTAGTGATCCGTGTCGCGGTCATGTGAATCACGACTTTTATGCCCGTCTTTGGTGTGAAATTCGTGTCCATGAACTCTTGCGTCAGCGACTTTTCCAGAGAAATATCTGAAAAAACAGCATGTGTTCATTTCCCGATCATCATCATGGAGGAGGATTGGAGTTACTCTTCATGGACGGCAGAAGCAGAATATTAACAGTGAGTTGCTGCTCTGTGATGTTTGGAAAAAGCTGTCCCTAACCTCTCCGCCTTGGACTGTACCTCCAGAGGCCAACGCGGCCGCTCCCTTCGCCTGAACAACGAACGCGAGAAGACGAGAATGAAAGCCCCTAAAACTGAAGCCAGTGCATTTTTATTGAGATGTTCAAACGCATGAAAATCCTCCGCAAAGTACATTTCCACAGTAAAGATCCGACAGGGTCTTAAACACGGAATCTGCCGAGCAGCATTGAATAGTTTTGTCACTTTTCGTCCTTTGAAGACTCCAATCCGGCGACATGAAATTCATTCAAGGCTCCCTTCCAATCAGTCCAGTCTTCCCATGGTCAGTCACTCTCTGAGGTAATCGGCTTTTGACACTGGTTCAAATCGCCCCACTCAAAATCTGTAAACAATCTTACTTACGCATTCAACTCTTGCCGTTTTGACAAACTAATTCGGGAATGGTTTTTGGAAGGATCAGCATGAGACTGGTGCGGGGTTGAGAAACGCGGCGGCAGTTTCACACTCTCAGACGCCCACCGGCGCACGTTTTATATTTCGCGACTCTTGAAGTTGCTGCATTACAAACAATCCATTTATTCAAGAATATTTTCGCGAATTGCCATCCAAAAGAGTTGACGATTTATTCACAAGAGCATAAACTTCAACAATCGACTTTTCTGTGGCCAACTCAACAAATGGGCCGCTTTGAACCTACTCTGCGTTGGTGGTCGCGTTGGTGTTGCACGGTTGAAATCGGTTCTGGGAGAAGCGCTGGACGCTTGAGGGTTCTCTTCACGGGCCCGAACTTGCTCCTCTCGGGTGCCAACGTATCGCTCGCAAGTTTCTTTGCTATTTCCTCTTTCAGTCACCATAATAGGGATAGTGAGGAAATCCAACACGCTTGCATGAAAGGAGTTGGACTCAGTTTCGCCGCAAGTGAAACGCTGCATCTATTCTACAATTTTGCTCGATCCCAAGAAGTCTTGAAGTTGTACTCAAGACCCTCTGTGTGCACTACTGCTTTTCGATATCTTCTTTACTTGTCGCCGCTGCTTTCTTCCACCGCGTTTTTTGTCGAGTTCCTGGCCTTGTCGCCGCGCGAAAACTGTCTCGTGTATGTCGTCAGTGCCACCATCCCCGGAAGCGTTACAATCTCATTGGACACCTTCCTGACCTATTCGTTCATCTGCCACATTGACAATGTGAAAATGATGAATGTGGCAGACCCGTAAAACTACATTTGCATTGCGCAGTACGGACTCGCTTCAAATGCTTGTCTTAGTATCGCTCTGGTCGCGTTCATTACGCAGAATATTGCGTTTTTCATGACGCCAATCACTGCAGCGAGCGAGATTCAGTTTTACTTGTCAAATGCCGCGTTTGATTTAATTCTCTTCTTGGCTGCTCTCATGTTGCTGCTGATGAAGATCTCGCTGGTGAATCGAAGTCTTCCTTGGTATGGCAAGGGCGGTACTTCGAAGGAGGCCTTGAAAAACCTTTTCACTGAGCCGAGTACCGCGGAGGCATTTTGAATTTCTCGTTTCTGTCGAAACACGCAGTAGACAATAAATGCTGTTCGTTGTGTCGGCGAATGAACCCGGACTCTCTGTTTCCAAAATATTTCGTGCATGCTACGTACTGATCAGCTAACTTCCTCGGAGTTGCCATTCAGGAAATATCCGGTCTGGTTGGAAGATATAATTGGAATCCGCAGTTTCTTCATATCGAGTTCAGGTCCACGTAGCTCATTGAAAACAGCTTGTCTGACACTGGCTTGATTCGCGGATTCCATCTCACAAATTATAATCTACATCAGTCAAGCAAGTTTGATGCGAGCAGCTTTGTTGCGTCAGTGAGCGTATAGCACTGACGTGGTCATCATTGAATCGTCCTTTTTCACCTTCCAATTGAAAGGTACATGCTGCTTCCGCCACCACTCACTCACCATCCCCATCCAGCCATCCATCGGCACCAAAATCGGGCGCCATACTCTGCATGACCTATGATGCATCTGAATACTGATGGAGCGGATGGAGCGGATGGATGTTGTGGTCGCGCTTGGTGACATTACGCTAACGAATCTCCATTACGTAACCAGATGCTTATCCCAACTGACAACCGCAAGAAGATCTACCAGTGAGTACTCGTCTGAACCCTCCCCAATTGAAGACCTCTGGGTTGGAGAGTTGCCGCCTTTCGACAATCCGAAGAACCTCGTGCGGATGTCCTTCTCAGCGAATTCAATCACTGCATCTTGCGTCACTGCATCTTGCGATATCCATTCCCGACGTTCTCCAACACTGGCAATTCCGACACTCACGCACTTTGTTGTTTCAGGTACCTCTTCCAGGAGGGAGTTATGGTTGCCAAGAAGGACTTCAACCTCCCAAAGCACAACGAAGTCGATGTGCCAAACTTGCACGTCATCAAGGCTCTTCAGTCCCTTGAGTCCCGTGGCCTCGTCAACACCCGTTTCTCTTGGCAATACTACTACTACTTCTTGAACGATGCCGGTATCGAATACCTCCGCAAGTTCTTGCACCTCCCAGTCGAGATTGTGCCACGCACCCACATCAAGACTGCCAAGCCAGCTGGAATCCGCCCAGGCCGTGGTATGGAAGCGTTAACGTCAGGCGTCTTGACATGTCTCTGACCAATTTATAATTAGAGGAGCGCCCACAGCGCGAGAGACGCGAGGGAGGTGATGGATACCGTCGCCGTAACGACGGTGAGAAGAAGGAGGGTGCTTCTGGTGACTTCCGCCCAGAATTCGTGAGTCGTCATTTCTTCTTTATTGAGGAGTTTGATCATTTTATTCATCCGAAATCCTTGCATTTAGCGTGGAGGAGTCGGCCGTGGTGGACCCCGCCCAGCCCAGGAGTAAATGCTTGTTCAGTGCGTCTGCATCGATTAAGATAAAGCCTTGTTTTTGAGGGCCGAATTCCTCAGCATTAAACGATTTGGGTTCTTGAAACGATTTCCACTTTTTTTGTGTTTGTTGATGAAAATGAAATGAACAGATAAGGAGTGGCTGGCTTTCTCGGACTCATTAATGCTCTGCGGACCACCACCGGATAAACCAGAATTCAAAATTCAACTCTGAATCGGGGAAATTTTAAAGCGCACAAGCTTTGAAAAGTTGAACTGAATTTGTCCGAAGCGTTAATGCGACACTTAAATGATGAGGAAAAGAGGAAGAAGAAAATCAGAGAAGAAGATAAATAACTTGCTCAGCTGTGGCAAAGCGGAGGCAGCGGGTGACAAACGAACCAGAAACCAAAAAAATAATAATAATAAAACATTCTCAAAAACAGACCAAATGAATCCCATTATCGGCGTGATCCTCATTGGAGTCCAGAGCGAACGCAGCCCACTGTCCGTGTTCAAGAGAGACAACGACGCTCTACGTCTCATCATCCGCATTGTCCAGGACTGGTGGGCCGAGCATGTCCGCCGCACAGACATGCCAGAGAAACTCAACCGCAGCCGCTTCTTCACACCCATTCCGGCGGGAATCTTTGTCCTGCCTCGCAAGATCCCGTTTCCTCCCCCTCTCATGGATGAGCATGGTTCACCTGTCCCTGTCAGCATCAACATGATGCCCTTTCGCATGTCCGCCAGCCACAATAGGAATATTCGCCCTCAACAAGAGGTCAGTACGGACGTGCTTCTATTGGATGTTCTGCCGGAGCGCCTCAAGCGGTACGCGCCCATTGTAGCCGAATGCCTTGGACGTGTTCCCCGCGAGTGGGGGAAAGTGGGGTACATTACTGTTCACGAAAGTTTCGTTGAAGAAGGGCAGACGCAAAGACGACCGGGTTTGCATATTGAATCGCCGGGAGTGATTGCTCCCAAGGCGCACATGCATGGATACCACCGGTTCATTTGTTGGGGTGGCGGCCGGTTTGGAACTCGGGTCCCTGCGGATTTGGATGAGCATGGTGTGATCAATATGCATGGAGGTATCTTTGTTGCGTCCAATATGGCCGACACCTGTCGCGTGTGGGACTGTCTCATTGAAGAGCATGGTGAAGTTGTTGGACATTTGGGGGACATTTCGCACATGCGGGAAGCGATTGGAGGGAATGAGGCTGGGGTTTCATTGGGAGCTGGGGAAATTTGTTGGATGACTGATCGCACGCCGCACGAGTCCCTGCCGCAGCCAAAAGCAGGATTCAGACAGTTCTTCCGGCTGGTGACGAGCGAACTGTCAGCGTGGTACGAAGAACACAATACGCCGAGCGAGCTCGGAGTGGAGCCTGGCTGTGAGGTTGTGAAGGGCAACAAGTTTTTGAACGCGTGAAGGACAGTGGACAGTTTTCAAGCATCGCAATAAATATCGCAAACATTTTTCTGGGCACAGCAACATGACCATAAAAAAATGCATCCTGTCATCACCATCATTCTCGTGGGAGTCCAGAGCAACAGAAGCCCTCTTTCCATCTTTAAACGCGACAAGGATGCCCTCCGTCTCATCATTACCCTTCTCCAAGAGTCTTGGGCCAGCCATGTACATCGCACTGACACCGCCAACAAACTGCGCCACCGGCACATTCAAGCAGGTTTATTTGTTCTCCCACAACCAATTCCCTTCCCAGCACCACTGACGGACGATCATGGAGCGCCTGTGCCGGTCCATGTTAACATGATGCCATTCACGATGATCTACCCCCATCCACGTCTCAGCCCTTGCCATCTTCAGTATCCAAGTGTTCCTTACTGCGATGCGCATGTTGCCACGGCTCTGCCCAACAACTTGAAACGATATGCATCGATTGTGGCTGCATGTTTGCGCCGTGTTCCAAGTGAGTTGGATAAAGTTGGGTATATTACTGTGCATGAAAGCTATGTGGAAGAGGGCCAGACGCAAAGACGGCCAGGACTGCATATTGAGTCTCCCGGGATGGCGCCTGCAGGGACAGCAATGCATGGATACCACAGCACTTATGCTTGGGGTGGGGGAAGATTTGGAACGCGAGTACCGGGCGACTTGGATGAGCGTGGTGTGGTTAATATGAAAGGGGGTATCTTTGTTGCGTCTAATATGGCAGACACGTGTCGCGTTTGGGACTGTTTGATTGAAGATCATGGGAAAGTTGTGGGACATTTGGGAGACATCTCGCATTTGCGAAAAGCGATTGGAGGGAATGAGGCTGCGACTTCATTGAGAGCTGGCGATATTTGCTGGATGACTGATCACACGCCTCATGAGTCCCTGCCGCAACCAAAAGCGGGATTCAGACAGTTTTTTCGGCTGGTGACGAGCGAACTGTCGGCATGGTATGAAGAACACAGCACACCGAGCGAGCTTGGAGTTGCACCCAACTGCGAGGTTGTGAAGGGGAACAAGTTTTTGAACGCGTGACGATCACCGTGATAAGGATCATGGATCACGAAACAAATCGCATTAAATATCACAAGCATACCGCACATCTTCTCGCGATTTCAGTGTCATTTGAATTGACCAACAACATGAAAGACGCGTAAACAAATATCGCCATCCCTTCAGCAAAGCACAGCCACAACCTCCCCACATAAAAATTTAACTGAAATGCACCCTGTCATCACCATCATTCTCCTGGGAGCACAGACCGACAGCAGCCCCCTTTCCATCTTCAAACGCGACAACGATGCCCTCCGTCTCATCATCACTTTAGTTCAAGAGTCTTGGGCCAGTCATGTGCATCGCACTGACACCGCCACCAAACTGCAACGCTTACCCATTCAAGCAGGATTATTTGTTCTCCCAGAACCAATTCCCTTCCCTGCGCCACTCATGGATGATCAGGGTATGCCTGTGCCGGTCCATGTTAACATGATGCCGTTCAAGATGGTGTACCCTGACCCACATCTTAGCTCTTGCCACGTTCGCTGGCCAAGTCATGCCTATTGCGATGCACATGTTGCCAAAGCATTGCCCGATAGTTTGAAGCGGTATGCAGCCATTGTCGCGGCGTGTTTGCGCCGTGTTCCGGATGAGTGGGAGCAAATCGGGTATATTACTGTCCACGAAAGCTATGTGGAAGAAGGAAAGACTCAAAGAAGGCCAGGATTGCATATTGAATCTCCCGGGATGGCGCCTCCAGGGGCGGTAATGCATGGATATCACAGGTTTTATTGTTGGGGTGGCGGCCGGTTTGGAACGCAGGTGCCGGGAGACTTGGATGAACATGGAATAGTCAACATGAAAGGGGGTATCTTTGTTGCGTCCAATATGGCGGACACGTGTCGTGTGTGGGACTGCTTGATTGAAGATCATGGGAAAGTTGTGGGACATTTGGGAGACATCTCGCATTTGCGGAAGGCAATTGGAGGAAACGAAGCAGGGATTTCATTGGAAGCTGGGGAAATTTGTTGGATAACTGATCGCACGCCGCATGAGAGTCTGTCACAGCCAAAAGCGGGATTCAGACAGTTTTTTCGGCTGGTGACGAGCAAACTGTCAGCGTGGTACGAAGAACACAGCACACCGAGCGAACTCGGCGTTGCGCCCAACTGTGAGGTTGTGAAGGGGAACAAGTTTTCGAACGCGTGAAGGATGAATGACAATAAGCACCTTGTGCAGATGTATGTGAATGGTTCCTATATAAGGGCCAGCAACTCGGGTTCTTGGGAGTGATCAAAACGTGGAAGGTTTGTTTTGCTCCCAAGGCACAGCACCCAAAAGGGATAAATTTTGGCCCTCCCACAAGCGCACAAAGGGAAATGCATCCCGCCATCACAGCCATTCTCCTGGGAGTTCATAGCGACAGCAGCCCGCTTTCCATCTTCAAACGCGACAACGATGCCCTCCGTCTCATCATCACCCTTGTCCAAGAGTCGTGGATCCGCCATGTCAAGCGCACAGACACTCCGACCAAACTGCAGCGCACCCGATACAGCTTTGAAGCATACATCCCTGCGGGGGTCTTTGTGCTTCCCCGCGTGATTCCATTCCCAGCGCCATTCAAGGACATCCATGGTCTGCCTGTGCCAGTCAATGTGAACATGATGCCGTTCACGATGTTTAATCCCGACCCACATCTCCGATCACAAGACGAACTATTTGATAGCCATCGGTACTGCGATGCGCATATTGCCAAAGCTCTGCCCGACAATTTGAAACGATATGCGGCCATTGTGGCTGCTTGTTTGCGCCGGGTTCCGGGAGAGTGGGGGAAAGTCGGGTATATTACTGTGCATGAAAGTTATGTCGAGAAGGGTGAGACGCAAAGACGGCCAGGACTGCACATTGAATCGCCAGGGACAGCGCCTCCAGGGGCTGCCGTGCATGGGTACCACAAATTCTATTGTTGGGGTGGAGGAAGATTTGGAACGCGAGTGGCGGGCGACTTGGACGAATATGGCGAAATCAATATGGAAGGAGGGATCTTTGTTGCATCGAATATGGCAGACACGTGTCGTGTTTGGGACTGTCTGATTGAAGATCATGGGAAAGTTGTCGGACATTTGGGGGACATTGGGCACCTGCGGAAAGCAATTGGAGGAAACGAAGCAGGGATTTCATTGGACGCTGGGGAGATTGCATGGATAACTGATCGCACGCCGCATGAGAGTCTGCCGCAGCCAAAAGCGGGATTCAGACAATTTTTCCGGTTGGTAACGAGTGAGGTCTCTGGCTGGTACGAAGAGCATAGCACGCCGAGCGAGCTGGGCGTTGAACCGACCGCCCAGATTATCAAGGGAAGTAAGTTTCTATCTTCTCTAAAAAGCTTGATACTCGGGTGACAACAATAAACTTGACGGTGTATGTATTCACTTCGCGCTGCAAGTTTGTTTTCCAGTTTGATGGCTGTTGTGGAGCAGTGACTGTGTCCGAAACTGCCCCAAGGCACAGCAAGCAGCGGCCTGCGAGATAAATTCGCAACAAAGGGGGTTTGTGCGAAATTAAACCAAAATGCATCCCGTCATCCCCCTCATTCTATTCGGAGTCCAGAGCGAAACCAGCCCGCTATCCATCTTCAAGCGCGACAATGATGCCCTCCGACTCATCATCACCTTTGTCCAAGAGTCCTGGATCAGCCACGTCCACCGCACAGACACACCCACAAAACTCCACTACAGTGCATACGACGTGCCCATTCCATCAGGTCTTTTTATACTACCTGGCCCCATGTCCTTCCCAGCTCCTCTAAAAGACAAGCACGGGCAACCCATCCCGGTGCATGTCAACATGATGCCGTTCAACATGGTGGATCCTGACGACACGTACAATCCACGAAGCACCAAACACATTACAAAAACTCTGCCACCAAACTTGAAACGATATGCGGCTTTGGTTGCAAAGTGTTTACGGCGTGTTCCCGGGGAGCATGGGAAAGTGGGGTACATCTCTGTACATGAAAGCTACATTGAAGAAGGTGCCACGCAAAGACGGCCGGGTTTACATATCGAGTCTCCGGGGTGGGGAGTGCCATCTGGAATAGCGATGCATGGATACCACAAGAACTTTTCCTGGGGCGGAGGCAATATCGGCGATCTGGATGGGTACGGGGAAATTAACATGGAAGGCGGAATCTTTTTTGGATCGAATATGGCGGGCACGTGTCGTGTGTGGGACTGTTTGATTGAGGATCATGAAAAAGTTGCGGGACATTTGGGAGATATTGGACATTTGCGGAAAGCGATTGGAGGAAATGAGGCTGGGACTTTGTTGAAAGCTGGGGAAATTTGTTGGATGACTGATCGTACGCCGCATGAGTCTCTGCCGCAGCCAAAATCTGGGTTTCGACAATTCTTTCGAATAGTCACAAGTGAGGTCTCCGGCTGGTACGAAGAACATAACACACCGAGCGAGTTGGGTGTCGAGCCCAACTGTGGCATTGTGAAGGGGAACAAGTTTCTATCCGGCTTGAAGAACCTGTCACTGGGTTGACAAGTCATCGGTATCAAAAAAAATAAAGCTGTCTGAACTCGCATACCAAAGTGCGATTTTATTTGGATATCTCATACTGCCCAGCAAACATTCAACATCAGTCAATCCTTGTGGACATGCCCCTCGTATACAAGTGAATTCGCACCTCAAATTTGGTTGGCTGCACAATAACCTCAAACCCCTCCTTCATCATCCGCTTTGCATCACTGTCCGTGTCCTCCTTTGAGTGATGCGGCACATATTCCGCAATCAATGCACACAATTCGCGTGGCAGCACTCCCTGGAACAATTCAATAATCGTCTCGACAACCCACCATTTCTCTTGCCTCGGAATAAACTCGGATGAAATGACTTTTGGCACGCTTTCTTCCCTTGCCAGTTGCGGATCTACCAAGAAAAACACCAACGCCTTGCGATGCCCATCCTTGCTCCGATCCACTAATGAAAAGGACTCGATCCTGTGTGGGTACATGTTTGGAAACACGACAGCTCGGTTTTCTAAAGCGCGCGTTTGTCCAATCACTTCAGCGCCGTTGGACGTGTTATGCTTGAACCCATGTAAAAGATCCACCACTTCCCTCTCGCTCCCGTGAATCTTGTGCATCAAATGGGGCGAGTAGTTGAGCCGCCGCGTGTTGAGTTGCTGGAATGTGAGTCGCGAGGGAGTAATGTTGGTTGTTTCGAGGTAGACGATTCCTGTTGCGACGATATGCTGATTCGATTTTCCTTCAATGTGCCATGGGAAGCCTTTGTAGGTTGGATTTTGTGGTGTTAGGTGGACATCTAGCATGCGCGTGATGACATGCAAGTTGCGGTTCCGAAGCAGACGTGGGATTGGCGTTGGATAGTTGATGGGTTGAATGAGGTTATACGCAATGTCTTTTGCTGAATATTGAAGCGCGTGGAACTTGTGCGTTTCGAACGCGTGGGTATCAGTTTTGAGCCATTTCTTGTAGCAAGCTTCGCACAGCACAAATGAGGGTGTGTCCTTGTCAGCGTAAGCCGCACCCGTAAAGTTTTCTTTTAAACATTCGTTGCAGCGAGCCGTTTCCCATTTAAGTGGGTGATCATTCGAGAGGACGAGTTTGGCTCTAAAGTCTGAAAACCGCTGCTGTTGGGGTTGATACCGTGCCTGTAACGCGCGTTCAAACATGGGTAGGAGGGTTTCGAATGCACCGGCGATTGCGCTGTAGACTTTTGAATGCACTGTTTGATCCAAGTTGTTGATGCGAGATTGGATCGTTACGCCGCCGTTTGTGTCAACAGCAAATTTTGCGGGCAACCACAGACACGTGTCACTGCTCAACTGCACCTTCAAATTCTCTGCAAACAGCGCATTCGCCGTCGTGCAACAATACGTGTCCTTGGAAACCACATTCAAGAACGGATTGATCAACTGTACAAGCGGACATGTTGGCGAGTCCACCGGTTTCTGCTGAGCTTGATTGGTAGACTTGGCAAATTCTTGGAGCGGATTCAGGACCGCGGGAATCAGCGCATTGTCACGTAACATCACGCCAAGCATGCCTGTGGGAGTGGTGCCCTCAGAAACGTGTGGCACAGTCGCTTTCAAGTGCTTCACAAGCGGCGGTAACAGGTCCTCCAAGGAAGCCAGGAACAGCTTGTCCAGAACCTTTTGAGGGTTAAAGTCAAGCAAGAGAGTCAGATTGGTCGCAACTTTGCGCATGGGCTCGATCCAGGTGTCCGGGAATACATGATCGTGTGTGAGGATGCCTTCTTGATCAGGTTCGCTGTCCAGGTCTAATTCGTTCCACCATTCGGGTTGATCATGCACCCAGCTCGCGAGATGGTTGAGTTGGCGTTCGACAAGGGTATTTGCGTCAAAGAACTGCGGTGCCATTTCTGGGTGAAACGACCACTGTTTTCTGAGAATGATATTTTTTGTGCAGCCCCCATTCACATTTACAAAAAGAAACGAAGAAAATAACGGGTTTACAGGAGAAGGAAAAGGAGAAGGAGAGAATGAGATCTACGCGTCGGATGGCAACTTTGTTGTCGAGACCGTTGTTTGCGTGGACGTGACCACAGATCCGTCCGCGAGAGTCGTTGTCCGCGTCGTTGTGCGAGTCGTTGTTTTCCGCCTCAACACCGTCGCTGTGGGTTTGTCACTGTGCATTTTATTGCAAGTAAAAAAAAAACGTTTGGCTTAATACAACAAGAGAGATGGAAAAGATACGAGGGCTGTTGCAGGGCTGAAAGGAGATTTCGGAATTCAAACTGAAGCAGACGCTTTTGGTATTCGCCCCACCGTGTGACAGCGCATCCATTGCCAGCAAATACCCCACCGCAATATAAAAAAGACGTCCATTCGCAACCACAAAGAGAGAGGCATTCTATTTCCTCCTTGCCGCAAACACAACCGCCAGAAGGAGGACAACCGCAAATGTTGGCATCACATACCGAGAAACGTCGTCCTTTTTTTCAACCGTCTGTTGCTCTTGGATACGGTCTTGTTGTTTCTGTTCTTTGACTGGCTCTTGCGCCCGCGTGCGGATTCTGTTCCTCGCTGACACAATGTTCTTGACGTGGTCAAATCCAAAGTCCGTAAAGTGATACGTTTTGGAGCCATCATATTTGACAATGAATTCCCCTTTTCGCAAGTCATTCAAAGCCATGTTTTCGCTCAGAAGCTTGTTTCGAGGTAAACCGTTTCCGTCGAGCGGAAACTTGGCGTCCTTGATAAACTTTTGGAACTCTGCTTCAGCGGTATTCGAACTGCTTGTTTCCATTGCTTGAAACACGTTCTTGTGCTCCGCGTAAACCTTGTCAATGATATCAACTGCGACCCAGTACGCATTTCCACATGCGTCGTCTGTACCCGCAATGAAAGGAAGACTTGCAAGTGTGTCTGTATTCTTGAGGGTTGTTGCAAACTGCGTGGCGACCGTGGGCACGTAATTGGTCGAAGTTCTCCACCGCACGTCACGGTTGTTGTTGAAGCGCGCGTCCGTAAAAGTCGGTGCAGAAGGCTGCGCGATGTTATCAGCAAACAGCCTGTTACATTCTTCGTCAAGTTCGCGGTTTGCAGTGATGGAAAAGTCGGGGATAGTCCCGTCAGCACTTGCTCCAGCAGGCTCCCCATTCTGTTTAATATTGTCGTTGGTCCACTCATAGAAGCCTCCAGGCGTGGCAAGACAGCCCTTGTACTGAAACGAGGAGGTGTCCAGAATGTCATCTTTACAGGTCCTGCCATTTCGCTTATCGTGCGGGCACCGGAAAATCATCAGCACGTACTTGAGGCAGGAAGAAAAGACAATCATATCGGCGGCCACGGTAAAGTACTTTTGTGGAGAAGAGTCGCTGAGAGCGTCGGATAGGCCTTTTTTGGGGATGAGGGGGACAGAGTAAGTGCTGTTTTTATCAGCTTCGGCCGAGAAGTAGGCGAAGGATGGATTCAGCGAGCCCCTGTTCTTGATGGCGGCAGCCTGCAGCATGACGGCAGCGCGCACGGCGTTGTTTGTTTCGATGGCGGCCCTTGCTGTGGAGGACATTTTTGGGAAAGTATTTTATTTATTTTATTTACTTTTTATTTTTGACTTTATTTTAAATTTAGAGGGTGGCTGTGTGATTAAAACGGTTAATTGGATTCCAATGCTCAGCAAGCAGACAGACACCATCTCGCATTCAGCGCGTGTCTTGCTGGATGGATGGACGGAGCGACATGCATGCATACGACATACATGCACATACGATACGCATCTTTGATCGCGTGGGTGAGCACAAGAGTGAGTGATGTGGTGGTGGCTGGTTGCTCACTTCCCAGCGCAGATTCGAACTCTGTTTTTGCGTCAATTTAAACGTGAAGCCTGGTGTTAGTGGGCATGCAAGCTGCTTGCGGTTTCACCCTGTGCCAGCCGCGTACGCAATGAGACATCGCTGAGCCATGCATGAGCCACACTGAATAATGCAGCGCGAGTCGCGCGTTCGTTGGTGTCAAAGTTCAGTTGGTGACCCCCACATCTTCAGTCCGACTCCGCGTTACGGCAAATCTGAATTTATGACAAATAGTCTTTTTTTGTGTGCACTACTTCCATCACGCCCTGTCACTCTTGGCGTGGACTCAAAACTAAAAAACTACCATTTTTAAACAGGACAGTTCGCAGCACTCTACCCAATCACTCCTTTGAACTAACCACAACAGTCTCAACCGCCACCCCTTCCTCCACCACACTGCCTTCACCTCCACTCCGATACCTCCTCAACCGAATCTGCTGCAAACACCACTCCCCAAACCAAAACGCATGCAACGGAAACAAACTCGCTGGAAACAGCCAAAGCCATATGTCCCCTGGATACCCAACAACAAACTGCTGGATAATCATGACATGCAAACAAATCCGCGTTATAAAATATGTTGCCCCAAACAATGAGTCGCTGCGGAACGTTTGGTTGATTTGTCCGATGGCCATGATGAGGGTTGGGATTTCGGTGCAGCACATGAGTGTAAAGGTTCCTGCCAGGTTAAACTATGAAAATTCATGACAGAATGATCAGTTATGGATATTGTGTTCTGAGGTAGATAAAGTTTACCATGAATCCGATTGGTATGAGGATTGTATACAGCGAATGATGGAAATACCCTGTCGAAGGGCCCATCTGCATCGGATAAAAATGCACTCCCAGCGTGATATCCGCCACAAGATACGCCGCAAAGTACCCGCAAAAGATACTCGTTGAGATATCCCACTGTTGAAACCCTCGTTCGGGCAATGGTACATTAAGCTCCGCGAAAAACGATACAACGTATGGAATCGATGTTGCTGTTGATACAGCCGAGTTGAGGCCCGTGAGGATCCATGCGCGTTGTTTGTCGGTTCCAAAGGTTTTGGGGAGACGTGTTGTGAGGAAACTGTATACTACGATTTGTAGCACATAGAAGCAGCAGAAGCTTGCTGTGAACGGAAGGTTCCCAAGGACTTCGGATAAGCTTTTGATTTCAACCATCTATTCTGTGGTTTCCGCGGCTGGTGTCTTTTTTTGGGTTTTGCCTTTTCATAGCCGTTGCTTGTGTCGCGCTTGGTAACAGCAAGTGAAATCACTCCCAAAGAGGTTATTAAAAAAATGCGCGTTCCCAGCTTTTATGCAGATGCATTTGTTCAATTGTACATGTTGTCCGGGTGAATGTGTTTATTCCAAATCAAAATCCTCAGCCATCATTGCTTCCAACTCCGCTTGAGTTGGACACCCTGCAAGATTTAAATCCATAGAACCTGCTGTTGTGTTATTCGAGTCCTTTAGATCCTTCGAGCTTCCATCAAGCACGACTGCTGATGTATCCACCTTTGATGCCGTGACTGCTTCATGCTCGATCGGGGCCGGTGTAATCGTCGGGGCGCGTTTTATTGTACTTGTTGCAGGAGTGGAGATGTACCATTCATCGTCGTTCTCATCCCACTCTGGTGGAACTGAACTGGGTTGTACGCGATTTGAAGCGGTGGATGATGAAGTTGTTTGTGGAGCGGTGGTGGTGGTGGTGGTGGTGGTGGTGTGCATATCTGCCTCTGCTTCAGCAATCATTCTGTCCATTTCAGCGTCATCGTCTAAATGCGATTGTTTCTAAAGGAAGAAAAAAAGAGGTAAATAAAACTGCACCATTGCGCAAAGAAATTGTGGGAGAGCTTCAAAAGATCTTTCTGAATCTACAAGCAATTACCAAAGGTTTTGGTATAGACTGAGGTTTCGAAGTAGATGATGTCGTCGCGCCACCACCCATTTGAACATCCAGTTGCTGCATCATTTCCGCTTCAAAATCAATGTCATCAAATTCGCCGGATTTAGTCTGATTCGGGGGATCATCAAACGCAGCCGCCATATCCATCAACAGCTGTTCCTCCGTCGCGTCGAGTTCTTCCATACGTTGGATTGCTGCATCGATTGAAGTCATTTCGTTGGCTGATTTGTCAATCTGTGCGGCGTTTTGGTTCAGATGGCTGTTTGCGCTTTTCGTTTTTTTTTTTTTTGATGGCAAATGTGGGATACCTCTGCCGTGTCCACTGGATCGTTTTCGAAATCATTTCGCTCGTCGTCAACAATTCCCATTGCGCGAAGTCGTTCCGTTCTGAGCAACCTGTCTCGCCAAATCTGGGAGATATAGACCAACGTTTTCAGGCTTGAAGTCGGCAAAGCAAAGCCACAAAAGAAAAACAAAGGGAACCTTGATCTCTTTCGTTCGACACAGCTTCTCCGTTCCTTCAATAAAACTTTTAAACACGAGCTTGTTGAATACACCGTGACCCCATTTTTGATATTGGAATAAAATGTGTTGCAAGTCTTGGAACTGTGTTTTTTGAGGGAGGTTTTGGTCAGGATTTCACCAAAAAACAAAACGACGACATCTCCCCAAAAACCTCATGTTTCTTTCCTTTCAGTTTTATCGTCTTTGCAACAGTCACGAGTGAATCCAATCCGTCCGGTCCAAGCAGTCTGACAACAAAAAGCAAGACATGTGAGCACGTAGTCCAATAGAAAAAAAGCAGGGGGGTGCCCAAACCTCTTTGCATCAAGTCTCGCAACCTCCTTCTGAATACGCTTCGCTTTCGGAATTTCCAACGGCGTCTCAATGATCGGGATGGGTGCGTCGTTGCCAAACGGAATGGGATCCGCGTCATTCGATGGGCTGGCTGGAGCGGTTGGAGAAGCAGCAGTGTCGGGGTCTGTGCGGGATGCTCTTTGGGATTCTCGATGTGCTTCGAGCGTTTCGAGTGTCAGCGATGGAGGCAACTGTTGTGTGAGTATGCAAGCGTGGGCCTGTCAGCTTTTCATGGGGTTCCAGGTTCGGAGAGCATTTGTTGTGTGTGTGTGTGGGTTTTGGAGTTTAGGGAGAGATGGAATGACACTTGCGTCTGGGAGGTCATCGTCAAAGTCCATTGGTGTGCGCTTTGTTGTATTTCTTGCGGTTAAATTTTTGGCGATAAAATGTTGGTCTTGTTTTCGGACGAAAGTTTTTTTTTTTAGTATTCGACCAGCAGCCGAGTGGGCGTGGGTATTTTGATGCGGGAGTCATGAATAACCACACCAGTTTGTTGGCGTCGAGTAACATTTTATTTAAATTATCGTTAAAAGGGGGAACGTCCGCAAAGAAGGCTGAGGGTTCATCAGAACCAAAACACAGACGTGCGATGCTCAGACTCAGATGCTCAGATGCCGTCGTGGTAGCCTTTGCGCTCAAGCTTGTCAAACTTGCTGTTGACGGCGTAGAACTTGATGTTCTTGCTTTGGTCCATGTCGAGCCTTTTTTTTATGAGGAAAAATTTAGAAATGGAGATGAATAATAAAAAAGTGAAAGAGAGTGAATGAGTGGGGGAGGCGCCAGAGGCACAGCAAGTGGCAGTGAGTTGGGGAGGGGTTGCGTTGGGTGGCCAGCACACAGTGGGAGAGAGACGGAAAGATGGCTTTACCATGGGTGCGGTCTCGACTTCTTGTTCACCAAGAGGAGGGTGGGGTCGTTGCGCATGGCGTGGAAGCCAGTGACACCCGCGATTCCGAGACCGAAGGTGACAGCGCCAAAGAGTAGCAACACGGGTGGGTTGCGTGCGATACCAGTCATCATTCTGCGGCGAACAGAGGTGGCAGATTAGAAAGGTGCTGAGCATGGGACGGAGAGGGAGCACAAGCGTCCAAGAGAGCGCCACTGATGGCAGGAGTTGCTCTGGTTGAGAGGAAGGTGATGGAGAGGGCGCCTCACCCAATGCCCATTTTTTGGTTTCGTGTTTTGAGAATAGTTTTTTGGAACAAATTTATGCGCGAACAACGTCACTCAGCGTCATCTGAGACAGCCACCCAAAATGGCGTTTCCATCCGTTGAGCACTCTGAAACTAGCATCACGCGTTCCAACCCCTTCTAGTAGCGTCTCTACATTTCCTTTCTCTATTGCATTTACTCTAAGTTCACTCTTCATACCCATCTAACAGCGCAACCAAGTTTTTAACCAGCTTCGCAAGGTCATAGGCAGTCGCCGCAATTCCCTGCCGCACCTCCTTGCTTTGCGGCATTTTCCCCAGCTCGCCAACATAAACTTCCAACCTCCTCTGCGTGATGTGTAGTTGATTCAAAATGTCTTGCGCTTCCAATCGGAACGCATTCTCCGGCGCCATTCTTGACACGACATCATACCCGGCTTTGCACATTCCTTTCACGATCCCAACAACGTCAAACGCTTTCCCATCCAATTCTTGAACAAACACACCTGGAGCACTGCCCCCGCTTCGCATCGTACTAAGCAACCCGTGAATTCCCTCGACAATGGTTGAAGTTTGTGCTTCAACGAACTCTTTCAGTTCTTGCACTTCTGCATAAAATGAAACAACGCCCTCTTCTTCTTCTTCTTCTTCTGCGTCACTATCGTGATTCTTTTGAGTGGACCTTAAGTGCATGCCAGCCTTGGTTTTCAGCAACGCTGCAACGTCATTCACGGCCAGCGTGAGCTGCGAAACAGCCTGTTGCACGCGTTCAGCTCCATCCACATTGCCAGCATCTGCCAAGTACACCTTCGCAGCGGAAATTACTTTTGCAAGACTACTTGAAAATCTTGTCCGCGCTTCCTCCAGTTTTGCTTGGTTCCGAAACTGCCGCCCATTTGAAACAGATCTCAGAGTTTCAAACTCTTCAAAGCTTTCTGTCACTTGTTTGCATGCAGAGATGAGAGATTTGAGTGCGGGGAGGAGAGATGATTTTGATGCCGAACTATGTGTGTGTTTTTCATCGTTCAGTTGTTTTAAACGATACATTATTTGTGGTATTGGTTTTGAATTTTTTTTTTCTTTTTTTTTTTTACCGAATTGCTTCCAAGACTTCTTCGCTGGCATCTTGGTACGCGCGTGCCGCAGATTTGTCTAGGATGCCGCCATCAATTAATATAGTTTGGCTTTGGATTTTTTTGGTGGGTGAGGGAGCGGTCTCCAAAGGTGGCGGCCCAACGGCGGCGATTGATATTTTTTCTGAATTTTGAAGCAGAATAATCTGAACAAAGATGAATTTACGAGAGGTTAATATGCCGTAAGCATACAAAGAGCAAGGGAACAAGAAACGCAGTTCGAAACAAAAAAAACAAAAAAAAAACCTGGTTCTGAAGCGACTCCTTTTCACCCATGATTTGCTCAATCAAGCGTCCAAGTTCTTCAACTTGATCCTTCAATTCGTCCGTGGCGAGCAGAGTTTCCTCGTTCTGCTTCAATAATCCTTCATTGACGTCTCTGAGTTCGGTATTTTTGAGTGCCAGATTTTTCACTTCGGAAAGTAATGAAGTCGTCTCAATGCGGACTTCGCCAAACAACTGAAACAAGTACAGCATCAGCAAATGAACATCCGTTTCTGGCTCAGTGATATTTTTTTCGATACCGTCTGTTGATCTTCCAAATGTGATTTGATATCAGTATAGTCCGCTTGAAGGGAAATGTACGCAGCAATCTGTTTCTGGTGCTCTGTTTTATGTTTTACAACGTCTTGTCGAAGTTGCGCGATTTCTACACGCAGATTTGCGGATTCGTTTGCAGCTTCTTGATGCCGTCTGTTTGCTTCTGCGAGGTCTTTTTTGTTTTTTGTGATTTCCTGCGCGCGTCGTCGTCAATTTCATTTTTTAGTTCATCCAAAGACAAGAACCAAGAAAAAAAAAAAAAAAAACTCACAGAAACTTGCGCTTGTAAAGTTTGTCGAAGCTGGCTCATTTCAGCCCTTAAGCTGGACGACTCTGCGCGCGATTCAGACAATTCTTTTCGAACAGAGGTGACTTCCTTGCGAACATCTCCACCTTCTGATTTGTACTGACTCAATTCCTGATGTATGCACAAGGGGGTAAAATATATCGCTGTTACATCTTGCCCTAGCGTGTTTTAAAGTAATAGTTACCTTTCGCAGTTCATCCGTTTCTGTGGCTGAAAGCATAAACTCTTCCCCAATTTCATTCGCTTCTTTCCTTGCAGCTTCCAAAGCTGCAGTAGTCGTTTTCAGGTCTCTTTCGAGATGTTCGATTTGCAAGGATAGCGCCTCAGTTCGCTGTTGCGTGTCTTTCCGCATTCTTTCCATAGCGTCCTATTCTCATCGCCATACAGTTCAGACGAAAAGTGAAACATTTGCCCAAGGAAAATACGATGAGATAACCTTCAAAACGCTTGCATCTCCACCAACTGCGCTATTCGCGCTCCCATTTAAAGCAGCCATCCGACTTGGAGAAACGAGATCGCCCAAATCTGCCATGACTTCATCAATGGAGCGACCGGTGCTACTCGGATTTCGTGAATGCATTGTGAGTTTCGGAGTTGAAGTTGCGGATACTGGGGATGCAGTTTCTGACGCGTTGTTGTAGGGTCGAGAATGTTGTTGCTGTGGGGGTGGTGTTGTGACGGAAAGTGGGGGTGGGTTGATTTCTTGTTGTGGATTTGGGTACTGTGTTATTTTTTGAGCGTTGGTAGTGGTTATTCAGCGTGTATTGTTGTTGTTGTTGTTGTTGTTGTTGTGTAAGTTGTTGAGATGCGTTGTTGGGTGGGTGGGTGGGGGCGTCCATGTGTTTGTCATTTTGCTTGGCTGTGTCAATCTCCCTCAATTTCAACAACGCCACATCCCACTTCAGCCAGGCATCGCATCGGCAACCTCGCGCTCTTCCAAGATCGCATTGAATGCCAGCAAGCGCAGTCTCCTTGGCACCCTCAAAACAAATAACAGCAAAAGTCTTTTCGCACCTCGTGAACAAGATTCGGAAAGCGACGCTCAAGCTCGAAGAAGACATCGCACGCCATCTTTTTAAAGTTGACGAGTGCGAGCGATGCCAGCTTTTGCCGTGTTTGGTTGCGTTTTGGGTGAAAGTCTTCTCGGGCGGCGAGATGCGCTGATGCTGTGATTGGATGAGTGTGTGGGGAGGGACAATGGGAGTGAGTGGATGTGAAGGGACATCCAACTGGCGTTTTGCGTGCTCACCGTTGGGACCTTCTTTCCGTCGCAGGATCTCATCAATCAAGTCAATTGTAAAGACGGCGAATTGCTGCTGATTGAGCCTGCCCATTCGCAACTTTGATGCTTCGCTGTTGGCTTCAACGGCATCGGGAGTGGTGAGGAAGTCTGCGCCGAGGAATGCGCGCAGCATCAGGTACTGGTCGCCAGTGGTGGACATGCTGTGTGTGTGTGTGTGTGTGGAGAGCAGGGGTTGGGTTTTGATATTTGAATTGGGGATTCAGTCAGGAGCCCAATACTTTTTTTATTTTGAGTGGGACGCCTTTTGACTCGAGTTGTGGAACTGTTTTGCTGAAGAAGGGGGTTGGTTGGGTTTGGACGATGATGCTCTGGTGGGGACCAGTGTCCGCGCGCTCGTGGCTGGCTGGCTGCTTGGACAGAAGCATCCTCACCCACTTGGCATGAGCCTACGCGGCATTGCGCTGGTTGGGTGATGAACTTGCTGGTGGGATGTCTTTTCGCAAGTCAATGATGCGCGTATTTGGTATCGTGGCGCCAGTTCATGATGAGTGATAAATTGAGCTGCGCCAATCCATGCATTGAGTCAAATTGACCTGCGCCAAACCATGCACAACAGCACGAATAGTAAAATTGCAGACACATCGCTCGGTGCACAGCATAAATTGTTTACAATGACACAAGTAAATTGTGAGTGCACTGGTTACTTACATAATACACTCTATTTAATCAAAGAATAAATATAATCCGTATTTACATTTTAACATGGTTTTAATTTTGCCTGTTTTGAATTGGGCTTATTCGCACCAGTCAAAAAAGCCTACAACAAAAAAATACTTTTTTCAACCGGAGAAAGCCCAAGAACCAAGTCCCAAGCTTCGTCTCTTCATTTCTGGACATCCACTGTCCGCTGTCTCTGTCCGAACCCCATCCCATCCCAAGAGCATCCCACCTGTCCCGTCTCAGGCCCGCTCAGTTCGCATGGACTCCAACAACGCTCGCTTCCCAGCCGTTGTATATGCTCTCGCCGCCGTCCCCGCCATCGTCATGGCCTGTGTTGCCGTCTCGCTGCCGCGCACCCTTGCAACCGAGCCAATTGCTCTCATTCGGACCGTCTCCTCCTCGGAAAGGGGGGGCAGATCGAATTCAACCGGATTCACTGGAGCCAACTCAACAGCATTCAACTCTACATCATCCACATCTATTTTTCCGTCCAACTCGTCATCATCATCATCATCATCATCATCATCATCGCAACATATTGTCTATCCACCCAACTCTCTCAACATTACGCTGATATGGCAGGAGGCCAACTTCATTGCCAACAAAACTGCCTTCAACTGGCCCATCGATGTGGACCCTTTGCTGGCTGATGGAGTGTTTGCGCTTGCAAACGTGGGCTTCTCGTTTGGCCTGTTTGAGGTGTGTGCTTACTACGGACAAATCAATACCACAAGGCCACGAGGCAGCAGGGGCGATGCTGCATGGCTCATTCAGAATCAAACGTGCATTGACATGAGGACATATTGCAACCAAGGACGGGTGAGTGTGTGCAACAAATTTTGAATGGACCCGAGTATGATTCACTGACGTTAAAACAAACAACAACGCCAGATATCGTCTGGATCATGCGCCGCAGTGCAAGTGTCCCAGCTCGCATCCGTTGCACACGTTGTACTGCACGCATCAGCGCTGGTCGTGATGTGGGTGGGAGTGTCGATGCTGTCATCAAACCCGCAGTCTCGCAGCATCCGGACAAGGCGAGAGACGCACTGGACGCTGTCGCAGAAAGAAAAGTGCGCTGACCAGACCCACGTGCGTCGAGTCGGAGCCCGGGTTTTATTCGCGTCGTTCCTGATGCAGGGCGTGGCAGGTGAGTTGATCGAAAAGACAGAAGGGGTGCTTTAAAACTTTTTATGATTTGAGAGTATTTAATTTTTTATTTATTTTTTAAATACCGACCAATCAGAACTCTTATCCGCTGCGTCCCTTGTCATTGCATATCTCGTGTTTGCCCGCGATCCTTTCCTCTCTCAGACGGACGAGCGTTTGAAACGGTTGGAAGACGACTCTCGCAGCTACCACTCCCTCTCCCTCGGCGTTTCTGCCCAGCTGCTCATGGCATCCCTCGCTCTCAATACCCTCATGAGCATCATTACCTTCTTTAGATACAAATCCGCCATATTCCCTTCATCAAACAAAAACAACAAAAATGGAAATTCCGACACCCCATCCAGCCTCGAAGTCCAACACAATTCCATTCGCAGAAACTCGTCCGACACTGGATACTCCAACGCGGACGAAACACATAACCCTTCCTTATTCAATGACCGTTTCGATGCCTGGGCAAAAAGCGCGACCGCCGCCAACCCATATACCCTCCCCATCCACATGCACACGCTTTCGAAAAACGACGCAATCAGTACCATGCAGCCATCCATTATCCATGAAACGAAAAGTAACCACAGCGGCGGCAGCGCACATCATCACCGTATTCATCCAACACCCGCGTCTCCGAGCGCTTCGCTTCCAATCGGGTTGCCGAGTCTCTTTCATGACACGAAAAGTAACCATAGCAATGGAAGCATGTATAATGGGAGCTCCTCGTTTACACCGATTCCTGCGCAATCCATTTCCCCGCGAACAAGTGCGACGATGGATGAATCATCTATGCTCGTGCAACGACGCAGTCGGCGAAAGAGTGGGTCCACGCCGCCAATCGTTCCGGGACTGTTGCCCAAGTTCCCGTTACCGAGCCAGCATGGGTCGGGGGTGATTTCACCTGTTTCTGGGGCGATTATGGCGGTTGTACCGCCACGTGATGGCGAGTGGGATGAGATTGATTTTCAACTGTTTGGAGCTTCTGAGTACCGGGGTATCACTGTGGAGTATATTGAGATGAAACCTGCTGCTGTGGTTGGTGCAGAGAATGGGAGCTCTAAAGCCGCGCCGACCATGATGGGAACGGTGGTCTTTGACGATGACTGATGCTCGTCTCCCATTTCTTTTGTTTTTGTACAGTTTAAGACCAAATTAAAATATCCGCCGCACGCTCTTTGAAAATAACTTCGCGTTTTCATCATTAACAACTTGCGGTTGTCGATCGTGTTGTTGAAAAAATTCCTTGGGCAAATCGCGCTTGGAACAATGAACCCATTGTCTCTCCGACAAAAAAAAAATCACTCTGCAAAATGAATTCCATCATTCGCGCATCAAGCCATCTTGGCGCTCGAGCCGACACTTGCGCCGCTTATACCGGCGGATACTGTTCATCCTACGTGACATATCCATTCTTGTTGGCTGCAGATAACACGCAAGCAAAAAACGAAGCCTTGTTGAAAGCTGGCGGAATGGATCTCCTGATTACTTTGAACGCGTCAACTCCATCGTACCGGCCCTGCATTTCCACGTTTCTGGAATGGACGTGTTACTCATTCTATCCAAGTTGTCATGAAGGTAGAACGCGTTTTTATCTCAGTGCTCTTGACACCCCCCGACTCACTCACTCACTCTCGCTCATCGAAAATGCAATTGTTTCAAATTTGACAGGCAAGCTGGACCAAGTCACTTGCAAGTCTGTCTGTGACGAAGCTGTGGCGCAGTGCACATCGTTGTTTGCAGTGTTTGGTCAAAGCGCGTCACTTCCCGACTGCACAAAGCCCATTCAAACTTGGAATGTTTCGTATTCATCCTCCGAAACGTGTTTGGGACGTGCTTCCAGTTTTCCAAAGACGGAAGGTGAGAAAACCACAGAAAGGAACTTCCATTACATAATAATAGTTATTTTTATTATGTATTTAGAGAAACGTCCAGCACCGCTTCCTTTAAAGTGTCCTTCGTTCTTGATCAAGAGTCCATTATATAACGATAGTGAGCCTGCAAGAGTGTTGCCGCATGTGTTGGGCCAGACATGCTCGGGGCCTTGCTGTGTGCCGTGCCCGTTAATCCATCAGTTTTATGGTAAGTCTTCCTTGACCTGAAAGCTCATCAACTGATCTTTCCCCGAAAACAAAAAAAAAAAAAAAAAAATAACCCAACTCAAAACAGACAAAGAAAAGAATGACGCAATTGACACTGCGACCATGGTCGTCTCTGTTCTCTCTGCAGTCTTGTCAGGCTTCATGATCATTTCATTCATCACGTTTCCCAAGAGAAGGGTATACCCCCGTGAGTATTTGGGAGTGAACAGCATGGGGGTATCTTTGTTTAAACAACCACTTACATTTCCTCAGAGTCGCTCTTGTTCCTGTTTACGCTGTCTGCCTTTGGCATGCACGCAGCACAACTCGCCGCCTTGGGCAACCCAACAAGAGTAACCTGCGTCGACCCCATAACCGAAGCACGCCAGCAAAACAGCAGCGCATGCGCCCTTGAAGGGTTCCTCCTCATTGCGTGCGTCTTTGGACTCACCGTCTGGATCACAATCTACATGCTCAACTTCCACCTTACAATTGTGTGGAGAAACGATTTCATGCACCGTCACGCGATCGTTGCAAATGTGATTGGCGCTGTGTTGTGTTTAATTCCGCCAATCTTGTTTGCCGCGTCAAACGGGATTTCTTCAATGGGAACAACGTGCATGTTTGACTCGGACCACGCCGTGTCGCTGTTTTTTGTCCCTGTGGGCGTGGTGGGTATCCCGGCGACACTGCTCACACTGTTTACGGTGCTGTATCTGTGGCGTTTGTTACAGTCCATGCCAGACAGCAAGCGTGTCTCCAGGAGGAAGGAGCCAGGGTTGGCAAACTCGAGTGCAAAGTTGCCCATGGTTTCTGTGGCGTCTTCGGGTGCGTTTGTGGCGTCAACTGTAATCGGATCTAGTGCTAGAGATGTGGATAATAACGCGCAAGGTGATTTGAATGGGGAGAATAGTTTGGCGTCGGGAGCGTCTGTGTTTCGGAAATCGAATTTGGCGTTGCATTTGGCAGTTACGCGGGATGCGGAAAAGGCATTGCATGCGGTCAAGGAGCATCGAGAAAAGATGAGGGATGTTTTTCGAAAGAGTTGGAGGTCTATTGCCATCTGTGTCTCTTTTATCGTCATCTTTGGTAAACGTCCCTTTTTTTTTTTTTTTTTTTGTCCATCACTCAACATACACACATCCAATACCAGGTACCTTCTGGGGTTTTTATTTCCGTTTCACTCTCGTAATGAGTGGCGTAAGCACATCAACAGAGTGGGTGCAGGCATGGTTTGGGTGCGTAATGCAGGGGAAATCGCGCAACGAGTGTGCTCTTATTGCGAGCCCCTACGTGCCTTCAATGGCTGGTATAGCTGCCGCGCAGATTTTGAGTGCGATTATCGGGACAGTGATTACTTTGATTTTTGGAGAAGGTATGGTGGAAGAGTGGAGAGATTTGGTGAAGGGTAAGGAGCGTTTGGTGTCGTATTGACTTTTGTTTTCGTTTTGGAGGAAAAACGGTAGAACTGAACGCGTTTTTTTGTATTGTTTTGTTTTTTTCCCATTCGAAATAAAGAGAGGCTGTGTTGTAGGTCGCCGATGCAGGTATCATATTTGCTCTGCTTGTTTGAAGCGCTGCTTCCCTTACAAAAAGAATTGCTCGCAATGACTGAGGCCTCGTTCGCCCAAGAAAGAGACTTTTTTACGATTTTTCAGATCGTAATATCGAGTCCATAAAATCGTGATCTGGAGATACTGGCACTTTGATATCTTGACAAACCGTTTTGAGCAGTATTTGAAAAATTGGGGCGCAATTTGAAATTCAGATTGCGAAAAGAGCACTTTTATTGGTGAAGACAAAAGGTGAACAATAAAGTTGAACAATAAAGTTGAACAATAAAGTTGAACAACAATCAATTTATTATGTGCCGCAAGCAAGATGCGCTTGATAGTCCACCCACATTGCGTCTGCAATACCATCCTGCCACGTCCGAGGCTCCACCACTTCAACAACCTCTTCATCCTCCTCCTCCTCATCCTCCTCCTCCTCCTCCTTCACCCCATCCACAGAAGAATCAGAACGAAAATTGATATGAATAATATTAAAAAGAATAAGGAGAACAATGGCAAGGTTGCACTGAATGTCGAGGGAAAAGGGCTGCATTGCCTTCACAATGAGGAACCACTTTGACAGGCATCCAAAGATTTGCTCAACAACATTTTGGAGCTGCATGTGTCAAAGGTTGAAAAGCTCTTTCTTGTTGATGGGTCTGCAACATGAAAGCATCAGCAGTTAAATAATACAAATAGAAATGAACCACTGACTGTGTGTCTGCTTGTCCCCATTCTTTTAGATGATAGTGTGTACCTCGATATGGGACCAGGACCTTGTTAGTTATAGAATAGCCAGTGTCTGCAAGGTAGTAGCAACCATCAGGTACAGAGAAAGACTGTGTTGTCAGTGCATCATTGAGAACCCATCTGTCATGAGTGCTTCCCTCCCACCCAGCATGGATGTACTGGAACAGCATATTGAATGCACAAACACCCAATACATTCTGCGTCAACACACCTCCATTTTGGCACTGGTACAGATCAGCTTCTGTTTCAGGGACAACAGCACTGAAGTGAGTGCCATCTAACACTCCAACACAACCTGTAAAAAAAGAAAACTTAGGGTTGTCTGATATTTCAGGTGGAACGCGTTTAGAAGGGAGCTTCATGTAGCATGGCTGCAAGCTGAGCAGAGCTTTCAGCACTCCATGAAAACACTGGCTGACTGTTGGAACCTTTCTTGTGTGGATCAGTTGGAGTTGTTTCTGGCAACAATTAAGAGGAATATCGCGACTTGCTCTTGGGGATCAATGTAACAAGGAGGAGGCAGGAACCCAGATTGATGCATCAATGAGATGAGACCACTGTGTTCATTGCATCAGTTTGAGTGAGGCGACATGAAATAAACAAAACTTACTCAAACATGGCAACGTCCATGCAGAACATGTTGTGCATCCTTGACTTGTGGACCATTTGGAGTTCTTGCAGCCATGTGTGGCCTGTCATCATCGAGGTGTGAATGCACTGTTTTGGGAGTGTTGGAGGGTGCAGCTGGCAAGTTTTTGTTGCCAGATGATAACCAGCAACACAGCAGCTAAAACTGCATTCGGCCGTCGCTGCCTTGTCATTGCTGCAAGCTGCTGTTGGGTGGGGCCTGTGGAGTTCGGGTGGTTCATTTTTTGTTTTTCACAAGACAGGATCAAGGTGAGTCAGATCAATTTGAGTCATGGTGGCTGCATTTTCTCTTTTTTCTTCAAGTCCCAAGTGCCTCCCAAAGCAGCGAGGAGGACGTCCCTTGCAAGATCACAGTAGCAGGCCCCAATCAAGTCAAGAAGGAGAAGGGCAACAAGTTCGAGAAGCACTGCTGGACAGCTGAGCAGGTGACCTTCCTGCTGGAGGAAATGGCGGACCAAGCCAAAGACAGCAAGAAGTGCGCCGGCAGCTTCAAGAAACCCATGTGGAACACTCTTGCCAGCAGGTTCAACCCCCATTTGTTGCGGATCCTGGTCAAGGTGGACCAGTGGTCTCCTCATGTACTCAACATAAAGGAGAGCTCAAAATCTCTGGAATGCATGAAGATGTGGGAAACAGGTGTTTGAGCACCTGCAGACCCCATACGTAACAAAGATGTGAAATACACATGACTTCGTGTAAATATAGACAAGCCATGGGGGCAGTAACACACCGTCAATCACACACACAGGTCTGTGGCACATCTGCCAAGTCCTACAAGCACCCACATGTCATCCACAGCTATTTATTGTCACTGGATGAAAAGTTGTGAGGCATACTGCCAAGACCCCAAGAAGTCTTTATTTATACGAAGTTGGGACCTTAAACAATCCACCACAATAATACACCATCACATGACACCCTCACCAAGTCGTCATAAGGTGTCAGACTCTATCACTCTACTATACCAACAGTACTAAGCCAAACTACCTGCAACACCAAGCATTCAGCAGAAACACACCAGTACATAGCTTGTGTAGTTGAAACGAAGGTTTGAGCCTGGATAGGCATTACTTGAGGACCTAGATCTTGCATAAGCAAAGTTCGAAGTTAGTACACCACAGTCAAACTGACACACTGAAACGTACATGGACAGCAATGCTGCTTACTGGTACACCGTCACTTAGACCCACGGCTCCCTACCCAGGTGGGAGAGGCCCCATCAGAGGTCCAAGGATACAGTCGCATGCACTTTGGATGTTGGTTGGATAGTTTCTTATTCAAATCGTAACTTTTTGGATTGGTAAAGGCCCAAACAGTCCTTGGGGACGTTCGGGGGATTTCCATCTCGGTTCTTTATAATTTCTACCCCAGGGAGATACCCACGATTTTCCACCCATGAGTGATTCTTTCATGTTCTATTCCAAAGGGTATAAACGGTAGAGCTTCCACAAGGCAAGTAAACATCTTCTTAGACCAAAATCGTCGTTGTAGCACCTAGTCCTCAAGTCACAAACCCTTGTACAGTGTGCCACCACCATTTGTACCGACACCATTTCAGGTGCCTTGTTGGCTACAAGCAGCTCAAGTTGAAGGTACAAGTTCTGAAAGCCTGGCTGCAGATGTGCATGCGAATGGGGGAGTACAGTGGGTTTGGCTGGTGCAATGTCAAGATGTCAGAAATCCAGTGCTGATTTGGACGGGAGACACATCTAAACACTCAAGGTGGTCCAAAATCCTTGAGGAAGGTCTGAGGAATGGGTGGCTTCATTTGTTGGTGAATAAAATCAAGGTAGATATTAGAATCAACATGTTTATCTAAGAGATCAAAACAAACAAAACAACATGTAAAGGAAAAAACTTAAATAAAAACCGTCACTTGCCACAATGATTTTACTGCATTGTGCTCTATACTTGGCAGTGCACCACCTTTCAAGAACTGGACAATTCCCATTGAAGCGCAGTTTGGTGAATATTATCTTATTCCATCTCAGGGTCTGACCATCTTCCTCCAATGGCTTTGCATTAGTAAGGGTTAACATAGTGTTACAAGTCTTTAATTTCAGCCTGATTGCAAACTGGTGTCACACGTGGTCAGTACTTCTTCCCTATACTGCTCTTCCCAGTAAATATTCATCTCCAATAGCCTCATAGTATCCTTGTCCTGCCTGCTATACCACAGGGGACACGAATGGGATAGCTTCTGTTCATGACAAACAGGAAAAGTAGCACAACACCTCAAACCCCTCTATCACGAATAGAGAACTCACATGGCCTCCAGATTTTGCCTTTAGATGCTGACCGCTAATGCCGCCTTTCATGCAAAAAGGAGTGGTTCAGGGCACTTCCATATGAGAATGCCAAGACCCAAAACTAGCACTCCACTAGCTTCCAGGACCACGACGTGTCTGATTCCTCCCCGAGGAACATGTCGCAGCTTTGTAATTGACAGGAGTTCAATCTGCGTTGCATCTAGTTCAAAGCCACCTTCCCTAGACAATTGATTTCAGCATACTTCTGGATTTATTGCATTGTCACAGGGCAATCTCTTGCCCCCAAATAAACAACAATGAACAATTAATAAAACAAAAGAAAAGGGAAAGAAAGAAAGAAAAGAACTAACTACTAGCAAGGAAGAAGAATAAACCCTGTGAATAACAGTCGTTACTTCACAAAGAAGGCACCCACTGTGCCTGCAGATGTGATGTTGGAGTAAGCAGGACTCCATTTATTCAACAATTGTTGGTTGACAAATCCTCTTCTTATGGTATGCCTGCTGCCACAGATTGCAGGCTTGCATGGGATATTGTGAACAGGGGTGTGGCTGACTATGGCCTCCTTGCCATGCTGTTCCAGGTCTCTCAAGCCAAAGGTCGGCTCTCAAAAGGTTCAACTTCATCCTCATTGGCGGCTTCGGCAGGAACTCAAGATGCAGAAGGCAATGGCAATGATGATGACAATGATGATGATGATGATGATGACAATGATGATGATGATGATGACAATGATGATGATGATGATGACAATGATGATGATGATGATGACAATGACAAGGATGACCTCAATGCAGACACAGATAGTGAGAATGCTGTTCCAGCTTTTACCAATCAAGCCATGTCCAAGACTCCTTCCAAGTCTCCATTGTCTTCTGCCGGATCACTGTCCTTGGCTGCCAATGCAGGTGATTATCTTTCTTAACTGACACTCACACACTTTTTAATTGCAAGTACCCACAGGTTCTCTCAACCAAAAGAAGCAGTCAGCCCAACCTGACATTGCCTCCATTGGTGATGAATCAAAGCATTCTCACACAACCCCTCCTCTACTGATCCAGCTTTTCTAAACACTCTCGACTGAGTTGTGAATTGCATGGATCGCATGGGCCATCCCATTGAGAACAAGAAGGGGGCATATGGTTCTCTGTCAGAATCTGCGCAGCTTCAAGCTCAGGTGGCTGAAAAAGTGGAGGACATTTTGTCCAAATGCAATGGGGAATTTGACGGTGCCATGTGTGAATGGCTGAAGGAAGAGCTCACGCTCAAGTACAACAAGTTGTTTGCAGACACTCCACTTAGAGCTGCCGCGTTTTTGGGCACAAGGGTGGAGGGTTTGTCAGTGAAGTATCTCACGTATTTGTGGCAAGTGGAGATCTGTGAAAAGTGATTATTTTTTGTACTGTTTGTTTTTGAATAAAGCAATGATTTTCTGTGAATTTTGAAGATTTGTTGGGATCCTGAATGCAGCGTGCCAAATACAGGTTTTTTCTGTTTTTGGTTTTTGGCCTTTTTGGGCATTTGAAAAACTTTTTTGAGATGCCAATTCTGAAAAACGTTTCATGTCCAAAAACTGTTTTTGCTTCTGCATTTTGCATTTGGGTTTTTCGAAAAATCATTTTTGCGCCAAACGCTTTTTCATGTTACATTTTTATATGTAAATTGTATTCTGTTAAATCTGGCGGAACGAGGCCTTGAACATTTGTCAAAGATTCTCAATTCAAAACGAGAGCCATGACAACATTTGTCACAGCCAACCACCTTCAAGCACGCGCCGGCACTTGTATGCCGTACAGCGACGGGGGGTACTGTTCATCGTATGTAACATACCCGCTGTATCTACCACCCGGCGCCACGGTTAGCAAAAACGAAGGGCTGCTGAAGGCTGGCGGAATTGATTTACTGTTGAGTTTGAACGCGTCTACACCGTCGTATCGGCCATGTGTTTCAGCTTTCTTGGAGTGGACGTGTTATTCCGTGTATCCGAGTTGTAAACAAGGTGGATCTAAGCGCCTTAAAAAAAAAAACCAAACTTGGCTGAATTGAGTTTTTTTTTTTTTTTTTTTTTTTTTTTTTTTTTGCAGATAACTTGGATCAAGTTGCATGCAAGTCGGTTTGTGATGATGCTGTTACAAAGTGCGCGTCCATGTTTGCGCTATTCGGGAAAAGCAGTGCTCTTCCAGATTGCTCGAAACCGATCCAAAACCTGAATGTTGCGTATTCGTCGGAAAAAACTTGTTTGGGGTATAAATCGGCGCCCCCCAAAGTAGAAGGTAAAAAAGAACTCTTCAGCCCTTTGAAATAACATATATTTCCATTCCATCAGTGGAGAGTCCGCCCCCGGCTCCTGTGAAGTGTCCGTCTTTTTTGATCAAAAACCCAGCTTACAATGACAGTGACCCGGGCAAAGTGCTGCCGTCTGTGCTTGGCCAGACATGTACCGGTCCCTGCTGCGTCCCATGCCCGTTGATCCACCAGTTTTACGGTACGTGTCAATTAGCGCTGTGTAGTCGCGCTTACTCACTTCGGCGGTTGCAACTGTACAGAGGAGGAAGCGAATGACGCGATCAGCACAATCATTCTCATCATTTCGATCATCTCGTTCGTTCTTGCATCCTTTGTACTCCTCTCGTTTATCATGTTTCCCGCCAAAAGAGCGTTCCCACGTGAGTAAGAACTGGAGGCTTTGCTGGTCATGAAATATGTTGACTGACAGGTCTTTTTGTAACGGCAGACTCGCTCATTGTTGTTTTTACACTGTCGGCATTTGGTCTCCACGGAACTCAGCTCGCGTCTCTGGGTGACCCGACAAGAGTCACGTGCATTGACCGCATCACAGAAGCAAGCCAGCACAACAGCACGGCATGCACCATCGAAGGCTTCCTACTCATCTTCTTTGCAATCAGTTTGACCACCTGGATCTCCGTCTTCATGCTCAATCTCCACATGGCAATTGTTTGGAAGAGCGACCTCATTCACCGCCACATTTACTTAATCTCCGCGGTTGCGGTTCTGGCATGCCTGGTTCCTCCGGTGGCGCTGTCTGCGGCAAACGCGATCGCGTCCATCGGAATCACGTGCATGTTCGACGCTGACCACGCCGTCACGCACTACTTTATCCCCGTGGGTATCGTCGGGATCCCCGGGTCTCTGCTCACGTTTTACACAGTCGCGCATCTGATCCGCCAGCTAAAATCCACGCCCCACGCGCGACGCGTGAAAAGGTCAGAGCCGTCGCAGTCGAACCCTGCCAAGTCGAGTCCTAAATCGAACCCAACGAAATCGAACCCTGTCAAGTCGAACCCTGCGCGTGGGAATTCTGCCATTTTGCTGACTTCTCCGGGGCACGCGGCGGAAGAACCGGGACCAGCGGATGCCGCTGCACAAGGAAAAAAGCCTGATTCAAGTCTTATCGCAGGTGCCACTGCCTTCCGTAAATCAAAACTCGCCTTGAACGCCACAACCACCCGTGAAGCCGAAAAAATGCAGCATCTCATTAAAGAGCATCGAGAGAAAATGTGGAGCCTTTTTGAAAAGAGTTGGCGCTCGATTGCCATCTGTGCATGCTTCATTGTCATTTTTTTCACGTTTTGGGGGTTTTATTTGCGGTTTTCGATTTTGATGGCCGGCGTGAATACATCGACGGAGTGGGTGCAGGTGTGGTATGGGTGTGTGATGCAGGGAAAGTCGAGGAATGAGTGTGCTGCCGTTGCGAGACCGTTTGTGCCTTCGTTGATTGGCATTGCCGCTGCCCAGTATCTCATCAGCAGCATCGGGATCTTGATTTTTCTTGTGTTTGGGGGAAGTATGGTGGAGGAGTGGAGGAATCTGGTGAAGGGAAAGGGACCGGGATAAAGTCTAAAATTTTTCACTTTTATCGGCGACTTTAAATCGCTCCGATCGGCAGGATTTTCATTTACTTTTTACGCATAAACAGAAGTTAGCTTGTGCCAAAGCAGCGCAACAACCAAGAAGTGAATTTGAAAAACAAACTATAATGTACTTCGATCCACCAGTCAATTTCTTTTTAAATATTCAAGGACACAAACATCAATAAACAATCACCCCATATCCATCCGTACATCTCCGTCCCCTGAAAGTTATAAAAGATCAGCAACTTCTCAAAAAATGGCAACGCGTTGTTCCATGTGACAAATCTGACAAAATATTTACTTTTATGCAAATCCCAGATTTTCCATAAAAAGGTGAACCAAAGATAACAAAAACAATGGACAGCCCATGGCTCCTTCTCCTTCTCGGAGACTCTGCCCTTCCCACGGGAGGCTTCGTTGCGTCGAGCGGCCTGGAGGCATTCACAAGCGCATTCGGCTTCAGCCAATCGGAAATGCCGAAAGTCCACGTCTTTATGCGCTCCAACATGTCCGCGTTTGCGCACGCAGCCCTGCCCTTTGTCACACAGACATTCCTGGCAGTGTCAAACGGCGGCATGCGTGAGTCTGCCGCCGACCCTACCTCCAATCATGACTCCTCAATAACACACATGCATCAAAACGCCACCGACGACTCGGTCGACATTGTTGCACAACTTGATTCAAGTTTCGATGCAATGGTTGCCTCGAATCAGATCGCTGCGAGAGCCTCCCATGCCCAGGGGGCCGCGTTTGTGGCGTTGCTGGATCGAGCGTTTCTTGGTGTTTCGATGGGCTCGCTGGATGACCGAAAATTGCGTCTTGCAAAAGACATGCGGAAACGTGTGCGGGTAATGATGAAATCTCTTCACTGTTTTGATTCCATCTTTCACTCACTCATTCAAAAAAAAAAATATGAATACCGCGCTTCAGGGCGGAAAATCTCCCGGCCATTTACCCATCTGCTTTGCACTCTTGTGTGCATGTTTAGGCGTTTCATTGTCAGACACACAGTCCTTGTTTTTGTTTCATCACACGCGTTCGCTCGTTTCCGCGGCTGTCCGGTTAAACATTTACGGCCCGTATGAAGGACAACGTCAAATGCTGTTGCTTGGAACTCATGCCTCCCACGTATTGAAACAAGTACGCGATAGGATGGATTCAATTGAAATGTCCATGGTCCAAGAAACAGCGGAGAAGCAATCTCATGTCAATGAGGAAGATGAGTATGATCAAATGATGCGCGTTTTTAAAGGGCCGTTGTATCGTGAAGTGGAGTTGGCGAAACGGCAGTCTGTGCAGACGGGAGTTATGGTTGAATTGGTGCAGGGACTTCATGACCGGCTTTATTCGCGCTTATTCAACTCGTAGGGGCATTTGTGCATTAGAAGCTGCAACTAATAGAATCTGTTTAATTGTTATCACGCGCATGTCTGTAAATGTTTGCTTTTCCAGTGCAATCTAATGATACTGGAAAGCTTCAGTGCGAGGTTGTGACAGAGAGCCTCTTCACTTAAAAGCATGTAGGCGCATCATTTTTCGGAAATGACTGATAGAGAATAGGTGCGAGTGTTGGACGAGCTTCTCGACTATTCAGGACTTTTGTTTTGAGAGAGAGAGTTAAGAGCTTATGGAGAGACTGGAGCTTATTCAAAGAAATCGACGCGCTTAAATAGTAAAGTAAGGTTGTCCAAAAATAAGAATGAAGTGAGAGAAAATCGTGGCGTTGGAGAGAATTGGAGAGGTTCCAAAAAATTCCAAAATACATGGAAGGCGCACTACGTGATCTAATTAAATAATTATACGTTAAATGTGTCACGTAATCTACAGATTCCGTCACGCACGTCCAGAAGCTTCGCCACGCCAATCAAAATTCCCACAGACACAAAATTTACTCACAGCAATTCCAACACTCTAACACTCCCCAGACACGATCGCGTCTTCGTTATTACTTTTTCTATCATTTCAAGTGCCACTGTTGTCTTCCTTACATTTGCCACAAAGGCTATTTAAGAAGGCCTTTCTTGATTCAATAAACAGAAGTCTCTCAATAATCTCTTAACTCTCTCAACTCCTCTCAAGTCCTCTCCCAGTCTTGAAGCTGCAATCGAGGTGGTGACTACTTCCGTAACAAATGACACAGCATCAGTGGTTTAGTGGTATAATTATCGCCTGCCACGCGGTAGTCCCGGGTTCGATTCCCGGCTGATGCATTTTGTTTCTATTTATTGCAGTTTTTTGACAAGGCAGATTTCTCGTGTCTCAAACCCCCGTCCATAATATTCCCTGTGGTCTTTGATCCCGTTCTTTTGCTTAATGGACAGACTCCATCACAATTTCCGCTGCGGTTCCCAGCAATTAAACCGAGTCACAGCGTCCAAAACCACTCTGGAAGCTCTGCAGCTTTTTTTATATGTTGGTTATTTTAATCTCACTACAAGTGCTCAAAGACGACAAAAGACAGAAAAAAAACAGGAAGGAAATGAGGGGAACACAAATAACAACAAAAAGGACAACGCTAAGTTATTTCAGATCAGCAGAGAACCAAAAGAAAAAAAAAAAGAAATGAAAAAACAGGAGAAAAAAAAAGCAGCACAACACAAAAACCCACGTTTCGATTGAGGGGTAAAAAACAAAATCATCCCCAACCCCGCGCAAAGCACGTATATAAAGAAACATACATCACAGACACACACACACACACTAACAACACATGCATACAGAACCAACAGCGCCTTGGCAAATAATCCAACAAAAGACTTGACGTCCAAGACTCAAATCATTGTCATTTTCAATTTAGGCTGCTTCTCCCTCTGCAAGCAGGCCACGTTCCCGAGCTTCTTGCTGTAGTTTTGTAATGTTCGTATTGTCGTTTCGTATACTCGTCAGCAAAAAGAAAAAAGGTCGCAGGGATGAAATGAAAAGAATTGCTATGCTACCTGATACTTGACAACCGTCCAGTCAAACACGTAATCATAATGAAACCCTTCACGGACAAACAGGTCCCTGAAAATCTTGCGCAGGTAACTGTAGTCGGGTTTATCGTCGAACCTGAGGGACCTTGTGTAGTTGAGATATACGACAAATTCGTTGGGGAAGCCGCTAGAAATGAATACAGTCAGAATTTTTATCTTTAAGACATACATAAAAAGAGTGAGGGAGAGAGGGCGAGATGGAAGAGTCTCTGGGCGTGTTCATGTCAATTATATGCTTACCGGCACAGGTGATCTGCAGGTGTCGTCATTTTTTTTTCCATGATGCGATCGTATTTCTGCTTTTTCGTGGCGGCTTTCAGGCCTTGCCACGGTAACGACCCTCGACAAAAGTACATGAGAACATAGCCAAGGGATTCTAAATCATCACGACGAGATTGCTCTAGTAATAGTGAAAAGCGCGATGTAAGCGAAAAAGAAAAACAAAACCAATAAATCCAACAAAAACACTCACCGACACCCAAATGCGTATTAATTGACACATATCTCGCTGTACCAGTAAGATTTTTGTTTTCTTTGTACGGAATATGCAAGTGCGTTTTAGGGTCCCGGTACTTTTTGGCCAGTCCAAAGTCAATCACGTTGACTTGGTTGCCTCGTTTCCCCAATCCCATTAGAAAATTGTCTGGTTTGATGTCGCGGTGGATGAAATTTTTACTGTGGATGTATTCGATTCTTGAAAGCTGTGTGCATGTAGGTTTTTTTTTTTTTTTAGTTGGGGTCCCTGACAGTGGAGGCAAACAGAAAAATTTCGCACGAGTTGGTCGGCAAGCAAGAGGACGGTCTTTAAAGAGAACTTTCGGCCGCAAAAGTTGAACAGGTCCTCCAGACTGGGTCCGAGAAGATCAATGACCATGCAGTTGTACCCAGACTCGATCCCAAAGTATCGCACGAACGGGATTCCAACTGAGAAAGGAAAAACAGAGGAAAAAGATTAGGAAACAGAGAAAGGCTGAGTTGCAGGTCAGGGTGTCTATCAGACGTGCTTCTTTGATGATCTAGAGTCCAAAATGGAAAAAGCCATTTCGCCCAAATTCGCAGACGTCCTCCAACGGTGCCCCCCCGCATTTCATCATTACAGATTCTTTCATCCCACGCCTCCATAGTAAGGTGCACGAATTTCTGAGGATTGTTTGTGCGTAGAGCCTTCCTTGGATAGAGTCCCCCTAGATCCATCCTTAAACAACCTCATCCGATCCCGCATTGCGTCACAAAAAGCCGTCTCGAATTGAGTCTGCTGTAAAATAACAACAAGAGCGGCTTCATTACCGCCTCCAGCGAGTGACTTGTACACCCTTGCTTCGTATTCGAGCTGCGGGTGCTTTGCGCGCACAGACTCTAGCTTGATTGCAACCTCTTCGCCGCTGAGTGCATTAGTGCCTGGGAGGAATGAAGAAAATGTCAGTGTGTGCGGCGTTCCCTCCCCCCATTGTGTGTTGCGCAAACAGAAAACGAGCTGTAAATACCCAGAAAGATGTCTCCGAAGGATCCGCTCCCGATCTTACGTCCCAGTCGGTACTTGCCGCCGATGGCGAGTTCGGTCAGAGGGTGAATCCCCGCCGGTGCCACAGACCCACTTGGCGCTTGCATATTTTTCTGTTTCTTTGTTCGTGGTTAAATTTCGCCTTATTATCATCCCTCCCTCAACCCCTGCCCTTGCAGCCATGCTTCAAATACTCTTTCTGCCTTTTTAAACATTACTCAGATTGAACAGGTTTTATTGCCTTTGATTTTACTGTGACTTTTATGTATTATTATGGAACTCTCTTCAGGAAGTTCTTACTGATTGTTCTTGTACCGCTTCAAAGCCGCGTTCAGGATCCGTCGCTCCTCCGTTCGAACAAAGAGAGCCCACCTTCGCGGTGAGAATACTTTGTTGGCCTGTGGTGGGAATCCGCAACGTTAGTTTAAAAAATGGCGACGGATACAAAAACAAACTACGCACAATGATATCCTTCATTTCTGCTTCTTCAGCAGCAGCATCACATCCATCGTACGCTGCTAATCGGTTTGAAGCCATGCCGTGCAGGATCGTTTGCATTTGCAGGACAACGGGACCTTCCGTTGCATTGACTGGTTTTTTGGGCGCAGATTTGCCTTTCTTGCCAGCGCCATTAGTGGATGCGGCACTTGCTTGCCAAGTATCGAGTCCATTCTTGACCACGTGTTCAGCGTACTTGCGGAAAGACGCTTCATCCTTGGTGAAAGCCAGAAGCGCCTTGGGCTCCATCAGCATAATGTGAAGGAAGGCCAGCAGATGCGGAGATGCCTCGCCGTCATTGTCAAAGAAGAATGAATGCTTGTCCATCTCGTTTCCATCCGTTGTCGTGACAGAGTCATGGTCATCGTGGTCGTGATTGCATCCTTCTCCGTGAACATGATCGTCATGCTCATCGTCTTCGTCGTCATCCTCGCCCGAGACGGCTGAAGTAATAATCTTGCGTCCGAACTGGTTCCAGAATGCCAATCTTTCGTTCATGATGGAGCTGCTAATACCGCTTCCCAAGATTTCCGTGAGCTTTGTGGGAGAAACGAGAACTGTGTTGTTTGGGTTAGATATCTCGCTGAATCCATACAGATTCAGGAGCTTCGCGTTGGTATGGTCCCCATAAATGTTGAAAATCTGGCTGTTGGGCTTCACTGGACGGTAAACGGTGATATCAAGAGAGTCTTCTTGCTCGGGCTCGTCGTCATCATCGTCTTGCTTTTGTGCCGGCTTTTTTGCCTGCTTCTTGCTGGCAGCAGATGATTTTGATTTTCCCTTGCCCGCTTTTTCATCAATCAGGTCTGGAATAGGTTCCTCCAAGTCCAGCAGCCAGGACGATTCTTCTTTTTCATCGTCTTCCCAACCGTCATCGTCACCCGCACCACCTGCCTTCTTGCTGAAGGACTCCATCACTTTGTCCACCAAATCTTGCTTGTCAACGCATCCGCTTGCATCCCCGCCTCTTTCGAGGAGCATTGTCTTCAAATGCTTTACAGAAAAGCTCTTGACTTCCTCCACAGTAGGTGCAACTTCTTCATCCATCTCTTCATCTTCCTCGTGTCCATCATCCTCCTCGTCATCACTCCACATGCAATCACACCCATCTTCCACAGCGCCACAGAAAACGCATACGTCTCCATCCCCTTCCATGTGAACATGCTCCCCACCACTCAAATGGTTAAACAAATCTGCCAAAGGCACAAGAGCATCCCCATGAAACGCATCCACCAAAAACGCGCGACTCGTGACCAAACTCGTTGCCGCAAAAAACTCTTGTCTCCAATCCACCTTTTCCCCAGCTTCTTTTGAAAACAGCGTCGCGTTGCGTTCAATAAACGGTTGCACGATTGTTTCAAAGTCGGAAATGAGCGATTCTTTGTATTCGGTGACGGGAACGTCTGTGGGTGCAAGGAGCGCCAAGTCTTGCTCTGTTTCCCAAAAGAGTGGGGTTGGTGCATGCGGTGGGAGTGAGGCGAGGTAGCTGGACCATGGAGATTTGGAGGCGTGTGCGCGTTCAAAGAGGACGGCGATCGTGAGGGCAAGTGTTCCAGTGAGGCCTTCTTGCTCTATGGATGAAGTTTGATGAGTTTCTTTTTTTTTTTTTTTTGGAAAAGGCTTGAACTCTACCGATCAGATCAGCAATGGCAGAGTTTCTCGCAGATAAACATGCAATTTTGGGGATGGTAGCAATCACGGTATCTGGCTTAAGTGGCTTCCCCTGAGAGAAGACGGAAAAGTCTGCATCGTTGTGCTCAATGCGCATGCAGCTGCTGTTGAATGTAATCTTGTTGGCCTCGAACCAGTCTAGCAACTGCTGCTTCACTCCGTCCGTGTTGCTAGGGGTTGGCGCGGGTCGCTTTGCGGCTGTTGATGTCTTGCTTGCTTTGCCCATTACGATTGGCTTTCAAGTCAGTTTGGGGGGAAAAAAAGAAAGAAAGAGGACGATGATATAAATAAAACCAAATGCTTTATATTCAGTATTTGCACACCTGAACGGGCAGCATCAAGCACGGAGCATCAATAAAACAACAAGAAAATAACAGCATACATACACTCAGACTCAGACCCGCATGGCTGCATTTTCTGAATCACCAGCCACCAAACAAAAACGCACCCACGGCCAACCCCAAAATCACAGCCCCACAAAGCGCAGAGTTAAAAGAAGCACACAACAGCACAACTCCCACAAGACAAATTCCTTCAACAGCTTTGACAAAACTCCTCCAAAACCGCACACGCACTTGACGCGCAATGATAATCGAGTACAAGCGTACACGACGGCCCACGGTCACCCTCATACGCGTCAATAGCGGCGCTTCAGGTGAAGCTGCAGAAATGTCATCGTCAACGCCATCACCGGTTTCACCACGCTCATTCAAAGTATCGACTACAGGATACACAGGGTCCACATCCACCTGCGCCTCCAACTGGGCTTTAAAATCCAACTCCCACACCCGACGCAGGGCCATTGAAAATTCATACACCATTGCAATCGCAAATGCCAGGGAGCACGCGAGAATGGCGTCCATGGATGATTTTGGTCTCGCCCATTCAAACAAGACATGGTCTTGAGTGAATGCAGTGTGGAGGTATGGCACAAGGGTTGGAGCGGGTTTTGGGGATGCACATGCGAGACCTTGGAGGCCGCTGAGGTGTGAACAGACAAGTTTGGAAGCTTCACAGGCAGTATTTTCCGGGAATTCGGCGCAGATTGAGTTGTACAAAGTCAAGGGGTCTTTGCATTCGGGGTTTGCAGTGGTTTTGGTGGCGACGGATAATTTATCGGATGATGTGGGTTGGCACAGTTGACATCCTTTTGCTGAAGGTGTAATTTTGCATGCATCAGCGAGATCGATGGTTAGCTTGTTGAGAGTGGGTATGATTGAGTTGAGTTGGACAGAGCATTGCTGGACAAGGGACGATGGCCGACATAAAGAGTAGTACGTGCGACAACCATTTGAAGACGGGTTGGATTTCACAGTCGGCGAAGAGGAAGCCAAATACGACGTTGAAAACGCCGCAGATGAAACTGATTTGCAAGCAGTCGACAGCAGCGAAAACGGGGCGCACGCGTCTTGAAGGGCATCGGATGAGATGCGCTGCGCACTGCATAGTCGTTTTAAAGTACAGGCTGTGTGAAATGGTTCCAGTGAAGGTTAGAGCCAGGATTATTTGTCAGCGTCATATCTGATGCTTAAACCCACCTGGCTCCGTCAGGTCCCCACTCGCCGAACAAACATCCGCTAGCATCGGCACCGAGAGATGGTCTTCCAGCACAAATCCCACGCATCTGTCTTTGCTCTATGGTCGGGTTGTGAGTATCAGACACGACAGCGAAGCCAAATCACACACGAAGGACTGCACTACTCAACTGGGTCAAACACGCAATCGTCTGCAGGCTGAGCATCGATAAGAAGCAGGGCATTCAACGTCGTCAACGCCAGTGCCACTCTGAACGCAGTCGGATTATTTAACCTCATCCAGTGTTTATTTAAATATTTACGAGCAAATGCTATATCGGAAGCAACAAGAACACGGAGAATGCGGTTATTGTCCCATGCGCGCATTTGAAGAAAGCGAAATGAATGTAAGGTTGGCCGTCATGCACCTGCAGTCGCGTTGCGCATCGGCGAGAATATCGGCGAGACAGTCTGCGGCATGCTTGCACGCACGTTGAGTACTATTCCTGTCGCTTATTAAGTTTCATCACCGGTTGGCTTTATTCGCAAAAACTGTGGGAGACGGATGTCCGCTTGTGAGTGAATTCATAAAACCAACAAAAAAAAAGAACCAACAAATGGCACCGTTTCCAGCCACAGTTGCCGCATTCCTTCTCGGCGCGCTTGTATCCGTCCATGTCAGCGCACAGAAGCAGAAAGGCCAATCGCGTGAGGTGAAAAAGTACTACTCGGAACCGAACTGCCAAGGGGACATCTCCGGCTTCGAATTTAACGACGTCGCTGCGGCAGCGTGTGTCGAGACCAGCAGTTGCCGAGATGGTTTTTATACGACGGAATGCCAGACGGACGTCGTGTTCAATGACCTTCCCGCCTACTCGTCAAGGATTGTTAACGGCGCTCAGATAGCTCAAATCAAGCTCTGGTACGCCAACAACTGCGACTCCTTCTACAAAATGTTCCACTTCAAAACAAACAGCTGTATCCGAATGGATGACCCCGCTGGCGCCCGGAGCACGTTGATTGAGTACAAGGAAGGAAGTTTGGAAATGGTGCATCACCGATTTTCCGACTCCAGTTGTTTGTCCGAACTGGCCAGCTCAAGCATAAAGATGGATTTACGCATGCGAGACTGCAACGAGCGAATTGATCTGTACAATGCCTTTGAGTCGGTGGATATCTTCCCCACCCCCGAAGACCCAACTGTGAAGGCAATCCTCACGAAGCAACCGCTTCCTTCGACAAACTCTCCTGGCACACCCGTGGGAGCAGTTGCAGGCGGTATCGTGGGTGCCCTTGTGATTGTCATTGCGGCCATCGTTGGACTCTTGTATTACAAGCGAAGGAGCAAGGGGGCTGGCTTGCAGGTATGTTTTCCATTTTTTCGGTTTCTTGTTTGCGCCGATTTGAACCTTTTCTGTTTCGACAGGAAGGCTTTGTGGAAGAGCAGAGCTCATTCCAGCGTCCGCACTTCTCAGCAGCACCAGAAGTGACGGTATCGAAACCAGCAGAGCTCAACGCACTTCAAGCCCAAGTGTTTGCAACAAATGCGGCGCCAGAAACAATTCCACAGAAACCTGTCCACGCTCCGGTAGAACAAGCACAAAATCCAGCCACGGTCGATCCTTTGCGAGACACGTTCCTGACGTCGGGAAGTTCGGAGAAGCGAAATTTTATTGACAATCTCTCGGCGCACGTTCCTGTGCCCGTCTTCATCGCTATGCGAGCAGATCCTGGCCCGCTTCCATCTAAAGCAGACTACTATCGCGAAGAAATCAAGGAAACTGAGCAATTGAACATGGGCGCGGGCCCAGCTCCTGCACTTGATTTGCCGGCTGGAGAAAAGGATAAAAACGCTCTCTTTGAAGGTCTCGAACTGCCGGCTGATCCCCTGCAATGGAGCGTGGAACATGTCACTGAATGGATGACTGAGGTTTCAGACGAAAATGTTGCCCTCAAGGCAAAAGGTGAATTTTACCTTCTGACTTGCATCATGAGAAAATATGTAACAGTTTTGTTTTTTCGCAGAAAATGACATTTCAGGTGCAGCTTTATTGTTGCTGCGTACCGAAGACTTGGAGAAGCTTGGATTGACCGGGATTGGACCTCGTCTTCGCGTGGAAAGAGCCATCGCTGGTTTGAACAGCAGGAGCCAGGCTGCTGCCGAGCCGAGTTTCGGACAAGCAGTGATTGCAAGCGGCGATGCACCTCCATCTTTCCAGTCTATTTATCCAATCGGGCCAGCTTTGTAACCCGCTCGACCAGTGAAGCATGGACACTGTCTTTTATTTTACCATTTGATTTGACTCCAGCGTGCTGCTGTGAGATTCCTTACACCATATGCACACACTTGTCTATGGTTGTTTTAGTTTGGGTGATTTCGGATGCCCTTTGTACTTCTCTCTTTTCGAAACTGACTCTTTGTTTTTTCACCCTTCACATTTTTACCAAACAACGATTGCTGTGCTTTACTTGAGCGCATTTTTTATGAGTTGGTATTTTGTGCATATCCCATCGCGATCTTTTTGTTCCTCGGCCGAGAATCAAGAAATTCCGGAGATCTGTCTGTGGTCCAAACATTGTACAAAGCGGTTGCACGGACCAAGACTGCGGTACGAGTTTCTCAACTTGGGCGACGTGCGAGTGTGACCAAGATGGTTTTGTCACCGATCAACGCCATGTTCGGATCGAAGTTGTGCTCTGGTTTAATGAACATTTTTTTCGTTGAACAGGGAAAAAGAGTAGTCAACCAAGTCACCGATTTTCCTTTTCTTTTTCTCCCGATTAACCAAGCACCAATCGGAGATGATAATCCCTCTGACAGCCGTTCTCGTATTCCGCATCTGGACCCTCCTCAGCCTCCAAGTCGCCGCCCAGAGCCAAGGACGCCAAACGCGCGAAGTGAGAAAGTACTACTCCCAACCAAACTGCAATGGCGACGTCACAGGCTTCGAATTCGCCGATGCCACACCTTCCACCTGCGTTGCTACCGAAACTTGTAGGAACGGAGAATACACAGTAGAGTGTGTCAACGCAGTGTTCAACGACCTTCCAGACTACACGTCCAGAGCTGTGAATGGACAACAGTTTGCGCAAGTCAAGATTTGGTCTCGTGCCAGCTGTGACTATTTTTCAAAAATGTTTCATTTCAGGACCAATAGTTGCATTCGAATGACTGACCCCGGCGAAGCGCGCAGCATGAGAATTGATTATGCTGAGGGAAATTTGCAAATGGTGCGTCGCCGGTTCTCGGATGCGGGATGCTTGTCGGAATTGGCTGGGTCACGAAGTGTCTTGGATTTGCGTATCAGAGACTGTTCTGAACCAATTAGTCCGTATAATGCTTACGACTCGGTGGATATCTTTCCTCTTCCTTCAGACCCAGTTGTTTCAGCCGTGCTTAAAGGACAACCGGTGCCTTTGACAACTGCATCTGCTCCTCGAACAACGAGTGTGCTTATCCCTTCTTCAGAGGTGGCTGTCACTTCTACTAGAGTAGTTGTTCCTGCTACCACCACGACAACTGCCTCACTTTCACCTTCAACAACAGCTGTCTCTTCAACAACAGCTTCCTCCTCCCTATCAACGACTAGTTCCGCGTCCACCACTACTTCCAATGTAGCCAAATCCAAGGAGGAAATCGCATTAACTGGTGATTCCTCGCCTGGTAACTCTGTTGCAGCAATTGCTGGTGGCGTTGCGGGAGGAATTGCGGTTCTTGCTGCCGTCATTTTTGGGCTCGTTTTGTACAAGCGCAGAAGGAACGATACCGTGCAGGTTCGTTCAGTCGTTTTGTTTTGGTACAAACCCAACTTTAAAGTTCTTAACCACTCTTTTAGAAAGTCCCAACAGCAGAGGGAGACTTTTTCCAGGCACACGCTGCGGGAAAACCACACCCTCAGGGCGAAGCAAATGGAGACTTTTTCCAGCCGCCCGCCGCGGGGAAACCAAGCCCTCAGGAGTTTGAAATTCAAGACATGGTGGTGGAGAGGGCCGTACCTGAAACTACTGTTCAAACCCAAGTGCGGGCCATCTATCCGGCGCATGAAACTTTTTCGCAACAACCAGTTCATATTCCGATGGGACAAGGACAGCATCATAATGTATACAGCCCCGTTCCGAGCTCCTTCATGACTGCTCGAGGTTCCGAGTATTCTGAAAAGCGCAATCTTGTTGATAACCTGTCAGCTCGTGTTGGAGGGACTTCGGTCACGACCATGCTAGCAGATCCCGGACCCCTTCCCTCTAAAGTGGACTACTACCGCGAGGAGAAAAAAGAAGCTGTGCCATTCAACTTGAGTGCAGGACCGGCTCCTGTTTTTGATGATGTGCCAGTTGAAGAAAAGGATAAAACCGCTCTTTTTGATGGTCTTGAATTGCCGGCTGATCCCCTGCAGTGGACCGTTGAGCATGTCACTGAATGGATGTGTGCGGTTTCTGACGCGAATATCGCGTTGAACGCTCTCGGTAATTATGCCCCACTGTTTGGTGGCCATTTGAATTATCATGGTCCTGACAATACCACTTCACAGAAAATGACATTTCCGGTACAGCTTTGCTGATACTCCGTACCGAAGACCTGGAAAAACTCGGCTTGACAGGGATTGGGCCACGTCTTCGTGTTGAAAGAGCCATCGCTGGTTTGAACAGCAGAAGCCAGGGAATCTCTGAACCGTTTTCAGGACAAGCTGTGAATGCAAGCGGCGGTGATGCGCCTCCATCTTTCCAGTCTATTTATCCAGTGAGACCGGCTGCGTAAAATCGTTTTTTGCAACGGGGAAATTGGAGGACATTTTATTTTTTACCTGTTTGCCTTGGTGATGTGCTGGCACGCGTTTCCTTCCAAGTTCTTTTTTTTCAAATCACTTTCCAATTCCCTTCTTGTGTGTGTCGTGCATTGCAAGCATTTTTTTCATACGACATTCAGTTCTCCTTGTTTTTCACTTTAACCGGGTGGCAGCACTGCATCTCCCCCAGAATTCGCTTCAAAAATAAAGCTGTTGTCGTCCGTGTTAATGAAAAAAATTCCTCGTGCCGAACCCATTTTTCAAATAACAACGCAGTTCGGTGGGTCAAGAAAAGTTTCTGGATCGCACTCTTAAAGTGCAGCGTTTTAATAAAAATCGTCACGGCAGCTCCTCTTTCGACTCCAAAATCTCGCCCCCCTTCACATCCAAAACCGTGACTGCATGCAACCCATCATCTTTCGATCCTTTCCATTTCCTCACTTTCCCTCCATCCAACTCTAAATGAACCTCTTCATGCGTACTCGAAATCTCTCCTTTTGCTCCAACAACCATTAACCCTTTTGACATGCTTCCCCGGCGCACACCCGTCTTTGTTAATCGTCTGACACGATCATTTGGCGCCAATTGTGGGTTCGATCCGCCAGTTGTTGTGAACGTTTCTCTGCTACCCAGATTATCAAACGATCCGCTGCCGCCCACATCCGTTTTGGCAATTTCATGCATCATTGTTGTGGTAGCGTCTGTAGTTGGAGATTGCATTTGGCGGTCTAGTGAAATGAGTGGGTCGTGTTGTATGCGGTTTTCGGCGCTTTCGAATGGGTTTTGGAGGACGGATGGGCCGGGTTCGATGGATGCCATCACGGGTGCGGTTTCGAGGTCGGGTTCAGATACGTATCGTGGTAATAGTTGCCAGTATCCTAGAGGGGGGTATGAGAGGAAACGATCAGTGTTCCGCGTCAATGCAAAAAAAACATTGTTTCTTTTTTACCAGCAACAGAGAGAGGCAACCAAGGTCTTGGAAGCGGTTTCGAAAATACTGGATTTAAATAAGAAACAGGGTATCGTTCCAAAAGCGATTCTTCTGGCGACAAAACAACATGCGGCTCCAGAATAATTTCTTCCCCAGCATCATCGCCGGTTTCCATCCAATTTGACGATAAAATGTGAGACGATGTGTTTGGCAGGCTCTTGTCAGAAGATACCATCTCCGCCGTGATCAAGATGGGATCGCTCGTGTTTAACGGGTTTAATGGACCTGATGTGTTTGGCGATGTCGGTGATTTTGGTTTTCGTTGCGATGGGGAACGGCTTGGTGGTAAAAGTGCGCTGAGTTTAAAGTCTCGATCGAGTGTAAGGTTTTGTTTTGAATTGGAGGTGATGTTGATTCTGAGGAGTTTGGGAGGGGGGAGTTGATCCAAGGGGATGATGCGCGTTCGTTTTTGGAACGTTTCCATGCAATGGGCATGGAAAATGACCGTTGTTGGGATAAGCAGGACTGGTACAATTGAGCAGTAGTTTGCTGAAAACATTTTGTTTTGTCAGCCTTGACCCGCAATTCATGAGGTTCGAGAACAGTTGGTCACCTCCTTTGATCAAAAACATTCCTGCCATGGTGATTTGAAAGATGATCAAACCAATGATAATTCTGCTGAAAGCCATCGTCCAGTGTCGCCCATACGCCTCCCATTCTTTGACATAAACAAACAAGAGTTGGTTTCGGTAAACGAGGTAGCCGAGACCAAAGTAGATTGTGGCGGGAAGCAGAATGATCGGAGCTGTGCACCAAAAAGGGGGTAAGACGAAATAAAAACAAGTTGGAAATTGTTGCCACTCACCAACTACGGAATAGACCAACGCAATAATGAAAATCAAAATGTGGATCGGATACAAGATGCCGAAATTCAAGTACGACGTCATTAAATTCATTTCGTGAAGCTGTGTTTTTTATATCAGTTTAGCAGCCAAGTTGGTAAAAACCAGCATTTGTCAAAATACCTGTCTCGGCGTCTTGTTTGAAAGCTTCAAAAACGCGTTCCAAATCAAAATAACTGGACGCAGAAGCTCCAATGCGAAAAACACGATATCAATCGTGATGTAGTTGATAAAAAATGTAGCACCCGTCGGTAAAGTTCCTGCCAAAATTTGAAACACGGCATAAGGATTCGCCACCACCAAGTTGATGTAATTCAGCACGGCTTTGGACAGAGTAAAAACGAGGAGGACGTTAAAGATGAGAAAGAAAAAGTAGTGGGCGAGTGTGCGGGTTTCGATTTTGCTGCGAGATTCGAGTCCTTGAAGACTGATGATGACTGATTCATGTTGTTGAGTTGGTTGAGTTGAAATAATAAAGGCAGAAAAATGAAACTTACACTCGAATATGTAAGGAATAATCATATTGAAAATGTTGATGACGATGGGTGGTCCGATCGTTTTCAAGAACACGTACAGACTCGGGTTTCTCGCAATGGTGGAAATGAGGGGCGAGAGCGGCTGGAATTTTGCCAATTCATCCAAATTGGTCAACACGGCCACTGAACTCGCAGGCACAATCCAAAAGAACGTAAATGCAATTGCGATAATGTTGACCAGGTGCGACTGAATGTGTCGCCGAATTGGGTGCATGCTAATTGTGGGCCAGATGACGTCTTGCGGTGCCGGGGCGAGCGAGATTTGCATTTTGTATCGGTTGAAAGAACTAAACAACAGAACTTGAACGGCAATCTGTTTTAAAAAAGAACTGGTTTCAGATGTCATTGTAAAACACAGTCATCAAAATAGTTGGCAAAACCTGGGCTGATCGCTGAGTTTTAAAAGTAACAAACGCAGAACCGTTTTTCTGGAGAATGTTGTTGTGCTTCAAAAGAAGATCGGGGTCCAGCGCTTTCAGTCGCTCCAGTTTTACCATCGCCGTAAGTTTGTTTAAATGGTTCGTGTAATATTCAATGGCATCATCGTGACTCGCGGCGCTTTTCGAAACGGTCGAAGCTTCGCGGAACTCACGCGGTCTCTTTAACCATCCCAGTTTCGGTCTCAGCTTCTGTACTTCATCTTCACTCAAATGGGCAGAAACAATATCCACCATGGATTCCCGCTTGTTGAATGCCGCCTGACTTGAGGAGCTCACTTCCCCACTCAAAGGAATCTCCCACTTTAAAGTAAAAGGCCTCCTTCGTTCCAGTTTCTTTTTTGCCTCAGCAATATTGCGACTCCATAGTAAAAAAGATCGCTCAAGACCTTGTAAAGCTGCGGCACGCTCTTCCAACAGCTTTGAAAGCACAACTTGAATATTTCTCTTTTTCCCCGACGAATGTCCCGTCCCAGCAGCAGCAGCATTAGCGGTAGTGCCTCCATGCACATTGGTCTGAGGAATATCCATGAATATACTGCTACTCACACTCTTGTCCAACAAAGCCACTTCCACTTCACCAACCCCCAAATCCTCAAACCACGCACTAAGTTTCGCACCGCTACGTAAATTGGGTGGAATATTTTGAACCAACACTGTCCTCAATTGGAGCGCCTCGTTCGCGCGCCAGGCGGGGCGATCCGCGTTACTCCCGTGATTATTATCTTCGCGAAGATATGTGCTGCTGAGTGTCGCAAATTCTTTGAAACCTTTGTAGAGTGTGTAGTAGGTTGTGAAGGTGACGAGGAGGGTGAATAGGGTGTGGGCAATGAGCCATGAGCTGCCGTCGGTGACGTTGCTGATGCTGAAGGTTGCGAGGCCGAGGTGTTGTGTGACAATGAATGTGGAGTTGGTGGGAGTTGGTGTTGGAGGGATTGCTGCGTAGTAGTTGATGCAGGTGAGAGCAGGGGTCTGTTGGTTATGGAGCTTGTGAGAAATGGGAAATCAGTTCAAAAACAAAAAAAGTCCGATTTCGTACGACTGCAATGGTGAGAAGGAGAAACTGCAGAAACGACATTTTGAGGAATCGGAGGAACCTGGGACGGGACGCGGTAGTTTGAGAAATGAGTTTCGCTCGGGTTTCAAATTAGCGACTCACATGGCAGCGTCCAAACCGACTTTTTCAACCACAAAAGACTCGGGCGTATTGATGGATGCAGTGATCCAACCAAAGAAAGTTGTCGGCATGTCTGGCGCTTCCTTCCTGGAAATGGCAAGTTGTTGTGAGTCTTTCCACCCACAAGGAGTTTCACACATAGCACATTCAAACCTGCACGCCTCTAAACGAGTATAAAACAATTTAAAAAACGGCTTCTGTCTCCTCAACACTTCATGCAGAGCAAAGCATCCCAAAATCACGATTGCGCAGACAAAAGTCAGACTCAGTGTTCCTGATACGCTTGGATCTGCCACGTAAAAGACAATGGGCTCTGACGCGTTTGTTTGGTCAATGATGGCGATAGACCGCGTTTCGAGAAGTTGCTGGGGAGGTGGGGTCATGTTGGGGGCTATGAAAATCCCTTTCTTTTTTTTTCGGGCGATTGACAAACACTTCCACAGAATATTTTATTTATCCCAACTGAGGGAACGGCGCCGATGCTTTGTTTGGCATTCACTTTCAAGAAAACAAGTTTAATTTATTCAACGAACGAACGGGGGGCGACAGACATGACAAGCAGGAGAGAGTCAAAAATCCTGGTAAATGATAAAAAAATATCCAACTTTTTAAATAAAATCACAGTTGCTGCACAGCAGCTCTGCACTTTCCATTCTTCATGTGTCTCCCCAACGCGTCGCTCCTCCCAAAACTCACCCCACACGCGTACAAACACGCGTACGGCTTCACAGTACTAAAGTGCGTAACCTCATGCCGCATCAAATCCTGGCGCCGCAGAAACTTGTTGCCGCACATTACGCATACATGATCACGAGGCCGTGTATCAAAATTTTGCATTGCTGTTGCAACGAGTGTTGGTGACGTTGCTGTGATGGCGGATTGATTTGCAAGCGTTGCAAGTGTTGGAGAGGATGGGGATTTGAATTTGGAGAACCGAGGTTTATGTAAAATCGAGGATTCTGTTTGTTGATGCATTTGAAGTGGGTGGTGGAGTAGTTGGTCTTGGATTACAGACAAGTTTGATGTGGAGCCTCTACGGTTGCCGAGGTTCATCTTTGAAATGGATGGGCGGCGGTTGATCATGGGAGAGGTGGCTGAAGGGTTTGAAAAGCTGGTTCGTCGGCCAGTGATGGGCGAGGCTTCTGGGCTGGGAATGGGCAAATTGTTCTTGAGAAACGACGTTGATAGAGCCAATGGAGGTTTCTTGAATGATTTGGCAAATAGAGAGAAAAAGTCTGAACCAGTTTGTGGCGCAGACGTGCTGAGGGTTTTGTCAGAGCTGTCAGAGAACGCCGGGACTGCAAGAGTGTTGGCGTGGGAAGGATGGCTTGTATGTGGTGCTATAGGGATTGGCTTGGATCCAGGGTGCAACGTCTTTGGAGCCGTGTTGATTGAGAGGCTGGTGCTCAAAGCGGAACTGTGGTTGTTGCAGCCAAGACGAGCAGCATCCGGCGCTGTCAAGTTGAACATGCTT